>VZTA01028650.1:38478-58401 GCA_013398855.1 Mohoua ochrocephala
GGCGGCGGGAGGGGACGGCACGGGCGGGCTCCGCGCCCCGGGTGGCAACCGGTGGGCTTGGCTCGCCCCTCTCCGCCGGGGACAGCGCTGCTCCTCGTCCCTTAAGGTTACCCCTTGAGAACAATAATTTCGTTGTTGTTGTTGTTGTTGTTATAAAAAATATTACCCCCTGGAAATTTTGGGGTTACAAAGTTTCGTTTCTTCAGCTTTATAAAGTACTGATAATTAGAGTAATAGCCTTAAAATGTGCTACTTAGTTAAAAAGAAAATTCTGAAGGATTGGTGTAGTAGAGTAAATAAGACAATTACTGCTTGTTTTCAGGAGTCAGTGTACCGAAAGGTTTTAGGTAAAATGAGTCTGTAGCTTTCAGAGTCGGAAGGCTAAGATGGTAGAGGTGATAAACCTTGCTTATGTCGGGCAGCCAAGGTTAGGCAAGAATGAGCCGTCTTCACCTCCTGAGATACTAATGTCAGAGAGTGGATGGGAAGGTCATTAGCAGGTCATTAGCCTGAGCAATGCTTTGTGGTGACTGTAATCAATAACATCCGAACGGTGGTGGCTGTGTGAATAGACGTGGATT
The DNA here is from genome assembly GCA_013398855.1 of Mohoua ochrocephala. Lineage (NCBI taxonomy): Eukaryota > Metazoa > Chordata > Aves > Passeriformes > Acanthizidae > Mohoua > Mohoua ochrocephala. Next base: position 39,060 of record VZTA01028650.1, read on the forward strand.
TCTGCAGAAGTTTAAAATTCAAAGGAACTTCCTGATGATAACAGAAGACTGACCCCGCATGATGAGGTCCTAGGGAGCAGTCATTGTGGTTCATTGCTGAGTGATTTAGGAAATAAACGAGATCCTGGGCCAAAGCAAAACTGTGCTGTGATATATATGCAGCCAGCAGCACGTTCAAGATGGGAATCTTCCCGGCTGTGAACAAGGGGAAAAAGGGAAATAGTACGTGAGAAGAGGATACTGCGATTGAGGACATGGTTATTGAGTAGGTGGACAAGAACTGACATTTTAAGTAATGTGTAATCTAAATATCAGTTTATTTGAGGCTTAACACACTATACATAAGGTAATATCAGGGTACCAGAACTCAAAGGCTAAGCATTGACTGGAAGAAGTTTGAGAAGTATATGTGAAGAGCATATATATGAAATGTTAAGTGAAAAGTGGAGCTACCAATACCATTAAGCAAATGATGTGAAAACAGTGGAAAGAGAAGATACAGCTCTTCAGCAATTATGAATACAAGTAGAAAAGAAAATGGAGACAGGCTTCTCTTGCAAGAGATGTGTAAATAAAATGAAGTTTTAAGTGAGTGTTGATCAAGTTTAAACTTTCCTCAATATAACATTTAAATTAGTAATATCATAACAGTATGTGGAGTGGAATTCAAATTTAGTTTTTTTAAAAACAGCAGTTACAAAAAAAAAAACAAAACAGAGTGGAATTTCTTAGATATATTGATTGCAGTGGTTTGCCCAGTGTTTACAAGTGCTTGTCCATCTTTTCTTTCAAAAGTTGTTTTGTTGAAAGAGTTACAACCTTCTGAATGACCTCTGTTTTTCATGCAACACTGGAAAGCAAACTCTTGAGTTCATAAAATGTGTAAAAATGTAGACCTCGGATTAGTTTAGCATGATGGAAAATAGCATTTCAAGACCACACTGTGGGCTATCTGAAACTGAATGCACTAGCAGGGAATAGAAGGTCAGCTGTGCCTAATAAAGGCCTGGACACTTCTACCCCCTTAACTGCATGGCAGAGAATGAGAAGCATCAGAACTCACTATCTTGCCTGAAAGTGAAAGGGATAAGCAAAATATTTATGGTTATGCTGCCTTGTGACATTTCAGTCCTGAAATTGTTCCTTGTGGAACAATTGCAAACTCCACTAGACGAAGTTTATCAGAGGAAAAAAATGTAGTAGTTGAGGCAGTACCAGGAAAGAATGCAATAGTTCAGCACAGATAATACACCCCATGACATAGCCTGACATGCATGAGGGCTTCTAGTGGTCAACAGTTCTAGCAATTAGATCACAGTCTCTCAGACTGTCATGTCACTCCTTTCTGGTGCTCCTCAGTCCAGACTAGGTTTATAGGAAGCCTGTTGTCAAGTTTTCTTGAGAGCATCCTCCAAAGCTGTGCACTCTGTGCTTTGATATAAGGCCACTGCAGGAGTCTGCTTGCCACTACTCCTCTTGCTGTGTTCAGTCTCAACATTTTTATCTATATCCTAGTTTGATGACTTGCTGTTAAATGTCTTATCTGACATGTGCTTGCTGTAGCCAGCAACTCTTTGAAGTATACAGGGACACTAAGCACCTGCTGCCTGGAGGTTGTGATTCAGTCCTTCCAGCAAGGTTGCTAAGGAGTACTAGGGATCCTTGGAGAGCAAAGCTCAGGAAATTCTCCTGTGGCCTTTGCACACATTGTGTGCTGAAGCACTGCCTGTCCAATATAAACTACTGTTCTGACAGTAATATAGTATGGCCACATGGGTACCTTATGTATCACACTGTAACATAAGATAATTGTGACTTTCTAGTAAAAGCAAAACATCTGCAAGTGTGAAAGTGCTGTGATATGCTGCAAAGAGCTCAGGACTTTTCAAAATGTACCTTAAGTTTAAAATTCATTTGCAAAGACAAATAAAGAAGTACAAGATGTGCAGCTTTTAACCTACTGCAGCTCTACAATTTTTAAAGCCCAATCCTGCGTGTTTCATTCAGATTATTTTTCCTGCAGAGATGATGCAGCACAACATTTTAGGCATAATAAATGCCATAACTCAACATACCTTTCCTTTTCCCGTGTTATTTTTTTCACCATCAATGAGTGGACACAAGCATTCAGTAGAAGTTGAAATAACGCAGCAGAAATTTAAGTTTAGTCCAGATAGCATGAAAATCTGAGATGTTCCAGCATCTCTAAAGCATTGAGCAGAGACTTCAAATCCTTTAGGTTCTGTCTGATATCTCTTGCCATTTCCAACAAGTTTAACCAAAGTGTTACAAAGCCGTAGTTCTCTGAAAGACTCAGGGTCACAAGTGTTTTGTAGATATATATTGCATTTTGAAAGTAGCATCTATAAAGATTAATACCACTGGTGGTAGTTCAGAAATTGGAGAAAGGATTGGGGACAGACTGTCTTATGTCTCAGCTTTCCTACTTCAACTAGGAATTGCCCAAGTTATCTGTGGAAAGGCGGCCTCGTAGAAAGAAAGGGGTGTGACAATCTGGATTTGAGAATAACTGTAAGGAAACCTGAAGGTGTATGGGGCTGTAGTGAGGAAGAAGGAGGCTGATGTGCAGCCCATGATGCAGACATAGCCCTGGAGTCAAGGGAGACTTGGACTGAGACAGGCTGGTGGAGACGCAGCCTGGAAAATCTGGTATTAGACTGTGCGCATCAGTTCCTCCCAGCGGATGGCCCAGCTCGGGGTTAAAGGCTTCTTTTAGACTCCCTTTTGTAAGCCTTCAAGGCTGTATTGGCAATATCCATGGCAGAAGGTGTTGCTCAGGAAACCCAAACCTTTCCATAATAGTTTCAGGGCAGGTGTTGTTCCAGGCAGGGGAACTCATCTTGGCAGGCAGTGCATGGCAAAGAAAGAAAACTCCCATTTCAGATGGATAGCCAGTCTGTACTCAGGCAGCTAGATGACTCATGTGAACAGAAAGAAAATATTCCCCCCTTGGTGACTCACAAGCAGTGACCTGATCAGAGTCTGCTTGAAAAAGCATCTGACCTTGAAGCTTCTGCTGTGGAACAGCTTTATGTGAAAGTATGGCTTGACCGCTGAGGAGCCACACTGCAGGTGTTTACCAAGAACCTGCAGATGCCATTTGCCTCCCAATACATGATGGGGGACCTGGAGTATTTCCACTGAAGTATTCTCTGTTGAAAACAAACATGCTCAAAACTCAAGCTGATAGTGGCTTTCCACTGTAAACAATTCCTAGAAGTAACTCTCAAAAAAGCTTGAAAAGGCTTACCAGTGCTTCTACCACTATTGAAAATATTTAGTTTATTTAGCTAGAATTTTATAAATGCTTTAAGCAGAAATTTTGAGTAGTTTTGAATCACCAGGTGGAGTGTTGTATAACGTGTGTGTAATGAGGGCTTTTATCTTCCTGTATCTTTTTCAGTTCACTGAATTACACTTCTGTGCTGTTAAAGTGACAGCTAAATGAAAGTCAAAAAAATAAACAGTGCTGTGTTTGGTGCTAGGTTCAAATGGTACAATGAGTGAATTGCGGGGCCACAAATTAAACAATGAGAATAAACCAAAAAATTCACTAAATAACTGCTGACTATACTGCGAACTCAGTGAAGCTTCCTGTGGAAGAAAATGATGAGTTATTGTATGACTAAAACGGTATTGTAATACATATATTCAGTGGAATGCTGATGTTTTGTAATGCTGTAGTACTTGAATTTGCTTTCAGTATATGACAAACATTTTACTGTGTCCACCGAATCAAAGAGCACTTTTGTACCTGATGCTTATTCCTGTAATCGAGTTGCCTCTCATTCTCTGGCAAACCAAACAGATTGAGCTCTTTTAAGCCTTCCTTTGAAGGAGATTTATTCAGCTCCTGAATACTTTTTTTGTGACTATCTCACTGTTCCTGTGCGAAACTGTCCAGTTGTTCAAAATCCTATATAGATTGTGAACATTGTGACTGTGCAAAATATCTTAGTTTGCCTCTCACCGCAGCCTAAAAGGTAATGGTGTCTCAGCTGTGTTTCCCTCCTCACTTATCCCACGTTGCTAAATTCATGTTGCTGAGATCTCACACTCAGATCATTTGTCTCTGTGACTTCTCTGTGTCTCTGCTCATTACAGGGGGGTTGGACTAGATGACCTTTAAAAGTACATTCCAACCAAAACTGTTCCAATCTACGATTCTGTATTCATAATTAGGTATCCAGCTTACCTGAATACTCATAGCTTTTTCTACAGTAATCTGATACACTAACAATGCAGCTAGCAAGTACTTAAATGTTAAGGAGAAGAGCTTTTTTTTTTTTGTGTTAATTCCTCATTTTATTTGTATCCTTTGAGCAAAGTTGTTAGGTGGAAGTGCTCTCTGTGCTTTTCAAGATTCTAGTGTATTTCTCCTTTCTTCTCTGCCATCACCATGGCAGACCTAAAGTTGTCTTTTCCTTCAAATAGGCCTCTGAGTTAAGTCCTTGATGTTTGTGCTATTAAATTCAAGGTCAACGCCTTGAATAACACTTGTTAAGTAAATGGAAATGAAATATGATCTTACTAGTCAGTTCTATCTAAAAAGACCAAAAGGGAGAGCATCTTCTGACAGTATTTACACTCAAGATGATAGGCATGGGTACCTGCTCATTTAAAGATAACTAACAATGAAAAATTTCATTTCTATCTTCTAAAAATTAGGAACAAGTATCTATCCAGTAATATAAAAACTGCCTCTTTATAGTTAAAGTTTTTCTTAGCCTGAAGTATCAACCTTAATCTTAAAAATGCCATGTCTTCCATAGGACAAAGAACAAAAAGCATACCAACGATGAATCATGTTTTTGTTATCAGTCATGTAGACCCTTTGGTGATGGATGGGTGAATAGATTGAGCCTAGAGCTGTAAGCCAGCTTGGCAGCTGGCAGGTAAATCCCTGGAAGCTCACCAAAATGCTTTCTCAAGCATCACACTTCTGTTTTGCTTGTTGTATTTAGCCAAATCATATCCTAGAAGATAAAGGATCCTCTTAAGGACAATAGGATCACACTTAAGCATACATCCACTTTCAGTGGAACTTAAACATATAGAGAAGTGTTGTATGTGTGCTCTGGTAGGGATCTGAAGAAGGATGCTTTCTTGGATGGGAAACTAGAGAAACAGGGCTTACAAGACTCGGAAAGAGCAAGTCAGAACTGAAAACGAATGGTGTGCAGGTGATGTAAAAGTGAAGTAATAATATTGCATATTGATAAATCCCACAAAATCCCAAGTGAACTAAGTTTCCAGTAAATTTCATGTCATTTGTTTCATAAGGATTAATGAAACTTTCTTACATGATGGCTTTGCCCAACTGTCAACTGACAGGCAAGTTAAAAGCATTTTATAACCCTGGAATGGAGAAGCACTGAGTGCAGTGGCATCTCCCTTCCTTCCCCCGGTATACCTCCGAAGACAGCTTGTTCCAAAGTAGTGTGCTGTGCTAATGGCAGCATTTGTACTAAGAAGATTCTTTTTATGAATTTGTTGTAACATGGCCAAAACACCTGCTTCATGCTGAAGTGTGGTTTTTAGGGTCTAAGGATAGTTCTCTGTGTGTTCATCAGTGTAAATGTAAGGCTTCAGTAATGCATATTGACACAGATTTATTAAAATATGAATTCTCATTGACTTTGGGACAGGGAGGAGGGAGGAATGGCACAAAAACACATAGAAACTTTCTGGGGTGGCTCTTTTAAATGCTGTTTTGATATTCAGTTCTGATGGCTATGAATAGATTGAACAGCCTTCTGAACTTTATGCCCTGTTAAAAATTAAGTGGCCTGCCTATTTTCTGTTTCAGTAAAGTAAAATTATTCATGAAGAGAAATGTCAGTTGTGCCAGTCTTATAATTAATTTTCAGTTTTAATAGCATTAACAGGATGCTTCACTCGCCGTTTGCCATTTATACAGATAGCTCATACAGTGCATGTGTGTGTATTTGAAATTCTGTAGGTATCTTGAGAGGGTAACAGCTTTTCTCTAGTTCTAGAACACACACACCTGCGCACAGACACATTTATACATGCTACCCTCTCAAGAGAGCTAGAGTGTTTTAAATTATGCAAATATATGGACATGTATATTTATATTTGCCAGACAGACCAAGGGTATAAATTGACATCACAGATACATGTGTGGAAATTTTCTGCATTCAGTGATGCAGATTACTTTACAAACAAGTTCATCCCTGTAACCTTTTGTTTGCCTTTTGCTCAAGAAAGAGAAACAATTTCACACAGTATGATCAGTAAAGTGCAGCTGTGGACATAATTCTGTGCAGGTGTCCAAAACAGAAATATCTATCCACTGACTGTAAAATAGTAACTTGTAATAAACAATCCTGCTGCATATTTGATGCCTCCTCCTTTTTACTGTGTCACTCTGCACTTCTTTCATTAGCAGTGTTACATCTTTATGATTAGTTTTTTCCCTCTTTTATTTCACTTCCAGTCTTGTCTGTCTGCTCGCAAGAAAGCCAACCTCACTGGAACAGAGATTTTTTTTTTTCCAAAGTTGTTTCAAAGAGTTGCCGTATATGTTTTATTTTGCTGCTCACACATTAGCAATGTCAACTGAAGCACAGATAAAGAGCAACAAGAGGCATGAAATAAGGCTATGAGAAATAGTAAACCCTGGGAAATAAAAAATGTACAGTGATCAGCACATGGCTGGCTGTATTGAAAAGTAAGGTTCGAATCACTCCATTGCTGCTGGCCCAGCACTCCTTTGATCACGTTTGAAGAGTTGCATTTGTCTGGGAATGTTTAGAGGGTTGATAAGGGTCGACTTCAATCAACACTTGCTTTTATGTTTGTACATTCATAAAATTTAAAATTCAAACGTGTATGTGTGTGTTATAGTAATGCACATAGCTTAGATTCATTATTTGCTGTTAAAACATTAGCAATAACTTTCATGGACAAGGCACAATAACACAGACTTTGCTGTGCAAAACATAGTGTCTAAACAGACAGAAGTGCAACAAGTAGGGTATGTCAGAAAATTCCAAAGGAGGAGATAATATTATTTGGCATCAGTTTTGAGTCGCAATGGATTGGAGTGGTTTGCTGTGTTTTGCGTGGGTTTTTGTTTGTTTTGGCTTGTGCTTTTTTATGGTGGGGAAGATGGACGATAAGGGTCTCTCAGGAAGAAGTATTAATTACGAGTGGGATTTCTGCGCTGGCATGTGGATGAGAACAAATTTCTGCCCTGGCAGAATGCCTGCTAAAATACCTAATTTTGCACTACCAGACACACTACAATGCTTATATCAAATTTTCTAGAGAATATACTGAAGGAGTGTGGAGTGCTCAGACAATGGGAAAAGCCTGAAAGACTTGTAAAAAAAAAAAAAAAAAAGAATAAAACTGAACCCTATATATATTGCAAGATCATGTTGTTCTGAGAGAAGAAACAAATCTTGGGAAAGCAATTTCATCAGCATTCATAGCACTAAGCAGTGGCCCAGTTCCTGTGCTGCCTGCTCCAGAACTGACGTCATCTGTCCACCATGACATACTGGACCACTCAGACTGGCACACAAATACTGAGCAGCTGCCTCACACAAATCCAGTTGCATATCTCTAGCAAAAGAAAGACTCTAGTCAGAGATATGAATGGTTATTCACCCATCTGCAAAAAGAAATGCAGTGTGCTCGGCAGCAAACAGCAAGCATCATACATTCACTGATGAGCAGAGTGATAATGGGGAAACCACAGGGAATTGTGTTGATAGGAAATGGGTAAATATTGGGGGTCTGTTCAGCTCAACCCACTGGTTCCAGGGAGGACACTTGACAAAGCTCACATCTTGCATGCAGCCCCAGATGTCCATGAAACTTGGGGGGTTTTTTTCTCTGATTTTTGTCTGCTGGAGGTCTGAGAGAAAGGGAACTGAAGTCCTAGATCTCTGCTCTGCCTCTCCAGAGTGCCAGCTGCCCTGGAAAGACTGAAGTTAAGAGTTGTGGCTGTTGTCTTCCTGCAGCTGGCGTTTAGGCTCTGGGATATGACAGGCAAGATATGCACAAGTCACACCAATTTTAGGGGTTCTTTCAGTTACACTGGGAACCAAAAAGGGCCGTTGTTAAGGAATAGACAGTATAGAACATCTTTGATCCCCTGCCTAGACGGAGTGAATTAGCTAAATGGTGAATATCTCACAGTGTGCAATCATTATTGTTCATCATTGTGACAGGCCGGAAAGAGCAAACATAATAATTAACACTCGGCATTGTGATAATGCCATTGTGTCCCAGCTTTAAATTGTTTAAACAAAGCTTCTCTTTTATTTAAGTAACTCCCTGATAATTCTGTTAAATCTTTCTTCAGTCTTGAATCAGCTTTTCAATAGAGACATCTTGTATCCTCTGGTGAAGTGCGCTTACAGGCGGGGAATGTCTGTGTCTGTATGTGTGTGTGACTCCCTTTCAAGTACTCATTGTAGAGCACAGCTATGGCTGAATAATTTTCTTCAAATGTCAGATAAAATTATCCAGCTAAACGTTATTGTACACATACATATGGTATGTATGCTACCTGTAGATTAAAACATTAATCTATTAATGTAATGTTTCAAGGAATGTATTGAGCTACTTTTCATGGAATCATAGAATGGTTTGGGTTGGAGGGGACTTCAGAGATCATCTAGTTCCAACCCTCCTGCCAAGGTCAGGGACATTGTCCACTAGACCAGGTTGTTCAAAGCCCCATCCAACCTGGCCTTAAATTTCCACATCTTTTTTTCTGCATTTTCAGAAATGCAGTATTTTATTCCAGTTGAACAACAGTCACTAGCAACAATATTCTATCTGATGGGGTTTCTTTTATGAAAAGATCCTAGTGCTCATTTTCAGTGGGAAAATTGCAATTTAAGCTTTTATCTATGCATTTTCCTAAATATATAGTAATGGATTTATAAGTATAGAAGCATAGTGTGGGAGACAACACACTCCCTCCTTTGTAACACTTGCTGGAAAATACACCGTGTATTAGACCTGCTTTTGAAAATCACAATAATCAAAGAAGTAATATAATATAAAGAAAAATACCTGAAAATGTGAATGTTCCTGTTAAAATATTTACATACAAATTTTATCTTTATTTGATAGTGCAGTTCATGGGTGATTGAAATAAAAGTAATCAACTGTCAATTTTGTATGTTTCTTTTATTGTTAATTTACAATGCCAAGAATCTGTAATGACTAGAAGTCCACAGATGAAGACAGGCATATAGAAATTGTATTAAGTGCCCCTGCTAAAACTGAGGGCTCTCCCTTAAAGGCCAGCCTTGTGTCAGAGGTGGAGATGAGGCTGCCACCCTCAAGGATGACTAGACCCCAAGCTATCACAGTTCCATATAGGTAGGGGGTAAAATGTCATCTGCCAAGCAGACTCTGGGAGAATTTAACAAATCCCATAGCAGCAGCCAACATTTCCAAGTAGGTATTTTTTTAGTTAGGGGTATTCAGCTGGCTTTGTTTCTCCAGAGCGGCCCTGTGGTCTGTACTGACCATAGAGGAGGTAGATGTCAATGCCTGTCAAACCTCTCAAATATTCTCTTCAGTTTACTGTCCCTGGTGTGGCTTTGAAAACCTTTCTCCTGGTCATGTGTTCGCTTTGTACAAGGGTAGCAAAGTGCTTGGTGTGAGAGGTTGTCCTGGGTCTGCACCCAGAATCGGTGAAAGAGCCAAGGGGCACAAGAGTGCATTCCTCACTGTGAGTCACTGCCCAGGGGGTTTGGGAGCCCTCCAGCATCGAGGAGGGTTCGTAATACTCAAATGGACAAAGCCCTTCAGACCTGTCTCTACTTTTGTTGAGAATTGTAGTGGACACCTTGACTGGTGAGAATGAGGTTGAATGGGTGTAGAAGCACCAAAGTAACCATGCGAGAAGGACCGTGAAAATGGCACCCAGGTGAGGTCATCAAGATAACAGCACACATCTACTGTGACCTTCCAAGGACACCCACTTCAGGAGACAGGTCAGTGAGTAAATCCTGGTGACTCACAGAAGTGGGTGGGAAGAATAGATTGTTTGTTGTTGCCTAAAGGGCAACAGAAAGGCACATCCAGCAGCAGCACATTTGCCAACCTAAAAAGAAATGAGAATTTAGGACAAGGCATTTCCTGTTCACCATGTCATTGCAAGGATTGTCTTTCTGTTATGAATGCTGAACAGATTTTTGGTTACCTATGTCTCAATGCTTTTGAATGCAGGATTGGATCAATGCTCTCTCATTCTGTAAGATCTCACATTGAGCTCTTCTAAATTCTTGGTACACAGTGCTGCAGTGTCGTCTTCTAGGCTTTTCAGGACGCGAGGTTTGAACCAGATGATTTCCAGAGGTTCCTTCCAATGTAAATTGTTCCGTAATTCTGTCACTTGAATGCAGGAGTATGTTCCGTGAACTTCACTGCACAGGTGATAAGATTAATGTAGTGTAGGTGTATGGTCATTTCTTAAATCTTATACTTAACTTCGTTTGTTCGATCTACCCATGTTTTCTTTTTAAAAATGGGTTTGAGTCACCTAGGTACAAAAAAAAAAGTTAAAAAAAAGAAGAAAAGGCATTTCTGAGCATAAAAGTTAGTTTTAAATAATCTTGCACTTGAAAAAATTCCATTCCGTGTATCTTTCTGACCAAAGGCTGTAAACCTCTGAACTTCAGGGACCTGGGATTGAAGTGTCATCTCAGTTGTTGGCTGAGACAGGATCAGTCACAAACAATGAGGATTATGTATCCACTTTAAAAAAAATACAGTGCCCAGACAGAACTGTCCAATTTGCAGACCTCATCTTGTCGCATTCTTTATGGTGCTAAGCTGATTGTATGAGGCTGGAGCCAGAAGTAATCTCTCTCATTCAGCTCTGCTGCAATGTTGCTGGACATACAGAATGAAGGCATGTTACTCAAAATCATGCACATCTGTCAGCTCTAGCGCCGGCCAAGAGTTGTGCTTTTGGTTTGCTGCTTGTCTGGCAAAATATAGTTTCGTTAAAAACACTGAAGGATCTGCTGTGAACCCCACCAGCCTTTACCCTTAGTAGAATTCTCTGTTAAATGAACTGAGCCATTTGTCACGTTGGTGGTCTGACAGCTCAAGGAGTAGATGTTCAACTAAATAAAACAGCTTTCTCCTGAACTTTGCTATTTCACTGTAGCTATTATACTGACATTTTCAGTATCAAAATGAGCGCTACATTTTGATCCCAAATACTTTTGTGTTCTGTCATTCTATTACTATTTATCCCATTCAGTCTCATCAGTGTGGTGGGCAACAGAAGGTATATTTCATTTCTCCATTTCTTTTCGTATTCAGATTACTACCAAATTTTTGTATCATCTATTCTTGTATAGCACACAACATTTTCCTCACCTCCCACCTCTGTCTGTGCCTTAATACTTTCTTAATTAGATTCCTGTCACTTGTAACATATGCCTTGTAACCTACACTTTCCTAGCTGACTTGACACTTCCATTGCTTGCCTTCCCCTTACCTAACCCCCTTGTACCTTTTTTGGCCATCTTCCTAAAGTGAATAATTCTGCATCTTTGAAATCCCCCACAAATTCACCTTGTGTATCAAACTTGGCTTTATTGCACTCAGTCCTTCTCCTCCTGTACATGCTTTCTGCCATTTTTCCTTAGCATGCCATTTTAGAAAGCTTTTTCCTAAATTTTGTTCACTTGCACTTAGCCCTCTCTGTCCACTCCCTTCATGAAAGTCTTTCAGATTCGTCGTACTGCTGCTCTCTTTTCTCTGATTCACTCTCCTCTGTAAGCATCTCAAGACTCTCAGGTAACAATCTTATAAATTGTGTTCTGTGATCTGTTGCACTCAGGCAGCATCAGTAACACAATGGAATTGAGCCCAGTGGCTTTGCACAAGTATCAGCAAGAGTAAGACTTCCTTTGGAGTGCTTAGAAAAGACAGTGAGCATTTACTTTGAAGGTCCTTTTTTGCTCCATTTAGATCTTGTGCTTAATGATATGGTTATTAAGGTGTTGCTGTAAGATGCCTTGTAGTCTTTAAAGACAATTATAATGTATTATAGTGCTTTAGTTTCTCTTGAGTAGCTAGGTTAAAATCTTACCATGTGAAATGGTTAAGGATTGCCATGGATGGTGAGTGGGATCTCAAGTTCTTTCATAACCACTGGTGTAATAAGCCAGTGATTCCACCTGGTGTGTTCACAGAATGTGAGACACATCCGAGGCTGCAGTGTCTCATTTGGACGTGATACCGAGTCTGTGTGAGTGTATCAAATACTTCATTCACATAATGTTCGATCAGTAAGTCCTTCAGACTTGATATCCTGCCAATGGGGTTGCCACAATTCGTGTATTCATAAACAGTGTCCTTGAGATCTTGTCTGCTCCCTTCTGCACAACCCAGTGTATTAAAAGAACTTTATCTTTTTGGGGAAGGGAACAGTATCCTGTGGTTTTTATGAATGACTAGATGCCATCATAGTTGTTTACTGATGATGTTCCCTGGTTGGAGTTATATATTATGAAGCGCAGTTGTTTCCAAGATTTAATAATGTGACAATTAAATTTATTTTCTTTTTCAGTAGCAGAGCCAAGGAGAAATTAATGGTCGCTTGTGTCAGTTTTCTAGTCAATTCAGTATGACTTTTGCCTTAGCAGGGATTACAGATATAGGAGCTGAATAAATGAGGCAGTAACAAATGTTAGAAACATCAAAAAGGTATCTATTCCATGAAACAGCAATCAAGAAAAGCATACAGTAGTAGCTTAATTCTACCAGCTTTCTCCCTGTTACCCAAATAAATAAGAATTTTGCCTGAGAAAGGCCTGCATGGGCATCGTAAGAAAATGTTTGCACCCAAGATTTAATTCCTGCTGTCATATTTTACAAGCTAAACTCAGTGACAAGTTTTGACAAACAAATCCCTCAAGTAAAGTTTTTCTTAACACATCTTTAGAGCTAGAGGCTACGGTAAGGAAAGCAACAGGGAGACGACTTTTCTTCTCAAACAAAGGGGTTTTTGAGACAAGCCAATGGGATTTGTTGACATATTTGTAAGTGTTGCATCTTGTTTGGTTGAATCACTCTTGATTTACACAAGGGGATCTTTGCCTAATGAATTATCAATATGCCTCGTTGCCATTTTTCTTATCAAAGGCTTGTGACCACTCTGACAAAAAGGAGAGAATGATTTTATTGCTGTACTATACCATAAATGCATCTCTGAAAATGCTGTGCAGAGCTTTTGATTTTATGCGATTCAGTGGGATCACTGAAAGCTGGAGATTTGGGCATAGACAGCATGGTATACTGTCACCTTTTGCTGTGGGCAAGGAATGCTTCATTAATAAGGCAAAATGGGCACTAGGTCTGTCTAGTGAATCTACTTAACATAAAATCCACAATTGAAGCAGCTGCTTCTCCCTCAATCCACCTCTGTCTTGTGATCTGTCCATATAGCAGTGTTTCGTGAAGCCCACTCAGAAAAAGGAGTGTCTTGGGAGAAAAATCATGAAAATTCAAGTTTCTCAAGCCTTCTACTGGCAAGTCTTGTCACTTCAAACACACAAGGTGTTTATGGGCATGAAAAAACTTTGGAAGGCATCTATATGGAGGAACATTGACAGACACTGTGTGAATAGCAACATTTGCATAAAGATTTTAGTAAGTGGAGATGAAAGTCTCCATTTTCCATGGTTACTGATCCTCAGATATCCAGTTCAAACAGACATATCTGAGAATGAAAGGTACAACTTTTGCTGTCTTTTAGGGTATCTCCTGTCACATTTCAAAATGCAGTCTTCTGTAGCTTAACACTCTACAGTGATGGCTTACAGATAGGCAAGATATATTGGCGCAGGTTGTAGACAAAGCTCAGCATATTAGCACAGGATGATAGAGTGGGAAATGGTACATAAGGCTGGCTGATTCTCCTACAAGCCAGATTAACTTAGCTCATCCAGAACTACATGTTATTATAGCTGGGTTGGTTCCAGTACGAATCTGGCTCAGTTATATCAACACTGCACTGCAGTTTAAAGTGTAGATGTACTCGCTCTTGCAAAATATATCCACCACAATTACTGAGAAATGCCCCTCAGGGTGCACTTTCTCTGGGTGCACTTTCTGAAAGAGTCCTCCAGAAGCAGAGAAGGACAAATAAGAGCTCAGAAGCTCTCAAGTAATATTGCAATCATTTGACTCTGGAGCAGAATTGGATTTTAATCAATTTCACGGAGTATTCTTTCTGTCAAGAAACCAAGCCCAAGGAAAAAGGTATATTTTAACTTGCTGCAAATTATGTGGTTGGTGTTCGCAGAGATGTGCAAAAGTCAGATTTACAGTGAATGCTGCCTTTTGCACTGATAATTAGTGCAATAGTTGTTAACTTTCCTAAACTTTGGTTTAGTAGGCTAACAAACAGCAGTACGCTATCCCGGTGCTTCAAACATGGAGCTTTCCATGAAAAGGTAATAGCATAAATAAAGGCTAATGCTTCTTAGCTTTCAAATAGAAAGTAAATCTATGTAGGTTTTTTTTTCCTAGATCTTCAGTCTTTGCAGTTTATATGCATTCAGCACACTGGAAATGAAGAATAGTGAAATATGTGTTATCCCCTAATGTCTAGCTGATCAGTTCACTTCCTAGCACATCTTTCTAGTATAACTTTTTGGAAAAGAGACTTGCACAGTGGAACATTCAGAAGCCTTATATTCTCTTGCTTAAGTGAAAGCAGAGCAGAGGAGATTTGTTATTTAAAATAGTTTAAAGAAAACTGTCATTTAAAACATCTGGTATTTTTAAATGTTCCTGGTTATGTTTCTGTGCTATCAAAAAAATATTGTCTTAGTTAGTGGAAGGCAAGAAATGTTTTTAATTTCCTACTTTAGTCCATAAGCCTTAGCCAAGTTGTGATATTGTATGGAAAACCTGATATCCTTGGGAATACTCACTGAAGAGCTGCTGTGTTGATGTTGGGATTTTTATTACACGAAGTGAAATTCAGAACCTGTTAGTGTTCTATTTTCTAGTTTTTCTAGTCTTGTAGTACATGTTGCAAAACATTTGAACTAAAACCCCTACTGATTATTACCAGTTAACAAAATACCAATACCTGGTCTCAGTTGTTAATTTACACTAAACTAAATGTACAGGTTAATAGGGAAGTGTAATGGCTCTCTATGGACTGTGTTGCTTTTTAAACCTTTAGGATTCCATTTCATGTACTTTCTCTCTGTTTTGTGTGTTGGTTGGGGTTTTTTTCTTTCTAATTAGTTTAATATACAAGCTGTGTTTCTGAATATGCCTTGATTACTTCCAAAATTTCTGAAGCAATGCTTTCCTCTCATGCATTCTGTATTTTGAATATGCTCGACTGGCAGACTTCAAACGTTCATTTCGTTTAACCTTTCAACTGTTGTAGTTGCAAATGACATCAAAATGCTGTAGCTCTGCTCAAAGAAAAGACAGTTTCATACCCTTCATTGAGTTTGTGAGACTTAACTAGTGTAACTCTTTTGAATGATGGAAAATTTGTGGAGTCCAGGTTGCCCTTGTCCCAGAATCGAATTATGCAGCTCTTGCTGAAATACATTTCCTAAGTGCAGATTTTCTGATTTTTTGCAGGTTCATATTGATCCGATTTAGAGTTCATTGGATTATCTGCTGCTGTGGCAGTATATTTCTATCAGAAACACAAGGGAGGGAGATACACTGCATTCCTAACTGGATTCTGATACATCCTATGAATAAATTGCAGCTTCTTTCTGCTTCTCCTATCCAGTCCGAAGGGCACTGTATATGGAGTCTCAGCCCATAAGGATTCTGCCCTTCGCTTGAAATATTCCATCTAGTAGCACTTCAACTCTTTCACTGACAGTTCAGAATGGGTAAAAAAATACCACATTTCACTGCAAAATAACATGTTAAAGCTGAGCAGTTCCTATCAGTCCCCCCGAAGTTTAAGTGCTTTATAGGCATTAATCTGAGTTAAGCAAGTCTCACCAGCAGAACACTCCAGCGATTCTGACATCGGTGCTGTAGCAATTTATGGGGCTCTGACAGTCCCAGATCATCCCCAGTAGCTGCAAAGATACTTCCAGATATATAATACTTAAAGCTGCTCTTGTTTCACGTGACTCCTGTATTCCTTGAAGGAATGGAATAAAAGCTCTTTGTATCATTTGACGCAAATTAATTTCACTCCTTCCATCCGCTCTTTCAATGCCTGCAATTTTATTTGGCGTACCTGCATCTAGACTGATGCGTGTGCGTGCAGTAGCTGTCCTTTGCATACTGTGTATAAATCAGGCCAAATGGAATTTTTCTACAAACCTTTTGCAAGAGGGCAGTACATGTTGCTGTCAAAGTTAATGTCTCCTCGTTGACACTTGTCTGTTAGGATTGTTCATTTCCCATGAATGCAGTTGAGGACATACGACTTTACTGCATGTCAACCAGACCTACTGATATTGTATTTTTTATAGCATCTGAGGGGTTTGTGTTTGCTCTTTTCCAAATACATCAATAAGACTTTTCAAAAAATATTTCTTAGTTACATTGAAATTCTAGTGATGATAATGATTTATAATAATAATAATAGATATAATAATGTCGATTCAGGAGGGATTATGTGCCAACTTTGCTGTATTGCTAAAATAAAAATAATCTTTATCCTAGAAATAACTATTTCTAGATGCATGCTTTAGGGGAACTAAATGAAATATTAAAATTGCACTTTATTGAATCCAGGTTAGGGTGTTGTTTCCTCAGACCCTCCACTTTTCAAGCTATTGGGACTGTTAGCAGCATCAGCTAGATCAGACTTTAGTTGCCAGTGTTTCAAAAAGGACATGATGATGGAAGACCAGGTCTGAAAAAGTTGTTTGTAAGGGGAAATCTGTATTGGATTTGGATTGTTTTGATGTAGAGTTTTCAGATATTCTGTGACTGCAGTAACTGCAGTTGTTTTTTACCATTTCCTTTCTGCACAGGATAAGATACAAATTCTGAGCAGTAGTTAAAGCAGAAAACCTTGTTACCAAATTTATGTGAAATACATAAAATCCAGTATCAGTACTGTCCCTTATAATGCCCATCCTTTATATTTCCTGTTTGCACTGTCAACATAAAATAGCCAATATAGTAAAATCTTTATATATAGTCACATCCTCAAAAATGTCTGAAAGAGAATGTACAAAGTTAAACGTACTTGTATTGGGTGGATTTTTCTTAATGACAATAGAAAAAGCAAGAAGTACAGCTTCATTTCTAGCCAAATCTGGGATTGTTTTCAGCTCCATTAGGACAAAGCTAATGCCACACTTACTTTCTATTAAATCTTATTTTGAAGGTTAATTGGAACTTACTGTAATGCATTAAAATGTTTCCCCTGTGTGAAGAGGAATTTCTCTCTGAATGATGTAATCTAGATAAATTTTCTGTAATTTTGTCTCACCTAGTCCCTCCCAAATTATATAATACAGAAAATATGTCCAAAGAGAGAGAATTCTGTTATATTCTGGGGATGTTACATTTTGAGTATGTCACTTAATATCCTCTATTACGAGTAATTTTTATTTTAAAAGCATTTTATTTTATTTTCTTGTATTTCTGGACTTATTTTACTTACTTACATTCAAGCATACAGTAACAAGCAGAGCAAGGATGTAAAATTCTATGGTGCTCTCATCATGTGTTCTGAAACCTAACACAAAATCGTATTGGCTTTTAATAGTGTCTAATATAAAGATAAATGCTAGACATATCTGTGGGCCATATGATTAAATATTTATGCCTATATTAAGAAATACTGGGAAGCTTTTTATTTATTTATAATTTTGTATCTTTTCAAGTCATATTCTAGAATCAATGTCCTACAGTCTATTCAACTCTCAGAAGAGCTCCTAAAGGGCACAAGCACTAAAGCAGAGAAACAGAACGCTATCTTATTTGATAAAGCTGCCAAAAACCACCCCTACTACTAAAGAGGAGAATGTCTAACCTTTCCCTGAAATAGTAGTGAGGTCATGAGTTATATTGTGAAATATATATATTAACTGGAGTAGATCTCTTACTGGTTTCAGAGTCATAAAGGAAAAGCCATTGGCAGTGAGAAAACTGTGCGAGAGAAAATGCCTGAATAGCCCAAGTAAGCAGGTTGTGAAAAAATTTAAAATCATTTTAAAGGAATTAATTCTGTTTAACTAGCATATTTCCGAAATAAAATGTTACCATTTTAGATACAAATTTCAAGCCATCTCTTTTTACTTATCGATTTAATCTAATTAAGACAGTTTAAATCAAGCTAATAAAAGCTCAGATCCTTTGTCCTTTATTAGTTTTATTCTTAAACAGCTACAAAGCAACCCACAACCGTATGTCACATTAAGTAGTCACTTGGCATATTACTATATAAATAGCTGATGAATTCTATATGAGGGAAAATTTCTTCTTAAGAAATATTGGAAGAGGTTTTGTTTTTGCCTACAAGCCTAAATAATAAAACATTTTTTTCTACACCATAGTTGCAGGATTCATATCAATACAGTCGTAGCCTGTAGCCAGAAAGTAAGTAATTGAGAATAGTAGGGTTTCAATAAGGGATTCACTGTTTATTCATACCATTTTGCACTACTACCTGACACATAATATGAGTTATTGGAATAACAAAAAAGTATTGCAAATGACATTATTAATAGGAAATGGAGTCTGATGAAATTGAATATTCACATGCAAAGGATGTAGAAAGTACCCTAAGAGCCACAACACTGAAAAAAGTGAACCCTTTGTTAGATGAAAATCTCCCTGCTTACTTAACAGGATGGGGAGGAGGAATAACAAAATTTAAAAAAAAAACCAACACCTTTTTTTTTTTTTGTATGAGATGGCACATTAATATTACATGACTTCTCATACTAAATAGAGACCCATGAATTCCACTTCAAGTACGAAAAACTGTAATTTTTTGTGTTTTGCATTTTTGTGACATTATTGTAGAGGATTGAGAGAGATCAAGAAAAGACTCTAAATATTGTAACAATAACTTCTGACAAAATGCTCTTTTATATTAGTCTCAGCAGTCAGTAATACGCAACTCTTTGCTGTATATGTTGTGGGGTTTCTCTTTCACGCCTAGTTATTGGAGGAATAACCTCTTTGCCTATGCCATTGAAAACTGAGTTTTTGTGAAAAGAATGGCGACATTTTCATAGCAGTTTACACAGCTGACCATAAACCAAGCATGGATCAGTGCATCACATTCTGTAGCTCCTGTGCAAAGTCTCGCATTGATTGGAGTTGACAGGGAAATGCCCATTGT
>VZTA01028650.1:60926-99676 GCA_013398855.1 Mohoua ochrocephala
CTTGAAGTGAAAGAGGTTAGACTCATCATGACTGCCCCTGGATTTCAAGGTCAGAAAGAACACGGAGGTTGCAGCTCAATATTTAAAATAGCCCAAATATTAATGGAGTATTGGAGCACATAATAGGGTCATACCTTCTTGTGGGATCATAAAAAAAAGTCTCTTGAAGAGGAGGATGCAACATGAACATGTAGACACAATCTTTTTTTCCTGCATAGTATTGTTTTTAACACTCAACAAGAAGAAGTATGTGACTTGTCACCTTTTTGGTGAGGGAGCAGGATTCAGAGGGGCAGTAGTTAACCTCTTCCTTTCTTTAATTCCTTATCCTGCCTGCTTCCAGTAAATACTCACCTGGGAAGCATGCAAAAGACCAGCTAGAAAGTCTTTGATATAGAGCAGAATTTGCATGAAGGAGTAGCTGGCCATATTTCTCAAGAAATGCTTCATTTTCTCAAGAAATAGAATTATTTGAAGCCAAATTTCTTTAAAAGCCTCAGTTTACATGTATTTTTAATAAGTCTCTGATCAGAGAACCTTTTAATGTATGTGATGTATATAATAGCAGGACAGCATTAATTCAACCCAAAAAGGTGGCAGTTCCCAGGAGAGAAAAAAAAGAGCAGGAAGGTGGCTATTGAGAAGGAAAAATTTCCATAAGAAATCAGGAAAGCAAAAAAGACAGAGGAAGCATCTAAAACCACCACAGAGCAGAGAGGGTAAAAAATGCATGAAAAGCCTTAATAGCAACTAGTGATTAAATTTTAATTTTCAAAGGAAAAGATGTATAAATAACGAATAGTAATAAGCAGTATTCACACTAAAACACATAAGGAGAAATCCAGCATCTAAAGTTAGCCGAAGAAAAAACAATCAATGATGGTTTATTACAGATGGATTTTTTTTTAGAGACTCAGTGAAGTGAGAAAGGTGATGAAAGTCGCTCTTTCTTGTACAGTACATTATATTTTAAAAAAAGTTTGAAAAAAATTGTAGAATAGCTCATGACACAAACTACAATAGGAGGATCACTGCGCTCTGGAAATGGAGCTAATGATCCCAGTTTAGCAACTGGAACATTGCTAGTCCCAGAGACTTGTTATTCCTTGTATTAATGTCAAATTTTGGCACTTAAAGGCGGTAAAATCAGGAAAACACATGCAGTTTGAAAACTGATTCAGGGAGAGGTTATCCATGTCTGAATAGAATTGATTGGAAAATGGGTTGGGTTTTGTGAAAACCTGTAAATACTAATTAGAAAGATAAACACTAAAATAACAAGATTTTTCTAGTTGGAAGTTTTCTGAGAAAGGTCATAATTTTCTATGAGAAGCAGACACATATTTTGGGAGATTTTTTGTTAATCAGGAATCTAGTTTTATGTTGTAGGACAATGTTTACCAGCAGTACCTTATTAGTAATCCTAATTCACCTCAGGTACAGAAGATAAATGATACTCAAGATGTAAAAGTCCAAAACCATCACTTTTTTGTTTGGCATCTTAATTTTTCAGCAGTTCTTTGCCTTCCTGTAGGCTGGCATTTCACTTTTTTTGGTCCATTTTGTGGTTTATTCATCCTTTGGAAAGTTAGCATCTCATGACATTTATATCTACCTAGAGGTCGTCTAGAAGATGATATTTGGAATGAAATAGAAAGAGTAGTAGAGATTAATAAGGAAGCACACAGTGTAACAAAGGATAAAGGATAAATTATAAGTTCTGTAAAAGATGTCCTTTTTGTGTCTTAGAAGATGTCTAACTTGTACACTTCGAAAATTGTGGATGGTCTTATGTTTGCCTTGCCTGATGCGACATGCCACAAATATATCCACAGTACAAATAATAAAAACAACAGTAAGGCAGAGAGGAGAACTTTTAGAGCACTAAAGGCATAAATTGGAAGAGGCAGGAAAGGAGTTATTGAAGTAATTGAATGGGAAGGGGGTCATGTCTGTAACAATTCTCGGAGAAATATGTGGGGTTTTTTCACTATGTTGTCATTACCGCATTGTCTGATGGTTACATCTTTGTTTTAAAATCCAGGAGATGAGTTTTACAAATTATGTTGCTTATAGAAGTTATATATACACCTCTCCCATATCTCTCCATCTTCTGATGGATATGCAGAAAGGGAAAATACTGACAGCACAGTAAGAACAAGAGGCCCATGAAAGTGACTTTACTGTACCGGATGGTTGGCAGATAAAATGTATTGGCAGAAGGAGCACATTGCTTAAAAGAGTTGCTTCCTGCCTTGGCCTCAAAAAAAAGAAGAAAAATCTGAATGCTAGGAGTGAGTAAAAACTTCCTAATGGAAAGGGAAAGAAATCAAGTATTTACTAAAACAAATAGTCGAGAAATACATTTCTCAAAATAGGCCACTTTTTCATATTCAGTGTGCCTGATACTTACTGATACTGCAAGAGGCAGCTGGACACAAGTGCTGACTTTGCCCATCATTTGGCTGTGGCAAATTCCTTGCTACTCTAGCAGTAAAGGGACGAGTTTGAAAGCATGCAAAATGCAGTGCTGTCCTCATTTCTGTGAGCAAGCATGTGCCTGAATCTGGAAGAAGTTTTTATCTCCTGGCAGATAAGAGCTAGTTTTGTAAATGCTGGTGATTATTGATCCCCAGAGCACATACTCCTGGTTAATGTTTTGTTTATAATACACGGACTGTTTCCCGAAGTCATGTTACAAAATATGGCATTTGTTTAAGTGAGGCAGATGGGTCTAGTGGCAAAACCGCTGCGCAGAGTGGGAGTGCAGCAGTGCAAGCGTGCCACAGACTTCTCCTTAGCTGAGGTGTGAAACAGCTGTTGCAGCTGTGACACCTTTGAAAACCAGAGCATCTGGTGAATGCCCTGGAGAGAGACATCAGCCCTCACCCCAGCAGGTACGTATTGAAGGAGGCATTTGTTGCAAGCTAAAGAACACTCATTTTTGTAATCGTATGTCCAGCAGCTGGGTGGAGAAAAAGAAAAAAAAAAAAAGAGCTGCTCCACAGACAGAAAAATTAACAAAGCCTAATCCAGATTTGACCTAGGTCCCCACATAACTCTTTGCAATAATCCTGGATCTCTTTCGTACCCACTCCACTCCCCCAAACTCTTTATTTCCCCAGAGTGTCACCAGCTTCCCCCAGTTGCCCTCCTCTCTGGCTGAGCTACAGGCAGCATGCTGCCCATTCAGAGCAGAGTTTGGAGTGTGCTGACCAGCCATTGCCCTCCAGGATAAATGGTACTTATTATAAATATCTCTTCTCTACCCAATTGCCAGTGTTCATTTCTTTTTAGAAACTTAATTGTCTTCAGTACTGCGACCCTTCTGCTGAATTGTTTGAAATTGGACAGCAGGTTCACAAGTTACCAGGAAAGACCAAAAGCTCCAGGTGTCAGGTCTCATTTCCTTGGGAAACCAGAGTTTAAACAAATGGTCACAGATCAGTGATTAGATTGCAGCTTCTGCTGAGAACATCATGGGCTGAGCCAGTCAGAGCTTCAACTCTAAAATAAATCCATGCAGCATGGTGCTCAGTTTTATCAGCATGACTGCTATATAGGCCTCGTGTGGCCCGGGAAAAAGCTGCCGTAGAGGTAGTTTTAAAGCAAAGGAAGCTGAGCTTATAAAAGGTAGAACTTGCGTATTTCATTTGCTAAAGCTTTCCCTCTCCCTCTCCGTTTTCCTCTCTCCCTTTCCCTTTTCTTTTCTCCTTCCCCTCTCCTTTCCTGTTTTTGCCTTTGCCTTCAACAAAAATTCCACTTCAGCTTTTTCAGATGGATGCCTGGCTCAGAGTAAAGGACATGCAGTGCACAATCCCTAGCAGAAGCTGAAAATGGATGATGTCTACTGCTGCTTTTCGATGATGTCACCTCCTCTTTTCCTGTTTGAGATGGGTGATAGGAAAATGTTCTAAAATAAGCCTGAGTGACCTCTTCATCCCTTGACTTCTCTTTCCTCAAGTCTAAAAACCATCTGACGAAATGACCACTCAGCTACCAGAGGAGTCCGTGGAGACACAGAGCTCAGATGAGCTTGAGTGCAAGATCTGTTACAACCGCTATAACCTGCGACAGAGGAAACCAAAAGTGCTGGAGTGTTGTCACAGAGTGTGTGCCAAATGCCTTTGCAAGATCATAGACTTCGGCGATTCCCCGCAAGGAGTCATAGTGTGCCCATTTTGCAGGTTTGAGACGTGCCTGCCAGAGGATGAGGTTAGTAGTCTTCCCGATGACAACAACATCCTTCTGAATTTAGCTTGTGGGGGAAAGGGAAAGAAGTGCCTACCAGACAACCCAACAGAACTGTTGCTGACTCCCAAAAGGCTGGCGTCTCTGGTTAGCCCTTCTCACACCTCTTCTAATTGCCTGGTTATAACAATCATGGAAGTACAAAGAGAAAGTCCCCAGACTCTGAACTCAACCCCCGTGGTGGAATTTTACAGGCCTACAAGTTTTGACTCTGTTGCAACTGTGTCCCACAACTGGACAGTGTGGAACTGCACATCTTTGCTCTTCCAGACCTCGATTCGGGTGCTAGTGTGGTTGCTAGGGCTTCTGTACTTTAGCTCCTTGCCTTTAGGGATTTATTTACTGGTATCCAAGAAAGTCACCCTTGGGGTTGTCTTTGTAAGCCTTGTTCCTTCGAGCCTTGTTATTCTCATGATTTATGGCTTTTGCCAGTGTGTTTGCCATGAAGTTCTAGACTGCATGTCATCTTGATAACAAATACAGTAAAATAAGATGTATTACCAGATGTGTAGCATAGTTGATTTATCCTGTTTTTGTATTCTTTGTATTCTTATTTATTCTTACTGTCCATCCCTCTAAATGGAAGCAGTGGCCCTAGTTACATGGTCCCTTTTGTTTCAACTGAATTTGACCCCCCTCACCCCGAGCTTTTTTTTGATCTGAGAATTGGGAATAAAAATTACCTGTTGATTTTGAAGGGCTGAGTTTTAGAAAGGGATAAAGCAAAATCTCCAAACTTGGTGCCTGCTGCTGCCACTGTTCAAATGAGTAGCACTTTGCTCTGTATTGGCTTGATCAAGTCAGTTCAGGCTGTAGGATTCACCCAAGAATAAATTACTGTAGCAGACACCTTCCAGGTCCAAGTACTGCATCTCTTCACCCAAAGCATCTCATGCTCTGGAATATCTGTTATTTATCATCCATCATCATTTATAGCATTAAAATATAGTGATTAAATTAAATCACTCTATTAGTTAATATTATAAGAAGAATAAAACAAATTACCAATTTTTTTAGTTCTTGTTGTAGCAAAATACTTGTGGGAGGCCAGCTTGTTTTTTTGAATGTTAAAAACTTGTCTCCAGAACACTTTCCCCAATGAGAAGCCCATTTTTTCTTGCCATACACTTGCAGCTTGCTGTGACATATTCCTGCTAATGAGTACTTCTGGGGACCCAGCCACATGTTTGCTGTTCTCCAGATGCACTCATTTCAGTGTGCACACCTTAGGCATCCCTTTGAGGGTTCAGAGCTCTGCAGATTTCTCTAGTTCTCTGTGTTCTGCTTACCCTCCCTCCCAGCATTTCCACCACCGCTAGTGACATTTCCACGCCACCAGTCCTCCTAACAGATGACCAACATCATGCACATGTACTCTGTGGTAGCCGTGTTGGAGAATTTGGCTTATGTGACTTTAGCTCTTAAGATAGACTTTTATTCCCAACCATTAGGAAACAGATCTTCAATCACTAATACAAATTTGAGAAAAAAATCTGAAATGGTTAACTGGGGTTTTGTTTGTTTGGTTTTTTTGGATTTGGGGTTCTGTTTGTTTGTTTGTTTGTTCGTTTGTGTTCTGAGTTCACAGAGTGAGCATTGTAAGGAGATACTATGACTTTGGGAAGGTTTCTGTTTAAGGCATAGTCCTTCGAAATGTTTAATACTCTGAACTCCCCCTGTCACCACTGTGAGTTGATGGCAATCTAGATGTGGCAATTAGCATGTCTCAATTAGCGGAGCTCAGAGGAATTACTGATACTTTACCATTCCACAAATAGAACCAGGCCCTGTAAGGCTTGCTTGTTTGTTGCATGGTTTAGGCTGCTTTTTGAACTACTGGAAGAGCACAAAAATAAGTAGTATTTAATGTTTATGTGTATAACTAGGTCTAGCAACACCGCAGCTGCAAACTGGTTTTCTTGTGCGCTGCAGGGTGGACTTGAACAGTGCAAGCCTGGTTTTTGGGCCTGGCACAAGAGTTAGTCATTTCAGGACAGTGTAAAAGGGAGAGGGGTTTGTTGCATGAAAATTGAATGTATGGCCTAACAATAAACTCTTAGAGCAAACAGACTTTGGTAAGAATGAAAAATGACGGTGGGAAAAGCAGAGCCTGTCAAGAGGATTGGAACTTAAGTTGGCTCAATTTTTGTAGATGGCACAGGCGGTATCTGAGGTTTTATTCCTGTTGCAAACAGAGAGAATGTGGAAATGTAAAGGTCCTGCTTTTCTTGACACTCATTTTATAATAGTGCGTATATATGTGTGTGTATGTACGTATAGACACATATGTAAGAAGAAAACTTACAGCGAAATTATAGCTTTCAAGTGTATGGAGTTACGGAGCTATGTATTGAATGATTAAAGGAAATGTTTCAGAGTTTTCTGTAATGACAATAATTATATCTAAAATATTTTCAGAATTCCTAGAAATTACTATTCCTAAGTAATTGTTTTTAATGTTTGTGGTAAAGCACACGTAGTTAGAAGAGGAATCATCTCCAGTCAAGGTTTGACTCATCTATGAACTCATAAATTTTAAGTATCCAACAACAATCATGTCAAAAAGAAAGAAAAATAGAAACCTATGTGGTTCTGTAGAACTTCATTGCTTTGGGAAAAGATGTATTTGTAGTGTTAGGGATTTATATGTTTTAGGATTTGTTCGATTTGTCTGAATATAGTGTCTCTAATAAAGGGCTGACTAACAGAGGAAATAGGTTTTGCAAATGTGTGATATATATGAATTACCTCTGCACAACATACTCTACAGTGCTGCCTGTTGTCTTTTCCTTTTGATTTTCAGCTGATTATCTTAGCTCCAGCACCAGGTGTTTTGTACTCTGTTTTAAAACAGAGCCTAATTGTAGCAAAATTACACTGATATTGGTTACACATCACAGCACAAATTAACACGCCTGTTGTTATACTTCTGTACTTTTCAGACTGCCAGCCCATTAAATTTATGCTGTTATTTCAGACTGTGCTGCAATACAAACCCACTCAGAGACAAAAGCATGCAAAAGCATATTGATTGTCCAGCTATCCTGCCACTCAGCCAGAGCATGCTATTGCAGCTTCGGTGTCATAAAATACCTATATGACTTACAATATGGCCATTGAGAATTGCTGGGAGATAAATCTCAATTATTTTTGGAGAAGAGTTTTTGCTGTGTGACTGAGACTAGAAGAACATCAGATATTACTCTTTCCTTATTTTTATTCTCTACCATCCTTCAGACCTCGAACTGAAAACTCTTGTGCCCTCTGCAGTGGAATAACTCTGCTGAAATCAATGTAAGTGGGGCTAAAATCAAGACTTGCATACTTCTCTGCCTGCTTTTCCTTACTTTTCTCTGACTGTTTTTCTCTCCTTGGAAAGTAATGGAGTTGTAAATACTGCCTTCACACCAAGGCAATTCCCTTCCAGTGGGATTTATTCCTGCTATGCCCAGACATGACTCAGCCGAGTACAAAGTACTAGAAAATAATTTCTACAGGATTAATTTAGTCCAAATGAGATTTTTTTTGGTTTTAATTCCTGCTTATCCTATGGATGCAGACTGTATCCTCACCAGCTGCTCATTTACAGTATGATATCGTGGTATCCCCTGAGGGCTGGGGCAAGATGATGCAGAAGCAGCTGCTGGGCACAGCATAGGAAGGATGTGCTGAGCTGGACCATCCTGTGAGCAGGACTCAGTGAGGGATGAAGCTCTGCAGGTGTGGCCAGAGCCCAGAGCCCAAAGGGCAATCCTTAAAGAGTGGGTTAACAGAGTCTGTGGGTTCTTACATAGGATGTGGGGCAGGGGTTGGGCTGGCTGAGAGGCTGAGCAAAGCAGGGGTTTTTGTTTGTGCCTGGGACAAAGGGGCTCTGTTTTGAATAAATATTTTAGGGTAGAGCTGTTGCAAACAGTTTAATGTTTTTCATACTGACCCTTCTGGGGTTTAAAATTAATTTGGTAATTAAATTAATTCGCTACTGTTATTAGAGTTGAGTACATTTACTTTCCAAATGGCAAAGAATTGAACTTCATTCTAATTTAAACAGATCCTTAGATTTGGGCATATTCCCACTGTTATGTTAGCTATTTAAAGCTACAGGACTGGCCAAAGTAAGGGCTGATGTCTTTGATTTAGCTGCATTGTGAGCTTTGGTAGGTCCTACTATGTCGATTATAGGCCCACAAAACTGTATATGCTAGTATAAAACACTTAAAATAGGCAAACTCTTGTCCTGATAACATTATTGGCAAACTTCAGGGTTGCCAGCATTTTGCAATGTATCCAAGAATAGACTTTTCCAAACAGACTTGATTACCTGAAGATACAGATAAGTTGGTCAGGGCATGTTGCTGATAACGCCAAGGTCACGGGTTCGATCCCTGTATGGACCATTCGCTTAAAAGTGGGACTCGGTGATCCTTGTGGGTCCCTTCCAACTCAGACAATTCTCTGATTCTGTGGAGGCCATCAGCACACAGCCAGATAGGCAGGCACAGAACAGGAAAACACAGCTTTCTGCCTAAGTGGCTACACTTCAACCTGAGGAAGAGGAGCTGAGGAGGCTCACAGAAAGGTGGATGATGTTTCCCAGGGAGTTCCTTGTTACTGAGGTACAGGACCATTGTTTTTCTTAATTTTAGCCAGTTCTAGTGGTAGATTCAACTCACTATTCCCTTACTTTTCTGCCACCTCTCCTGAGACAAGTCGACATGGAACTGTGGATAAACAGTATATTGAAATGAAGCAATCTTTTCTACTACACTGAGTTTGCAGCCCAGTCTAGCACTGCAAGGGTAATACTGGAAATCTGGCAAATTGTAGCCAGGATGCGAGAGTGAGCAGGGTGCAGAGGGGAGATGGCAGCATGTTGTTAAAACAGTTTTGATGTCAAAGCAAAGAGAACATGTGGCTATATCCTGCCTTGTCTTGGCTGGTTTAAAATTACCAAGAGGCTGTCCCAAGCCTGAGGGCCACCATGGCCCAACACCCACCCCTGCATTACCTCTGGGACAGTTCACTTCAGCTGAGCATCCTGATTTCTTGTACAGGAGTTCTACATCACGATTTCATCTCCCTGCATGGATGATGGGTGGAATGAAAGGCCCACAGTGTTACACTCTTAAACATTTTGACTATCCAAAGGTTTCTCAGGGTTGGGGTTTTTTCAATTTCTTCATATTTCTACAAAGCAAGACAATGCACTTTATTTTAAATAGAGCAGTGCCTTCAAGGATTTAAAAAAAATTTTAAATGTAGGGAAGAAGAAGAACTGAGAATTTTGAAATAATATTAAGAAATTCGAAGTGATGGAGACTGTTCTGAGAGTCTATGTTTACTTTCATACTAGCAGACTAGATGTTATCCTTTGAGTGACATCAGTAAATATTTAGTGCTGGAAATTCCCAAGGGAGTTGATAAGTCTGCCAGACCTTAGGCACAAACCCCGTACTCCACTGCTTCTCTGTAAAGCACCATTCTTCCTTTTGCATCAGCCACCTTTGTCAGAAGTTGAACCATCACAGTTCACAAAGAGTTCTGGCACAAAGAATAAATCCCCAGTCTGGGGACAGTAAATCATCTTTTTAGAGACACATGTGACAGTAGCAAAGCTTTCAGTGCTAGACCTTAAACAAAGAGAAGTCATCTTGCAGTCTGAATTGCTAGCATAAATTTAATTTTAAATCAAGCTTCATTGCGCTGGGCAACACTACAACTAGAAAACGTTTTTTTGTTTTCCTGCCTTTTGCTTGTGCTATACAAATGTGGTTTGCATTTTAAAAAATGTATTAAATCATAGAAATCAGAGATGGGTAGAAAGAAGCCTAATAAGTAATTTTATCCATTTCCTCTGCCCCTGTAGAGATGAATGCTTTGTCTAGTCTGGTTTTAAATGTCTAAAGTGATGAGGCCTCCACCTCTTCCCACAAGGGACTTTTCAGCTATTTAATAGGCTTCTTTGTTAGGAAATACTTGCCTCATACTGATCCCATTTTTTTCTTCTGCATAATGTAATCTCTTTCTTCTGTGCCCACTATTTTAACTTTTATGAAATCTGGGAAATGTATATTTATCCATTTCATGCTGTAGCTGAATAATTCATAATCCTTGTTGTTCAAGTAACAAAAGAGATAAGCAACCAGTAGCTGAACAGCTAATACTTCAATGAGATGGTGTACCATGTACCAGTAGATGTATTTCCTGGCAAGTCCTGCCTGACACTGCTTTCTACACTAGGGAGTGAAAAATGTCAAGTGAAACTGAAGAAATGCATCTTCCCAAGTGCATGCATGGCAATATTACTGAAATTTCAAGAGGTGCTGAGGCAAACAGCCTACTTCTTTGGATAGAGCTTTTCTTTCTAAAAGTGGATGATTTTATTAAAAGTACGCTTTCAAAAAGCATTTGAATTTTCTTTTCATAAGCAAACCTCTAGATGAGAACCACGCTATGTCAAAACTCTTTAACTTGTTGAGAGACAAGGCTGGATTGATTGCCACTCACTGCTAAGCAGTTTTTGCTGACAGCTTAGCTCAGAAGAAAAAATTAATCCAGCCTTACAGAGTTTGAAAAGATGCCTTTGCAACTGTGTCACTGGAATCAGATCTGGGCATGAAAAAATGACTCATGTCTTGACAACAGAAACTGAATTTCTGATTTAATTACAACCTATTAGATAATCCTCTCCCTCACTCAAAGGACAAGAAGGTGCAGTGTGACTAAGGAAATCCTAGGTGGACAGCTCGATTTTATGTGGTTTTGCATTCAAAAGATACTTACTTTAAAAAAGAGGTGCTATGCTTTGTGCTGACCCTTGGCCAGGTGGGAGGTCTGCTGGGTCCCTCTGACCTCAGAGCAGTAGTGGTTGCATGTGAAAAGGGTATGTGAGCAGCCCACGTGGATGGTGAGCTCCTCATATACCTCCTCATTTATGGCAATCTGCAGTTTGGAGATCTCTTGAGATGGGGGTTGTGCCTGTATCTCTGGGTTTGATCCTTGCCTGTGGATTTCTGTGGATTCTTTTAAATGTTGTGTTTAACCCACTTACAGTCTTGGCATCTATAAACTCCCACAGCATAGACTCCCACAATTTAATTGTATACTTTGTGGAAAAGGTCTGCTTTGTCTTAAAAACTCCTGGGATACTTGTTCCATCTGCCCTCCTTGTTCCAATAAGGGAAGCAGTTCTGAGGTATGGCGGCACACTGTTTCCTCTACACCCCTCAGGACTTCACCTGTCCTTAGAAATGTTAATGTCATGATTTTATCCCTCATGCTTCTCCTCAGCTGCCTCTTGTCCAAGCTGAACATCCCAGTCTATTCGATCTCTCCTTAGGCAGCAGGCTTTCCATGCTCACCACCAGCCACTGCACTTGCCTGGACCTCTTCTACTGCTGCTTCTTTTTTACTTTGAGGTGGGATGAAGCGCTCGGAAGGAGGTTCTAATTAGTGCCATTTGTTAATATGCCATGTGACCACATAAGACATCTGTACTCCTATGGTCGTGGAAATCACTTTGTCATTGATACTGGTCCTGACAGCACATCCGAGGTGTTACACTTGATTATTGTTAGTTTAGATATCATGCATTATATGGATGTGCATTGATAAACTTGCTAATAGGTATTTATCCTGTGTGTTCTAATATCCCTGTTTAAACTGTCCGGTTCACGTGGGTGCAGGCGACAGTAGATTCCGGATAATATTTAATTTATTCTGGGCATAGACTGTACGGATTTTAGCTCTATTAAACACATGGCCTGACGTTGCTGGACTGAGCAGCCACTCATCATCTCTCTCTGCCACAGTGGTGCACCTACCTCACCCATTGCTGCAGCCACCCTGAACTACAGCCTAGAGCTTTTTATTTTATTTTTATTCTTTTTTAAAACGTCTTTTACTGAATCTTTTATTTCCTCAAGACCTGTGGCCTTTTTTATGCCCTTCTTCCTTCATTCCAAGAAGAGGACGTGGTCTCAGATAAAATTAGTAATAATTATGCTGTTTAGACAGTAAGCCCATTACATTGGGTCCTTCATATTTCCAAGTAGGGCAAAGGTTTGGGGTCTCTGCCTTCAGATGTCCTACCAGATATAAACATCTTGCTGTCCTGGGCCTCACAGAAGGCTCCTTGCAGCCCCTGGAGGTCTTCATGCTGATGCTCTTTACATCAGTGTCCCATCTTTTAGTTAGGAAAACTGAGTGGCTCTAAGGAAACATTATTATTGCATTAAAACTAGATAGGGCTTACTTTCTCTCAGCAAAGAAGGAAATTCTGAGGCTGACACTTTTTGTGGCACTTCCAGGGTCAGCTGCAAATCTCTAATGACTATTTTGTTTGTTTTAGTAATTAAACACAATAATAAAACCCTGTTTAATAATAAAATAAGGTCAGTGAGGCTGCATGAATCATGAAATTTCACAAGTAGGTGCTGAAATTGGGGGAGGGGGTGTAGGGAGGGGGGGTTTAAGAAAATGGAGAAGAAGGCTGGATCACACAATAGGGCTTGGGTGGAGAGGGCAAACAGCTGTAGATCTTCTACAAGAGATTGTAGAAATAATGCACAAAGACAGGTAGAATGTGAAGAAGGTGTGTGTACGCTCCAGTGAATTATGGACACGTTGTAGAGTGAAAGTCTCAATCCAACAAACTCAAAATACATGGAAGTTTTAATCATATCTTGCTTTACTTTTTACTTTGTCACCAAAAATCCATGGGTTTTAAATTCCTGATCAAGTTGAGGCTTATCAAATGTAACATGAGTTTTATGAGAGGAATTTGGCTGCTTTAACTTTGCCTTCTCTAACTGCCTTTTTTAGATTCATGAGGAAAAGTCATAGTGTGGGAACTTCTTTGTGTTTATTGCATGAGTGCAACGATGAACTCTACCATAATCTTGCAGACAAGAAAACTACGACATGGTAGCAAATGGCAAAAATATAACCATTCCTATCTGAATTAATGAAGTACTAATGTAAAAGCAATTGTTTCACTCAATAAAAATTTAATTTTTCAGTAAAGATTTGTCATGATAAGCATAATTCTTAATGCCTGGGTTTGAAGGTCTTTCAGATTTCATTCCTGTAATTCATTGGAACAGTTTAAAAAATAGACTGAGGGTGAGTACGTGATAGTATTTCACAGTGTTTTAAACAAATAAGACAAAATATTTCTGTTTACTGCACAAGTATGTAAAGTATTCTGTGCAAAGGAAGATTGCAAAAAAACTAAATGAAAGCTAGACAAACTTCTACATGATCACTCAACCATGTATTTTTAAAATAAAATGACAGCATGTATGAGGGAGCATTCCAGGTAGCAGCCAGAAAGTAGTTTGCAGCATGTATTTTGCATTGGAGTCCTACATTTTCTGGCCTTGCCAACTGACTGTTGTTAAAAACACAGGGCTGATTCCTGGTTTAGAGAAGGATTTTCTTGTTTGGAAACCCTTAGTCCAGGCATCTCTAAAGCCTGAGTCCACCAGTGTTTGCTGGTTTTGGAGGCTGTGAGCTGCAGGTTGTCCCTCGCATTGTCAGAGAGGTGTCAGTGGAGCCGAGTCGCAGGGGACATGGATGGGATTTGCACACACGTGTGCACAGGGAAATGGAGCTGCTCGGCAAACGCACACTCCCCTGGCATGAATTATTCCTTCTTCCAGCAGGACTGCAAGGAGGAGGTGCGTTGTGTAACTCCGCTGGCTTCAGGTGCAGCTGGACCATAAAGGAGCGCAACTCACAGGGGTGCTGTATGTGATCTTGTAAAAGTGGGTAGAATAGGAAGATTTATTCACATTAGCAGTATGTGGCCACTGGTGTAATTTGCATTTTGAATGGTTGAGACTTTGGTTTAGTGATGGCTAGATATAAAACTCATGCAGTGCTTCTTTATTTTTTAAATTGCAAAACCTCACCTGCCACACTTTGCTCCCTTTCTCTCTGTTAAGCCGAGGGATGGCCCAGAACTGATAAGCTCATAAGCCTCTAGAATTGCAGATATTTGAACCCTGGATTGTGGGCTAAACTCACTCTTAGCTGAAAGTAACCCATCCTTGGAAAAAGGTGGGGGTGTACTATCTATCCCTCTTTCTAGTGTAGAAATAAAAGCTCAAATTAAAATGTAGGCATTTGTTTTGCTCCATGGTAAAGTAAAACATGAAGCTTCTTTTCAACTTCATTTTTACCACCTCAGAATTTCATATATTTCCCCGTTTTTTTCCTGACAAAACTTGATGCATAGGTTTGGGAAATCAAGTGCAGTACATAAACAAATGAGAGAGAATGTGATCTTCACTTGCAAGTTCTTTGTTTCTTTATTGAACAGTACTCATAAAAGCACCATAAAAAATAAATTGGGAAAGTAGGCAGCATCGTTAGATATCCAAACTGCTGAACTTTTATCACTTAGCCAGCGTTGCTGGAACCTCCAAAGAGGAAAATAAATGAAGCTTAGCCCAATATTCTTGATATGTTAAGGCTAAAAGTCAGCTCTCTCCCCCCTCAAACACAGAAGATACCAGTAGCTGCTTATGCATCACAAAGGGATGCAAACCTGCTCCTCTTGCCATTGACACATTGTTCAAAAGGTGAGTTATGTGATGGTTAGTTTTGCTGGAGGCATTGGTGTTTTGACCTGGGACTAAGCCTCTGGCAGGAGCAGGGGCGTGCACCTCAACATCACCTGGTTGTACGTCCCTATGGCAACAAGGGGTGGGGAGGACTGGGAAGACTGACTCCCAGACCTTGAACGATGACAACAATTAGAGATGCTTCTCGAAGGATGTTACCTGCCAGCGGCACCTGCTTGTCTGAAACGTGAATCACGGCCGTCTCCTTGACCAAGGAGATGCAGCTGAACATGTGGTGTCAGACACCTCTGGGAAATCCTACAGAGCAAACTGAGATGCCTTCAAAGGGAGAATTGGGAGGAAGAGCCTTGTGGGTACCACAGCACCTTTTACACAGCAGCAAGAGAAGCAGCCCTGCGTTCCTGTTAACAGGAAGAGAAATGGCGCATTTCATTCCCAGCACTGCGAATGATTACCTGGTACACGAGGCTCATGTTGCATGAAGCCTTTTGCCCCGCTGCAGCTCGCTGCACTGGTGCTGCAGCACTGACTCGCACTGCCTGCACAGCTTTATCCTCTGCCACGCCGCAGGGCAGTTGCACTTGAGCATTGGCAAAGCCAGCACCTCCTCCCATCCTGTCCCCACGGCCTGCACACACCTGGCACCGAGCGCACGCAGCTCCTCCTCTTCCAGACACCAGCACCACAACTCTCCTTGCCTGCCCTCTCCCAGCGCCCTCTGCCGCCCCTGCCCTCCCTTGCTGATGGGTATCTTTATAGGATTGGAGCAAATTTATCTGAAATGAAAATTATTATTCTTAGAGAAAAAAAAATCTTTGCAGTTTTGACGCATATGGAGGCTTCAGGTTTCCGGACATCATAAAGTGAGAAGAGTAAGGTACATGTCCCATGTCACCTCTGCAGGTGGCTGTCCCAGCAGCCTGTGCCACACATGCTGCTCTTCCTTGTGAGCGCACCCTCAGACTACAAGAAAAACCCCCTCAAACCTCCTTGCACACTGGTCAGTGGTGGTTTCCAGACCTGGAAAGAATAAACAGGGTAACATGGATACTGCTGCTCCAGCACTTCGCTACTTGGAAAGCATAGGGCAGCATCTGTGAGGAAGCACAGAAAAGCGGAGGAGCAGGAGTGGGGGCCCCCAGAGGGGACAATGATGTGCAATGAGTAGGGAAGGCTGTGGTGGGGAGGCGAAACCGGAAGGTGGAGGCTAATGAAAACTCAAGCCCCATCCTGAACTGAAAAGTATTCTGGAAAGACTCTCTATGCATCAGTCTTCCTTAAGGAAAATTTGTCTGTGAGCAAATGGCTCGTAAAATTAATACCAGTGACAGGTAAAATTGGGCAGGAAAAAGTGAGACTGTCACTGGTTAGCTTGGAGGCTTTCCAGTCAGGCATGTCAGATGAAAAGTTTTTCCCAGGCTAAAGATCCTGCTAAAGCTGTCTCAGACCTATCAGTGGTCCTCTTCAAAAATTCGGGAAGGATAGGAGAAACATCAGGAAGAAAGGAGAAGACAGGTATGTATGCTTATGTTTTTCAAAGACAAGTGGGTAGGAGCAGGGAATTCGTGACTGGTCAGCTCTCTGCAGCTCTCTGTGGTTCCCCTGATCAAGCCACTCTTATACTTGAAGGTAGGTGCAGGGCTACTCAGTGCTCCCACCATGATTGTGTCTCTGAATGATTGAAAAATTCCATATTCCTTATGGTAAAGGAAAAATCCAAGGTGAAGGTAAAAGCATAAATGGAAAAAATCTACTCTGAAAAATACACTGTAGGAGTTGCATGCCTCTGAATCACCTAGGATTCATTTAATAACCAGTTGTTTCAGTAAAACTGTAGTAAAAGAAATTTCCTATTGACATAGGTTTTCTTCAACAGCTGCCAAGCACAAATCAAGGAGTGTTTACGTTGGTGCCTTTGTCTGACAGAGAAGGATTGTTTCTGGCAAGCACTTTATATTGTATTAGGATATCAGTCAAAACAAACAGGAATGTGAAAATTGCATTTCAAAAATAATCCAAAGCCACCAGGCGGAGTCTCAAACATTAAAGGACACAGCAAAGGTAGCTGTGTTGGTATATAAATAAGAATGGCAATATATTTGCCTCTTTTAAGTTTCTGATATGAGTGAAACTCTTCTTGATCCTTGGATCTATTCTTTTTGCACAGAGAATACTCTCAGACTTTACAATGGCAATGAGTGTTTCTCCCTGCACCCGGATATCGCAACCACCAATGTGTCGGTGCAAAAAATTTTGACAGGTAATTTAGCTGCAGGCAAGTCGCAAGTAATTCCTGTACTTCCACCATCAAATACCAGACAGAAGGGTTAGAGAAAAGGAAAAACAACAGATCAAAGCAGAGTCATTAATATATTTTAAATCCTTTTCAGTTAACAATTTATCTACTGCATGTAGCAAACAGTAAGTTAAAAATACTTCAGGTATGTAATTTCTTCTTTCAGCTTTACATAGTTTTCTTAACACATGACTGTTGAAAGAGATTTTTTTTTTCCAATTGCTTTGCTGTATAACTTCACCTTTGAATTCTTCAAGCTGACAAATGCTTTGGTGGCTCAGTGTACCAGAAGCTCCTGCTGTTAGTCCCACTACAGCATCTTAATTGCAAGCCAGAGATGATAGCCCATGTTCAAAGAGCACAAACAGAGGCAGGACCAGTGATCTATCTGAGCTCTGTTACAGTGTGAAGTCTTTCTGGGAATGCTGCAGGCTAACATAGAAAGAACAAAAATTAAAAATGGTGTATCAAGAGTGCTCCCCAAACCAAGGGAGGGGTGTGCAGCTTCCTCGGGTGTGAAGAGCTGTACACTCCATCTGTCCCTAGGCACAGCACCACACCAAGATGTGCCTCCCTGTAGTATGCGAAGTGCCTAATGTTACTGAAGTCACTGATGGGGTTTTCTGCTTTCTTTTCTGTGGGCAGGGGAATGAGTGTATAGGATGCCTCCTCCATCTAGTGGATGACAATGAAAACCTACCAGCATGCTTTAAAAACATAAATGTATAAGATTATCATCACGTTAAAGGTGACGCAGTCAAAGAAATGCACCTTGCAGCTGCAGCAGCAAGGGGTGAAGAATGAAGATGGTGGATGGGAAAGTGCGTTCCCAGAGCAGCTTGTTAAACCCCAGAAGGAGGTGCAAGGGAAGCTCTGCCTGCCAGGTGAGTCCTGCTCCTACATGAAACTTCCATGGTGCTGGAAAAGGAACCTCAACAAACTGGTCTTGAGTAAACTTCACGTTACCATAAACCATGAGGTGCATGAATGGTAAACCTAGAAATCCAACACCTTAGAGAAGGCAGTGGAGAGGTAATTTAGATTTGCTGAGGGGACTTGCTGTTGTAGCATGATGACCTAAGGAGGTTTCCCAAGCCTGGAAATCTCTGACGTCTGCCTCCCCACCTGTATCAGGCAGCTACAGCTCAATGGACACAGGTATGGTTGGCTGAAGCCACATCATGGCCCACCAGAATGGGGCAATCTCTGAGCCAGAAGTGGTGGAAAACAGCAAGCACAAAAGCTGCAGCATGATGCAGCAACACACACGTACAAATGCTGCAATGCAAGGTGATGCAATTTAGGATTGGAGACTTGTACTGCACAAGCCAAGGCAGTAAATCAGTGAGGGCAGCACTGTAACAGCATGATCCTCTCTGAAAGCTTCCCACTGCAGTCTCACGGGATCCATCTGACACAGGTATTCCTCTTTCCTGACCCCGTCCCACGTAAGAACTGGACCTTATTGATAATAGGGATCCTTGAGCCTATGCTGT
The DNA here is from genome assembly GCA_013398855.1 of Mohoua ochrocephala. Lineage (NCBI taxonomy): Eukaryota > Metazoa > Chordata > Aves > Passeriformes > Acanthizidae > Mohoua > Mohoua ochrocephala. Next base: position 79,556 of record VZTA01028650.1, read on the forward strand.
CCAACTAGCTTACCTCGAAACTGCAAAGAGAAATGGAAAGGAGGTGGACAGATTTGAGTCCTGTGAGTCTTCACAGGTGAGTCCTCCTGCAGCAAGGATGGTCCCTGTAAAGCACTGAGGTTTTTTATCTTTCTGAGTTACTTTGCTAAATAGGTCCACATGCCCTGCCACTTCTCTAAGGCAAATGGTGCCATGCATTGGTCAGCAGTATTGAAGGTCCACAGCAGAATCTAGAAAGGTGTCAGGGTTAGCATTTCCCTGTGGAGTATTTGTTTGAATTTGGGGTTTACACAGTCCCCCACATTATGTAATCCTGCCATTGGCCTCCAGCTGGCTTTACTTTGATGAGCTCCTCTTATACTTCTAATTTGTTGCTCAGCTTATATAATCAGTAACTTCCTGTTAAGACTGGTATCCATTGGCATCTTTCTAAAATACAATTAGAAGGTGCATAAAAGGCAGGGAAACACAATTTTATAGAACCAGATCAGCCCTGAATATTCACAGTCGTCTCTCCATAGGGCCTGACTACACGTGAATAAAACTGTCCTCCTTCTATTAGATCTGTTTTGGAGAGAAGTGTGGTTTACATTATAAGATACTTGTTAGTGACGTGACTCTGAATTCTTATTTGCCTTGCTCTGAAGGGGTTTAAAATGAGGATTGTATCCTTGTGGCTCTACGTCAGGAAAATATTCACGTGTGTGCTGCTGTAAGAAATGGGGTCTTAGCACATGCTACTGTCAAGCATATGTTTAGGAAATTTATTTTTAGACAGAGGTGAATTTAAACTGCATGTTAAAACCTGTCTTGAACTGGGACAGGGTAAATAGCATTAACCTGGCTAGATTTCCCTGCTGGCATTCAGTTTACCTCAGCCATTTGAACCACTAGCAGAAGGGAAAAAAACATATGGTATCAAAACTTTGCTAGCAATGGTGTTTGTGTATACTGTAAATGTGTCATCAGTTGCCTTTTGATAGTGTTAGTAACACTGAACTGTTAATTACAGTCTTGTGTAATCTTGAATTAGTAATTACAGTTTGGTGTAATCTAACTCTTTAAAATGATTTTTTATTTGTATTTTTATTTTACTAAATTCGCTGGTGTTGCATAAGCTTTTCATTAGTACTGGTCGCTGTTGACATCAAAAAAAGTAAGTAAATTTAGCACAATACACTAATGTGCAAATAGAATCCTTCTTAATGAGTCTTTGGGGGATTCTTTAGATCATCCCTTTTTCCCCCCCCCTTAAGACTACAGCAGCAGTACAAAGCATCTTTACCTTCCTCAGGTGCTGACTGCCTTTGTGCATTCTTGCAGCCTTCTGCTGTGTTTCCACAGCAGCAGCAATCTTCACAGTTCGCGCAATAAAAGGATTAAGTAAACTGTCATAATATTATGATAAGATAAATCTATCTACCTGGCCACTATTCATTTGCATTTTACAAATCATCAACAAATTTTATATGGAACATGTGAAAACAAAATGTTTTTGACAAGAGACGGAGATGATCTTGGAGTTCTTTATTAGTGTGGCTGATGGTAACAGAAGAGGTGTAAATCACTGATACACTCCTGCTCATTATGGAGATCTTTAAAGATAGTAATAGACACATTTGCAGCACTTAGCATTGTCTAAATCAGCTCAAATAGAAATCAAGCCATAGATTTCTGTGACATTCTGTCTTAGGTGCTTAGAATGAAAATGATAGAGAATGAGGAGCTGAACAAAAGGTGGTTACCTAACCTCTCTGAATCCTGAAAGCCTGTAGATTGCAGGTTATTACAGTGCCTAAATGATAGGAATATTTTGGATAAAAACTTTCCTCTACCTCACTGAAAAGCCACAGATCAAAAAGCAATGCTGGAGCATAGGGGATCAAAGCCAATTTAGGCCGGCTGCTTTGTTTGTTTTTATGTCTTTGCATTTCCAAAATGGGCTCTAATTGTTGCTTCCGCCTTTAGTATTTCAATATACCTCTGAATTTAGTTTATTTTAAGAATTTGGTCTGGTTCATTTACCAGCAAACTCCCAGATAAAAATGCAGGATGCAACAGTAGCTCTTTATACCTAGAACATATAATCAATACAATTCTTAGAGAAAGGAGAAGAACGTATTTTTCTAACAAAGATGAGAGAATGCTAAACAGGAAAAACACGCCAAGCTAAAAGTGATTAAGTTTGGGCTGGGTGTTATTTTGTGTTTGCAGCTCCCTCAGGAGTGAAGAGGAGGAGATTCATGTTACCAAACAGCAGATTCTGGTCCCATTTTAACTCAACATTTATAGCAGTTGTCACAAATGTCTACAAGGACTGGTCTTGTGTATGGGTTCAGTGATAAAATACAGGATTCAAAGGTACGGGATCTACTGAAATAAATCGCAGCTTCTTTGAACTACATTTCACATATCATTTTAAATTACTGACTGCAAGATTCCAGTCACTGGCAAGTTTCTGTGCTCTGTGGCATCTTTGGAATTCCAGTAGTGTAACTGAGGTGGGCTTACAGTTTCTTTTCGGCACTAGGCAGAAAGCCATTGCTGTCGCTAACTTCATGTTATTCCATCAGCTTCCACTTTTTTGTGTCACCAATATTCCTGACCCCCTGACCAACTTCTCAGAAGCTGGACCAATCCTGCCTGCTAGGAGAACACACACACGGGCCTTCGGAACCGTCAATTATTCAGTGTGAACTGCCTGATGAAAAATCTTGTAGTGATTCACCCTCTAAGAAGTCATTGAAGTGGTTTGAACCATACTCAGACACTCTTCCAAGATAGTTTGGAGGTAACTTCATCTCATATTTCAGATTCCCAGCTCTACCTTTATTTTTTGTTTAAATTACTCGTTTTTGAAAATCTTACTGAAAAAAATCGTATCACAGAGAACCCAAAGTCAGCAGAAACTTCTGCAGAAACAGAGATGGGACTTGCAGGAGCACCTACACTGCAGGGAGAGGCAGTATTTGATGAAAGAGCTGGAACAGAAACCGGGGTTGTTATCTTGCATTCCTCCGTAAGAAGATGGAATCAAACTCACATAAACACCTGATGGAAAAACAACAACAAACAGAAAGAAGATGCTAATGACAGGCATGAATTTGAACCATGGTTATCTGCAGAGCTAACAAAAGCCTCATTTCTTAAATGGAAAAGAGGAAATACTTCGTATAAAGACCACTGAAAAATCTGTGCAATTAGCTTCTCAGCACAGATGTTACTCAATTGAATTCAAATTAGGGAGTAATGACTCCTAAGCTTGCTAAGATTCATCTGAATTTGAAGTATAAGATTCAAATGTAGATGATCAAACAACAGCGTGATTTATCTGTTAGATGTATCAAAAGAACTGTGCCTGGGGTTTGAATACACACATGGCTTTAAGCCACTTCGTGCAACATGGTATTTCTGCTCTCTCTGATCATTTCTTCATCTTTCTTTTTCATTTTTTTTTGAGATTTCTTTTTATGTCGTGAGCAAAGTACACTGCTCATTCATAAGGGGATTGCTCAAATCCCAAGTTCTTCTTTATTTCTGATTTCATTGTGTGAATGTTTTACTCAACTCCTTCCCATTATGGACAAAGAGGAGCCATGAGGAGACTCCCGCTGTCTACTCCAGCTGGCCCTGGATCGGCCATGATCCAAGCCTTAAACTCTCCCCTCCTGCTCTGCTCTCAACTTGCCAGTCTCAGAAATGGCCGAGCAACTTCCACAACGATGTGAACCACTTTGATTCCCACCAAACTGACAACACAGCTTTGTCTCCCAAGATTTTGCCTTGACACAATTCTGTGTACAGAGGGCATTAGGAATGCATTAGTGTTGCTAAGTGTTCTTCCCGAGACATCTGTGGAAAGCACTTTTTAAAACAGATAAGGCTGTATTTCTGAATTGTAGAAAAGAAGTGTGTTTTCCCCTAAGTATTTGATTACCTGTGTAAAAAATGCTGCTTCTCTTCTTTAGTATCTTAAGGGAGAAATGCCTTTCCTCATGATAATTATTTATTATAAACAGAACTTCCCAGAGCATTAGAGAAGATGAGAAAACAAACTTGGACCAGATGTTAGTCACACTATTTAATGCATTATTGGAAAGTACTCGGATCTTGTGGTGATGGCTGTCGTATAAAAAGCTACGCAGAATAGAAACTAGCAGGCGAGAAGCTATCGAGCAGAAATGAAAATAGAATTAAATTGTCCAACTGTGCAGCTCTGGTATTCTATTTTCTTGTATGTAGTCTGATAGGCTTTGCTCTATTCTCCAGAATACTTCATTGGGCCAAATTCAATTGTGTGTAACTCCATTGACTTTAATACACTCATAGAAGAGTTTAGTTTGGTCTGTTGGATGTTGGATGTTTTATGCATGCAGCATCATTCCTAGGAGAAGACGACTTAAAGATAAAAATGTTACCTACATTTCAAGACATGGTCCATCTTCCACTTGAGACCCAAGAGAGCAAAATAAAAATATCAACAAATTAAGAGTTGGCAACTGTCCAGGAAAATAAGTTTAAAATGCTTTTTAATTTTTTTTTCCCATAGTTCCTTGAGAAACATTTCTATGATGTTGGAGAGAAAGCTGTTTCGTGAGAGGGTTTTGTTTATCCTATATTTAATTCCTTTCTATCTTCATGATTTAAAACCTTAAGTCAGCTACAGAGGCTAATTAGGCAATGCTATAACAAGGATTACTGAACTGTAATTATTATTTATTCAAATCAGTGGAAGAATTACCAGGGCTTATGTTAAAGACAATAGAAGCTAATGGAGGAAGAAGCAAAGGAGGCCAGTAGTGATTTTAACTGCATATTGTTATAATTTAACTGCATATTGTCAACCACCCAGCAGTGCAAAAGTAGCCATCCAATTGACACCCTGAAATAGGGGCCTGCTGATATTATTGGCTTGTGAGTTACTCATTTCAACCTTCATTTTTAAACATGACCTCTTTTTAAAGAAAAATCATTGGGAAAAAAAAATTATATAGGGTATGAACACTAGTATTACTAGCTGGTTGATTAAATAAAGTGTCAGGAAAAAGCTGCAGAGATTGATTTGCCTGATATTTTCACTGTATTTAAAATGTGTGGGTTTTTGCTCATTCTCTGAAAGACTCCAGACTGCTTAATTGCTGCAAGTGCCCACAGCTTTTCATCTGCAGTTTTAACCCACCAGTTACTTCCCAGCTGCACTTCTAGCATTCAAAAAGCCAATTCCAGCTGCATTTTAATTTCACTGAAAAGTTTCAAAGCTCTCCAAACAGAACAGTGCCCAGCTGAACTGCCCAAGGGCCCCTTTCCCCTCATCCCCTTGCCTCCAAATATGCTTCAGCTAATGAACTTGTCAGGGCTGGTGCAGTCTACAGGCACACTATGGGTTTAATCTAGGCAAAGATCCTGATCTAGAGATAAACTGGCTGATGCAGAACATCAGTATTAACAGCTCAGACATGTTCTCCGATCCAGCATGAAACGCTTTGATTCAGTTGAACAAAAAACATTCTCATTCTGGTCAATCCAAAAATATTTCTATTTTACCCAATCAGGTAAAAATGGAGATTTTGTGTAAACTGTCTTGCATTTAGTTGTACTTTCTGGAAATGGGGCCCAATTCCACTTAGGACTCTAGGTGCTAGTAATGAAAAGAGAAGAAGTAGCCATTTAAAGCTGCAATTCCCTTTCTAGTTCTTCCCTACTCTCAAGTTTCCCAGATGCCAGATTCATTTCTTTGCCTCTCTGTTAATGTTACTCCGCCAAAGTCATAGGAGATGAAGAAAGCAGGACGTGTGTGTGTAATTCAACAATGCGTGCTTCTTGCCAAGGGAAAATCAATATGTAAAATCATCTTACAGAGATTATTTTTCCATTTGACAAAGAAGAGATGTGCATGCTTTCCTCCCATGCAGCCTCAGGTCGCGCATTTCTCTAACTTCATGTGCGTACACAAGGAAGGGCACACAGCAGGGCACAGTCACAGCCTGGAAGGGTATCACAAAAGACTTGAGATGCAGACATGGCCAGGGCATGACTGCATGAAGAAAAGTTCAGCATGTAGGACCCTGAAGTCTCCTGCATTCCTGCATTTGGGGACTGTCACTTGCCACAGGGATCCAAGAGCTGAAGTCCTTTTCCCTTAATGAAAGCACAGCTGTCCCTTTCAGGCCAGTGAGACCTTAGGGCTCCAGCAGTGTATCACCACAACTGTGAGATTTGAGAGAGGAGTCCATTTGCCTTTACCACCACAAATACATGTCCTCACTGTCCATTTATTGGAACTAGGCAGTGTCTTCAGTACTAGCCTAATAATTCATAATGATTTCCTCGCTCTTAGTAGTGTGCTGCCTTCAGTTCAAACCTGAAGATACAGGCGGTAAAAGTTAATGTCCAGATGGATTATATGTATTGAAAACACAATTTTGTATTGTTAGTTTCATATAATGTGTCTGATTTTTTGTGTCTGAGCTCCAAAATGCTGCAACAAAGATGTGGTTTTGCCACATAATCTTCTTATTTGTTTTTTAAATCTTTCATTCAGATTTATGCAGATGTTCAGTCGGCAGCTATGCAAAATTTCAGATGGTTGCAGACATAGAAAACAAGATCACAAGTGTGTACATAAGCAAAATCCCTCAGCAATGCTGACTTGAAAACCTGAGCTGACTGTCCCCACTTCATCTCTGCATAGCTGGCTGATTAGCATTTGGTTTTTTAACTTACCTCTTCAAAGTACAGCAAGTGTACAGCTTGGTTCTTCTGAAGCATTTATGAGTTTGCACACAGCATCTGAAATGGAACTTCAGATATCATCACACCTACCTACCCCATCTGTCCTTGAGCCGGCGTAAAAAGAAACTGCTGATACACACTTCCACACTCAGAAAAATGTTCCTGGGTCTTACTGACAGACATTGCTCTGTTTCGACCACTGCTGTTATAAAAGCCCCTTGGAACAAAGACATCCTTTTTATTTTTGTGTGGCACTTAGCATCGTAAGGTCCCAGTCTGTGACTAGGGCCCTGAGATGCAATGGGAATAGAAATAATGTTGTAATACAGGCACTTGGAAAATTCTGCTCAGCTGGCTTTCTCTTGCTAGAATTTGGCTTTGCTCTTGATGAGGTCATGTGAAAGGAGCATTTATTTATTTATTCATTATTTTTGCATATGTACAAAAGGGTTCTGGAAGTGCACCCTCAGCACCTTTTACACAGCTACAAATTATCCTTATAAAAATAACACTAAAGCAAAGTGCAGAGCAGCCACTCAAAAATAAATAGTTAAAAATACACTTGGCAAATGAAAAGCTGGAATCACATTTCTGTATCACTGAGATTCTTCCCCCATCACAGTCCTGTTCAGGGAAAAATGAGGGTCTTTATACTGAGCCCATAGAGTCAACAGATAGGAAGTCTTTCCGAGTTTGAGAACTCGTTGCGTTCCAGAGCCTGAAGGCCAGGTGTAAACTCCATGGAACACCTTCAGATTTCAAGTGACTTTCTTGACACAGCAAAGATGGGTGGTATCAGTGCGTGTGAGATTCCCCTGATTTTCGGTGCTCCTATGAATCAATAAATTACATCTATTCTTCCAGCTATTCATGTCTTCAATATATCAAAACAAGAAGAGCAAGACTCACAGTGGATATAAAATATTGAGATAATTTTCCCATCAACAGCTGTAGGAAAGATACAACAAAAAATGCTGGGTCCTTACTAGGTTAGGGTCTCTCCTAAGACAGAAATGATGGCTATCAGCTTCTGTTGCATTTCAAAGTGTTTATTTGGATTAGAGTTATATAAAAATCTAAATACTTCATGGAACTAGTTCTGCTGAAAGTTTTAAATCACCTTCTGGGTAATGTTCTTTGTGAACAGAGCATTGTAGTCTGGAAGGATGTAATGATTTAATCATTTGGGCCGACTAGTTTTGTCAGGCACTGCCAATTGAGTCATCTTCCTTAGGAGGAGTATTTAGGGTATCTTTGTTTTAAATATAAAGTAACTTTTTACCTTGTTTTGTTTTAAAAGTGCACATGCATCATTTGCCATTCCTTCAGGAGAAAAGCATACAAAGCAAAAAATTTCAAACTTCTTCAGACATTCACAGTAACCTTAACAAAAGTGAGATAACTTAAATGTATAATGAATTTCTGCTTGTCCTACTGAATTGTAGGGGCTTTTCCTTGTTGATGGAAATATATGCAAAGAAGTCACCAGCTGTAATTTAGGGGCTTTACATCTGCAATACAGGAATGATAATAATATTGCCATTTCTCACAGCAGTGCCAAAAAGGGCATTCATTAATGTTTAGCAGGCAGAGTACATATCTACATAATACTCTCAATTAAAAGATGTAAAATGAAAGTCTTCAGTGTGTAAAAACTCACACAAAGCTCTTCCAAAAGCCAGAGTAACTTGCTTCATCAGATGGCCAAGTCATAACTGAAGTAATTTCATCTTTTTTAAATCTGTTTTTTCATTTTGGCACTCCAGCAGCATTTCACATCAATTAGGTACTGATTTCAGCAGCTGTACCTTACCTAAATGTATTTCGATGAGTGCAAAAACTAGTTTTGTCCGATTTTTACAAAATCAACCAGCTTGAACCTTACAGCAACAACATGGATATTCTGTAGGGTTTCTGCCAGTTCTGGAAAAGGTATTTTCTGCTGACGAGCAATTAGCTTTCTGCTATTATTAAAAATTATTCAATGGCATTTTTGCCATCTGTTACGGTGTGTACTCTTTTTTAATGGAATGAAATTTGACACTTAAGTGCAGGGGAAAAAATTTCTACGCAAGCAGGACCTATCTCAAAAAACTAGGCACCCAGAACTGTGATCTCTTTTCATGTATTGCCAAAAATGCAACATGTTTCATGCACAGTTCTGTCCCCAAGTGACCTTACTGATGCAAAAATCTTTTATTGGACAGCTTTCTTCCATCTGGAAATGCTATGAAATATTATAACCTAGACTATTGGTCAGTAACAAAAGGAAACATGTTACTTCTTCCAACCACAGTATTAATTCATAATACCTTGAAGTTAGGGGGTGAAGTTGTGTCTTCTGAGTGATTTGCATTTTATTTAAAAGGAATTGTGGTCTAGTGGAACCCTAAAGAAATGGGGGTTAACTCTTAGTTGGTAATTTCCTTTCTCTTTCTAAATAGTTAACAATAAGTTATCTATCACAATTTAAAGATGTTTTCTTCCAGGTCTTTTGGCCTCACAATATTTATTTTTGGAAAGCTCTAGGTGATGTTGACATTTTAATGTTTTTCCAAATATACAGGCATTTATTTTATGCAATTTTTATGGTTATAAAGGAAATTGTATCTCAGTCCTCTTGTGAGTCACTCCAAGTGCACCCCAGCGGAGATCACTCTTTATGCCAGCTGTAGAGGGGAACATTACCTATTTTTAGATGAGTCTACAGTGCTCTGTAGAGCAACCAGTCTCAGCCCAGACACACAGCCAGTTTCTGGCATTTATGTCACCTCCCCAGGGAGTCTATGACCAGGTCTCATATTTAAGTGATGATTAGAAGAAACAAAGCATTAGATAACATCTAATTTTAAGTAAGTGATGCTTGCATCTGTCTTGCCTATGCGCCATTCCTTGGATGGACTGTGTTCTCTGAGCCCTCACTAAGTCTGTGTGACTTCTACACAGGCAAATGACATTTCAGAAAGTACACCATGGACCTCATCGGTGTTTCTCAGAGTTCGTAGAGTCACTGGTCATTCCTAAACAAAAAATGCTTTCAGGCTCAGAAAGAGTTTGATTGCATGTCCTCAAGGCCATTGGGTTGGCCGTGTCTTTCTGGGTCTTCAGTTAACAGGCATCTGCCTAGAAGCTAAAGTTCTCTGAATTTAAACATTGCAGTTGTCCAGGAAATATTTCCATAACCAGCTTAGTCAATCTACAGTTCTTATGGAATGTTACACAAAAGAGAAACTCTTCATCTCTGCACTATAGAGTTTGCATTTTTCCATGGAGGCAAAAAGAATCATTTGGATCCAACAAGAGTACATTTAACAGTATCCTGCAATATATTAATAATTATCAACCACAGAGCCTTGGGTCCAGAGCCAACCTCTAGTCTAGATGTACTAAAGACATCTGCAAATACTGGAGGCTGCTAGGAGGCAGGTCAAAGTTAACATAAGGAAAGCAATTTCCTACACTGCAGCTATAGTCAAAGGTATTGCTTGTTGCCAAGGGGTAAAAAAAACCCACTCAGGAGTTACAGGAAAGGAAACAAGGTTGTTTATTCCCCTTTGTCTATGTTTTTGTAAACAAGATTGTGAGTTTTTCTTCTGATTCCTGTTGGCAAATCTTCCTCCCTCTATCTACAGCTTTAAAACTCTTTGAGCACTGATCAGTGTTGCCAAAGAACGACAGTGTTACCTACAGTGTCAGTCATCTCTATAACTCACTCTGATGGCAGATATTTAGGGCTTTTGCATCCTTGTCTTGAGGTGTATACATAATTCTTAGTTTTAAGCATAAGATAAGAAACTAAGAAGGTTTAACACTAACATAGCATCAAACCAATAACATGAGATTAAATTCAGCCAAACAAACTCCATAGTTCTAATAGAAGATAATTCTAGAAGGGAGATGTCTGGAAAGAAAGCGGCAGTGAAAGAAACAAACTAATGGTGTTGAAAGCCTGTTTTGAAAGCGAACACCCAGTTTGAGCCATTTTGCACAGAGCATGCCACAGGTTTGCCCTGCTGCCTTGTCCTGGTTTGAGACAAATTTTCGGAGGAACACTCTGAGAGGAATGTCTCCTCCATAGAAGGCAGATTACAGCCACCCCTCCCACACCAGGTTCGGGAAAAAATTCCTCAAAGGAAAGTGAAAGGAGGAAAAAGCTATTTATTTAACAAACACACAGGAAAAGAATAATGCTAAATAATAAAACCTCTCGCTGTGGAGAGAAAACCTGGGAAGATTTTAGAGTCCTTTCCATGGGTGCGGTCTCTCCCTCTCTCTCCTCTTCAGAGCTGGGTCGGCTCGGGCCCCTCCGGGCCGAGGTGTGAGGCCTCCCAGTGAGGTTCTGATGTTCTGGTGTTCTGAATAGTCCAGAAGAGAAGGAGGAAAAATCTAAAGTCCTAAGGAAACAAAGGACTTTAACTCTCCGTCTCTCTCCTCTGAGAAAAGGAGCCAAGAGCCGGGAAAAGCAGGGAAGGTGCTTTCCTCTGCTCTGCAGCAGCAGGAGCTCAGGGGAGTGAATGTCCTTGGAGCAAAACTGTTTTGAAAAGTTTGTCTGGCTTTTTTTCTTTCTCTTGCACCCAATTTTAAAGACACAGAAAGGCACAGGAATCATGTCTGGGCATAGACCAGACGATAGGGGATACACATCATAAAGTCAGCCCAAGACATGCCTAAAACTGAGTTTCTAGCTGAAATGAAAATGTGGAAAAGTCTGCAGGAACCTTTAAAAAACCTAGAGGCCTGATGAAAATTATATATGTAGGTGCAAAGACCAACAAAAAGCGTCTGTGTGAATAACTGACTAATACTGATTCCAGTTCTCATACCTTAAAGGAAGAAAAAAGAGGAAATGATTACTTGAACTGGCAGCTTTGCCCCAGCACAATCCTCCAAAATAAAGAAACAGAAAGCTGCAGACTAATGCAGCTGAAATTGCATCTCTTGCCTTTTTAATTCCGGCATATTTTCCCCACAGAAATGCGTATTTTCTATTCATGTGTATACTGTACCTGAATAATGCCCAGTTGCATGGCTGGGTGCTTACAAAAGCAGTGCTAACTTCAGCAGCCCTGACCCTCAGCAGAAAGGTCTCGTCACATTGCCTCAGAGATAATCCTGTGCAATTAACACTGATTGCATGTGCCAGATTTGATTCTGATGTGCTATACCAAAATGGTGACAGAAAGCCACAAACAGGAGCAAAGACCGAGAGCTAAAGCTAACATTCTCTATTTCAGATGAGAATAGGAGTTTACAGCATTTTTAACATGGCTGAACAGAAATAGGGTGGCACTGTATCCAACCACATCAGTCTGCTTCTGCTTCAGCAGATCCCATTTTCCTTTACACTTACTTTTATGTCATATTTTTCTATTTCACATATTTCTATAATCTTTTTAACAATATTAACTAATGTATTAAGAAGTTTCTGTTACTAGTTTCACAACACTTTTGCTAAAAACATATGAATAGCTATTACCATGTTTGTATTATTATCATCAGAACATACCATATAACTTTATCTCTCTAACCAACAAATATGACATTAAACCTTGTTGGGAAAAACAGTAACTGCTGCACTTGAATTGATATCTTGACTTGTCTGTGTGAAAAATCTGTTTTAGACCTGAATGTTCTGTGCTTGCATTGCAGCATTGGCCAAAGGGGAGGCTATAGGTTTTGTCACAGTAAGGCAGACCTCTTCACTATTGCTCTTCTGAGCTGTAGTGAGAAATAGCAACCTTAACCTCGGTGGGGCAGGGGAACAGGAGCAGCAAGAGTGACCTTTTGCCAGCCAAAGGTTCACTCTCAGGAATTTAACATTCTTAAGAATCCAACTAGACTTGGAACAGATAACAGTTGGAAGAATCTAGTTCAGCATTTCTTCTCGGTTGGATCCAGAAGTCAAACCAATCTATCACAGGATTAGATGGAAGTGTTGTCTACGTAAGGGGTTTGAGCATTTAACTGGTAAAACATGTTGTTCCCTCAAAGATGTTACAGATTCGTTTCTCTCTTGCAGGGTTTTTGGGGTTTAGGTTATTTTTTCTTTGAAAGAAAAAATGATACAGCATATTGTGTCCCCTGTATAAATCAGTATATTTCATTGATACCACAGGAATGAAGACTTGGACATTTGTTTTTCACCACCTTGGGGTCTGTCTTGCATTTTTTGTGTGTTTAAAGTAAGACAGCTGTCTCTTGAAGCAGAATCCTTACATTGGATACCATCAGAGAGTGTAGTATCCAAAAGGTTGGTTGTTTTTATCCAGCTGTAGCAGTAGAGATGGCTGACAAAATGGAAACGTTTCTCTGCTGAGAGTTGACACCTATTTTTTAGAGGTGGAAACCAATGCAAGCCAGAGGAGAATCCAGCTTTCAGTCCCTTTGGTAGAAAGTACAAGAAGTTTGACCCTGAATAAGCTGGGGGCCATGAAGAACTCTGAGCCTCTCCGTGCTGCTCAGATGACTCCAGGGACCATGGGCTCCTTCTACATCCCACCTGTCAGAGCCACAAAGTCATCTCTGAACTTCCTATATCTCATGTCCATGTTCCCAGTGAAGGAAGGCTTGGTGGAGAAACAGGCTTCCGCTGCTCTGCTTCTGCAATGGCTTCAGCATCTACTGCAACACAGGTTAGTCCAGCCCAAAGAGGCGGATGAGAGGATGTCACAAAGGGTCTGCCAAGTGGTGCAAGACTTGTGTCTTCATTAGTTTTGCCCCTGTTTTTATGGTTTTGGTTTGGATTTTTTTTCTGTGCATGAAGCTGCCTCAGACATGCCCCTTATCACAAAGGAAGATTCTGCATAATTAATTCTCAGCATTATGGTCCCACTTGATAATTAATTTATTCATTCTCTTGCTGTATAACTGTTTCTCTACTTAACTGACTGACTTTGGTAATAGTTCTCTGCATAATTGATTCATATTGCTGTTGATTCTCCCCATTTTTATTTAATATCAGAAATGATTTGCTGTATAACTGCTTCATTGCTTAACTCATTATCTACACAATTGCTTGGTATCATAATTGATTCACTGCTTAACTGTCTCACAAGATAATGAACAGAAAGTAATCGCCGTCCACTTTTCACCTCCATTTCCCTTCCCCACATCTGCCTCTTCCTTTCTTTACATGGCAACCCGAATCTTGCCTGACATCCATTTTACCCCCTCAGCCCAGCACAAAATGTCACTCCTACCACCATCTCCTGGCCCATATTCACATTCCTCCAGCCCCCTTTAGTGTCTTTCCCCATTGCATCACACGGAATCAGCACAGCTTCAGCTCTGGGTCTGTCGTATATTCACAACGTATTCTCAGCCTGGTTTTGAAACCTTTATGCTCTATCTGTTCTGTCCTCCTTTCACCGCTTTAAGTTCACGTCTGTCGCCTCTATGGACATTTTCACCTACTACTAACTCTTGTAATCTTTCTCTTGCACATTTACACCTGAAAGACACCTCTGGACTACTCCACAAAGCCTCTATTCTGCCTCCTCCTTAAAATCTTCCCTCAAACCCACACTTTCTGCCCTGCACACAATGCCTGCTACACCAGAGGCCACTACAGTATTACTGTCCTCATATGACAGTGGTAAAACTTTAAAACTGCTGGCAACACACCCGGATTGCTCATGCATCCTTGCACACACCATCACACTGCTCCTGATCCTAATTCTCTTCACAGCATATCATGTCCTTCTTAAAAAGCACACATAGGCTGCTGACTTTGTCTTGTATATTTGCACTGCTCTGCCTGAGATACCTGGGAAAAACTGTAAATAACAGATGCATTTCCAGAAAGCTAAAAAGCCAGCGCACAATAATCCTTAGGAAGGAAAGGTTACACCAGCAGAGATGAGCCCCACAATCCAATCTACTCCTTCCCTTTTCACTTGCCTGGAAATTATATTTTTTTTCCGAATCTTCTGCCAGTATGAACCAGATCTCTGAGGAGCAATTAAAATGCAGCACAGGAAGTCCTGCCTGGTAATCCCACTGCAGGACTCCTTTATGGAAGAAGTAAGACCAGGGCTGTGGGGACATGAAATTCTTATTTGCAACTTATATGATTCCCTGCATGTAAAGATGAAAAATAAGTAACTCCTACGGATGACCTCCTCCCTTACTTCTGTCTTCCCGCATACAGCAGTCAGAAGCAGCTGCTGCTGCCTCTCCATGTCATGACAACAATTCCTCCTACTTTTAGTCGGTCAAAGGTGGTGAATACATAAATATTTTGTATACAAGGTAATTCTTGGGTTAGCAGGAAGGGATATTGGCCCAAATTGTCCTCCATTGTAATGGCACTCAAAACTAAAGTTTTGATAGCTTTAAACACAGATGGTATTTATCTGTTCATTCTACAGGAAAAACACATCCGATGAGAACATAGCAGGATTTAATATTCTAGTATAAATGCCATTTCTTACTGCTGTCAACCATAGCACTTGAATAAATATTATACCTCCTTCCTTCAAGAAATCACAGCAGGGTTATTTCTGGCAATTGAACCGGCTTCCAGGGAGATGCACTCTGCTGGTGGTTTCTGCAAGGAGTTCGGTGCGTGACCCCATTTTAAGATCTCTGGAATGGCTGTTTAGCGACTCAGAGGATCAGGTCAATTGGTTTAAACCCTGTCTGTGTCCCAAGGCTGAACTGGAGCGGCACTGACAGGCAGCACCAGCAGCAGTTACTGCTGCCACCTATGGGTACGATCATTTTGGCTTTATTCCTCAGCGATCCTTTCTTCCTTACAAGCCACATATACCTGTTCGCTTGCGTAAACAAATGTAATGGAAGACATCACATACTCATCACTGATTTGTCCCCTAAAAAGAAAACAAAATAACAGAGGAAGGACTTCGCCTATGCATCCCCCTGAAAAGAATCGGAGAAGATGTTGAGCACTGAAAATTATTATCTGCTGTAGATAAGGAAAACAATGGCATCTTTTTATTTTCTGCCTTCGGTGTTTTGGGTGCTGCCTTCACTTTAAAACCACTGGGGCACGCTCATCCCTGACATAACAGCACTGAAATTACTCGAAATGCACCTTATCATTTGCATATTTATTCGAAAGCTGTTATAGCCCTTTTCTTCCATTCAACGTGGGAAAGCATTCATGCACTGGTGACTCTCATTCTTTTCCGTCCTGGGAGGTTTTTAGCTTTTCCCATTTAGAATTAAGAACAGTTTGGGGCATTCATCACCCCTGACAGCTGTTAATCCCCCTCAACTCTATACAATTACTGTGTTAAAATATTTGAAGTAAGTACTAGTACTAGTCAATGCTATTTTGGATTGCACTTGTGGTACTTTTAGCTCATTAGTCTTTTCTCTGACAGTGGCTAGTCCCAGATGCTTGAGGTGCAAAGTGAAGAACCTCAATAGCAGAGAATTAATGCAAGGGCACAGGAACCAGTCCCTTGCTATTATAGGGAACTGCATTGTAAAAACCCTTTCACAAGCGAACCACTCTCATCTAAGAACTGATTTCAGTTTTTGATCTCTCCTGATTCCTGTGGAGAAGCTTTTCACAAGCTGTACTGTTGAGCAAAAGCCTTTTAATTTCCAATCTACATTTATTTACAGCCACTTTACACCAAATGTTCTTTTACCAGTAGTGTTCTTTCACAGAAACAGTAGTTCTTTTTTTTTTTCCTTCTATTTTTACTCTTCCATTTTCCTTACAGACAGAAACAAGAACCCCTCTCAAGCTTTGTTTTGCTTAGTTAAACGAGCCAGTTTCTTTTTAATCACCTGTGATTGAAAGGATGCTTCCTTCCCCTTAATTATCCTGTTTACACAAGGGTCTCAGTTTGAATATGGATTCATCTTTACTGTACTGAAGTGACCAGAATGGTATTTCATACTTGAAATTACATTATACTCAAGGGTCAGTGAAACTTGCCAGTTGAATCACGGAAAATATCCTACTTGATACACCTTGGGGTTACATTTGCTTGCCTTGCAGCCATAGCACATTGGTGGGTCAACTAATACGTCCCAGAGCTCACTTTACCCCACTTCGGTTTTCACTTAAAAGTACAGAAGATGTTGTAATTAGTCCTTATTTTGCACTTTGCATTACTTTGCCATTTCTGTTTACCCTCGTTTTTAAGGTCATTCGCCACTTCTTCTTTCTCTGCAGATCTCACTTTTACAACCAAGGGGGTTGTAACTCCATAGATCAGTGAATGCTGTGTGCCTGCAGGGATGAAGTTTTCAGGACACGAAGCATTTGCTTCATTTATAGTCTTTAAGCGGGGTCTATCGGCTTTCAAGGGGTAATGGATAGATTAAAGCCAAGCATTAAGCAACTCAGAATCATGAAATAGCAGGAAGTTTTTTGTCCTGTTCTCTCCTGGCTTGCAACTGCACTGTTTATGCCTTTTCATGCAGAAATTAGTCCCCAATGCCCAGTTATTGAAGCAGATAACTCTGAAGCTACTGGAGCCTACTGAAGGTGCCTCCAGAATTCAGTGAATCTACCTGCTGGTTGGTACACAACAATCTTCAACATGGAGAAAACAGCCAAAAATGGGATATGGAAGATCATCAAATCATGGAATGGCTTAGGTGGGAAGGGACCTTAAAGAGCATCTAGTTCCAGACCCCTGCCATGGGCAGGAACATCTTCCATTAGACCAGGTTGCTCAAAGCTCCATCTAACATGGCCTTGAGCACTTCCAGGGATAGAGCATCCGTAGCCTCTCTGGGCAACCTGTCCCAGTGCTTCACCACCCTCTCAGTAAAGAAATTCTTACTAATATCTTGTCCTGAGGTGACTGTGTGATACTGTATTCCCTATCATCTGCCCTATGCCAGACATGAGTTCTGTACCTTTAAGAGAGAGAGGGATAAGCCGGTGGAATTTCTTCGGTGCTGTGTTCAAAAACACAGAGAACTCGCTGGCTCTTCTCCTCAGCTCTCGGCTCTCTGCAGCAGGGGAGAGAGTGGCATTCTCTTGCTTTTTAGCCAGCTTCTTGTTCATTAGCTAAAGCACGGAGTTTCCCGGGACTTTGGCTTCTTCTTCTTCTTCTTCTTCTCTTCTGGACTGTTCAGCGACACCAGAACATCACCGGGAGGCCCCACCCCGCAGCCCGGAGGGGCCCACGCCGAACCCCAGCTCTGGAGAGAGCAGAGCCACACCCACAGAAAGGACTCTGACATCTACCCAGGTTTCTTCTCCACAGCGATAGGTTTTATTATTTAACATTATTCATTCTCTTTTCCGTGCCTGCGTGCACTTTGCTTGTTAAATAAATAGGGGTTTTTTTCTCACTTTCCTCCGAGGAATTTCTTTCTGAACCTGGTGGGGGAGGGGCTGCTGAAATCTGCCTTCTAACAAAGGGACGTTCATTTTGGACGTTTTCCTCCAAATTTGTCTCAAACCAAGACATATCTAATCTAAACCAACTCTCTTTCAAGTTTAAAGCCAGTCCCCCCCGTCCTGCCACTACATGCCCTTGTAATTAGAGTCTCCCCATCTTTCTCGCAGGCCCCCTTTAGGTACTGGAAGCTACTACAAGCTCTCCCTGGAGCCCTCTCTTCTTCAGGGTGAACAATCCCAATTCTTTCAGCCTGTTCTCCTGTAGAAGCGGTTCTCCAGCCCTTTGATTATGTTCATGACCCTACTCTCGACTCACTCTGGCAGGTCCATGTCCTTCACCTGTTGGGGACCCCTGAGAGGGACGTACTACTCCAGGTGGGGTCTCACAAGAGCTGAATAGAGGAAGAGAATCCTCCCTCAATCTGGTGACATGACACTGGAAAGGGGAAAAAAATGAAAATGTTGATCTCTGACGCAAAGATAGAAAGTCATTTGCACTAGGAGATCTCTGTAGCTCGTGGTGGTGACTTTGCTTTCATTAGAGAAGATGAAAAGGGGCACTATGTGATAGCCAGCGTGTGTGGGTGCATTTGACCCTGAATGGGCTGGCTCCAGTGGCAGTCGGAGCCTCCATCTGCACAGCACTTCTCGCACACATTATCTGCCATCATGTCCAGGCACAAAAAACAACTGCAGAATGCAAACTGGCAGATGATATAAAACAAGATACTTCAGTAGTCATAGTTTTGCCTTTCAATTGCCATAGCAAGCACAGGGCTGTGAAAGGGATCATTGAAGAAAGTATCAAAGAAAATACACTGCACCAGTTTCTGAATCATCCACAGAATGGAAAGACAACTGCCTGCAGACTCACAAATGTCAGCAATTAGTGCCGTGCTACTGCCAGGCAGCGTGCATGGAACAGCCAAGCAGATGCAGTGAACATTAGGCATATTTCTGCTTTTACTTACAATGAAAACAAACACGGCTGTGCGAGTCAGCCCGCTGATGTCCCTGGCCATCAGCAGTGCAAGTGGTTTGAGAAACGGCTGTTCATGCAGTCTGCAAGTACAATAATATCTCTCTGATACACTGAAGTAATGTTTATAGTTTATTTTGTAAAAACACCAAGGGCTTCTACTGTTCTGCTTTATCACCACAGCTGCTGGAGGGAGGTGCTGCTAAAGACCTGCTGGCCTTGTGTACACGCAGTCTCAGCTGCAGTGACACTGCCATGTGCCACGGTGGGTCACCTACCTTTGTGGTTATATAGATACACCTAAATGATGCCACCTTCATACTGATTTGCTGTAATTATTGATTCTAGTAGGAAGCAGAAAAGGTGCTGCATGCTTTTTTCTGTGAATTTTTATCTAACAGAAAAAATACCAACTAGCTCTGAAATAAGTGCTGCCTGGAGAAAATGGCAGTGGGATGAACTGACTTCTTCTCCTATTAATTTCCTACAAATATTGTGTCTTAACTACAGCACACTTGTTTTCCTGTATTTCCCCGAAACCTGCATTTTTGGCAGAACCAAACACACAGCACAGTTGACGCACTCTAGTGTGTTTAGGGCACCTGTTCAGTGGTTAAGGCTCCAGACCCACCCAGTTGCCCAATCCCGCGCATTACTTAGTTAATAACCTCAAGCCCCGAAATCTCAGTCCCATTGCAGAGCGACAAGCTTTGTCCGAAACTGTTTGTCTGGTTTAGTGGTTTAGGGGGTACAGTGGCAGTGTCGCACTGACGGTAGGACTAGATGATCTCAAAGGCCTCTTGCAGCCGTGACGATCCTATGACCCCACGATTTTATGATTCCATGACCGGGGGAATGTCCTTCCCCAGCCCATCGAGCCCGCACCACCCTCGCAAGCACCGCCCCGCAGAAACCCGGCCCGCCCGCGCCGCTCTTCTCGCCGCGGCCGCCGCGTGAGCCGTGCAATCAATCGCCGTCGCTGGCGGCGTCACCTGCCGTGTTTGGCTGCGTCCCGGAGGCGGAAGCGGGACGGCGCCTGTGGCGGAAGTGAGACGCCGGGGCGGCGTGTGCTCAG
>VZTA01028650.1:100024-152576 GCA_013398855.1 Mohoua ochrocephala
GCACCGCGGGGAGCGGGGTGAGTCTGTGGGAATGGGCTGTCCTGGGAGCACAGGGAGTTCGGGCAATGGGGGTGAGGAAGGGTCTGGAGCGCAGGTCCCATGCGGAGCAGCTGAGGGAGCTGGGGGGGTTTAGCCTGGAGGAAAGGAGGCTCAGGGAGACCTTATCGCTCTCTACAACTACTCGAAAGGAGGGGGTAGCAAAGGGCAGGTCGGCCTCTTCGAGACAACCAGCGACAGGGTAAGAGGACACAGCCTCCAGCTGCGCCAGGGGAGATTTAGGTTGGACATTAGGAAGAATTTCTTCACAGAAAAGGTGACTGGACTTTGGAATGGGCTGCCCAGGGAGGTGGAGGAGTCACCGTCCCCAGAGGTGTTTAAGGAAAGACTGGACGTGGCACTGATTGCCGTGGTCTGGTTCACAGGGTGGTGTTCGGTCATAGGCTGGACTCGGATGATCGCAAAGGTCTTTTCCAAGCTAACTGATTCGCAGATTCTGCCTCTTGGCAAGTCACCTCATGCCCCACCTCACGTTCATTCTGTCAGGGTGCTTTATACACTACATATCCCAGTGGAAACAACGCACTGTCTTAGACTGGCATTCAGTGTTGAAAGTATTTTCTGCAAAAACAGTAAATGGCAAATTATGAGTAGTGATTTTTCTAAATGGCAAGTGATGAAGGTTCACTTCTTTAACAAAGAAGGGACAGAGTGTGTGGATTTAGCCCTCACAGCTTTGAAGTGCTCACAAGTCCCACCTGCTGAGGTGATTCTGGTAAAGGAACAGATGCAGGACCCTGTCACTCGGTGGGATTTTTCTCAGAACATTGTATTCTTGGGGAGCATCTCGTAAGGGCAGCAGTAGCGCAGTGTCCTGTTTTCCAGCTCTTGCACACAGAACTTGTCGGTCAAATGTCTTTTCACTTCCAAGCAGGCTGTGGTAATCTCAACACAAAGTATTTTGTCATAAGTGAAAAACATTCCGGGTAGTAAGGAAACTCCTGGAAAGCAAACATGTTGACAAAATAGTTTTTCTTAAGAAATAACTTCGGTTTTGTTTATCTTTTTTTTTTCTTTTTTTTTTTCCCCCCCCAGATGTAAGCATCTCTGTGTCATCATCTTTACAAAGCAAAGAGAATATTTCCTTACTGGGAAATAGGAGGCTTTATTTTGACACTCATGCGCTGGTATGCCTCTTGGAAGCAAATGGTAATTTGTTTGAAACAAGTAGCTACTTTTAATGTCTTTCATGAATGGTTTTTTAGTTTACAAAGTTTGTTACTTTTCCGTGATGTGCAGTGTTACACCTTGATTTTGGTGGATTTTTTGGGGCTTATCTATATACTGGGTATACAGGGTTTTCTTTGGCTTCAAAAAGGAAACAATGGGCTTATATAACTTAGTTTGGAATAATTTATTACCCCATTGGTAGTTAAAAATGCTAAGAAAAAAATGAAATTTTAAGAACTGAGCAAAAAACTCCAGAGTTTTCCAGATAGTGGTTTAAAATGTATTAATTGGATTCCTTCATATTTAGTGTATTGCACCTTGAATGTGCACCAATGGGTTACAATCGGATGGAATACAGACTACTTTGTACAGTGCAGCTTTTAGGATAGAGCGTAGGATACTCTATGAAATAGTATTGTGCTAAAATATAGATAGGGGAATAGATTATTTTGGATTCAATGCTGAGGGGGGAGAGGTACCCTAAGGTGAAGTTCGGTACAGCTGAAGTGACTTATAACAGCTCTCCATTCCTAAAACGGAGAGGTTCTAGTCCCCTCCCCCCTGCCAGGTGATTTCTTCTTTTTCCATGTGCCAGGAACTTCTTAGGGAACTCTCTGACTCTTTTGCTTAATTGATATTCTGAGACACTAGTTTAATGAGCTGCCGGCTCAGTTCAGTGAGCACAGGTCAGAGTGTCAGGAGGAGGGATAAGGGGAGAGGGAGTCTTTTGGTGGCAGCAAACTTCTTTACCAGCTCAGCTATTGAAAGTGACTTGCTCTCAGCTGTGCTCACTGATGCTGAACTGCTGGTTAGTTTGAAATAATTATGATTTTGAAAGTGTTTCTTTTCATAATGATTAACTCTTGTTCGTGACATTTTTACTCCTACATTTTGAGGGTGGGAAAGATGAAGGTATTTTTAGGGACAGTATTTTACTATAGTTTCCAATATATTCAGTTTAAAAAGTTTCTGATAGGCACTCAGAAACTGGCAGACCTAAAATCAGGGCAGTTGGCTTTGTTTTTAGTTGTTGAGTTTTGTACATTTTCAGTGGCACTGAAGTTTTATAGTATAATGCAGTAGGTATCTGCTTTTCAGAGTCAGAATTCTTGCTTGCTCATGGAGGTAACCACACGTGAGAGGTGACATTCCACAATAACTCTAGAAAACTCCCTGTTTATCCTGCTGATGGTATAATAGGGCTGTGCTATGGAAGCAGTTGTCCTATGTCACAGACACAGTTTTGGGGTGGGGAAACTTGCAGGTACTGACTGTGTTCTTTTGTTAGTGCTGGATCAAGAGATCTTTGTTTTATTATCTTTCATAACTGACATTTGTTGTAATTTGGTATTTGTTGTTGGTTTGGTATTTGTTGTAATTTGAGGATCAGCAAGTGGCATTTCTGTAAACTGTCCAGATTTGGATCTCTCTCTGAATGTCGCATTTTGTTTCACTTAGGGTTCACTACGCAGCAGTCGGAGGTCATTGTGTCTGCATTAGTGAAAATCATGAACACCAACCTGGATATGATTTACAAGGACATGGTCACCAAAGTACAGCAGGTGAGATCAGAGGCAATGGTGGGGTTCAAGTAAATGAAAGTCTTGTATGCCTGCTAATGAAATATGTGTTGCTATTTATTAGTGTTAGACACTGCATTTTAAAAGTCTGAAGGTGAAGAGCAAACATTCCTCTGTATCTATTGACTGGTTCATTTTGTCTTAAATTTATCAGTTACCAAAGTGTTGTGATGGGCCTTGAGATTTTAGTACTGTGGGTTGGTATGCAAACTACAAGTAGTTTTTTAGTTTCAACCTTATAGTAACATGACACAGAGTTACTGAGAAGGCTTAAACAGGCATAAGAGGTATTCAATGCATGGATTTGAATTTCTACCTGTATTCTTTTGTAGACTTGAAACAAGGAAGTACAGATCCCCTCAGTTATTTACCACCCTGTTACGTGGTACTTTTTTATTTATCTCTGTGTCTCACAGTGACATTTTGTTGTAATCGAACTGGAGTACAACCTCTGGGGCTGCTCTGTGAGCCTGGGGTTCACAGCCCCAGGTCACCTTCTGAGCACGAGCTGTAACTTGTTTCATAGTAACAAGGCTGCTGTCTTGAGACATGAGAAAACATCAGCTGCTGTCTTTGTAGTGTGACAGTCTTGGCAGAAGGGTATCTCATTAAAAAGTGGGATACTGCAGAAGTGGATTTTGGGCCACTTTCCGTCTAGGGAGGTTTCAGGCCATCCTTACTAGCCTTTAGATCATAGGCAAACCAGACGTGGGAGTTCTTCCTCCTCTGGTGCTGAATTTGTTCCACGGTCACTCAGGGAATGCCATGTTAAAGGGTCCTTTTCTCCCATGGTTAGTTGTATTTTACAATAAGCAGTGTCAGCCTCCTTCTGTGCCTAGCTTTTTTGAATGAAAGTTGTTTTGTGTTGAATTTAATGTTGCTACTGATGGTAGATGTTTCCTGAGACTGTTGGATGTGACTCTCAAGTGACTTTCTGCCATTCAGGTGCAATGTGTAGGTTTGCATGGCAGCTCAGGAAGTGTGAGTGCCATCAACACATGGCCACATGGCCAAATTTGTACTTCCTTATAGTCTTTGATTGCACAAGGGCTTCTGTAGAAAGAGAACAAAGAATTGGAAGAAAGATTTGGAATGTTGTGGATGAGCTATTATGAAAGTATTACCTTGGTTAGATAAAACCTTAGGGAAAAACAGATTTGCCTGTGTGTGTATGTATAGGCATGAAAAAGAGAAAGAATATGGAAGATTCTGGTCTCTCTTTGCTGAGTCCACTGAGGAGAAGAGAGGGCAAGAGCAATCTGGAGACACTGAGGAGTAAGAAAAGAGGTGTCCATGCAGTACTCTTTCTGTAGACTTTTTGTAATGTGTCCAGAACCACTGACCCATTTTTTTCAGTCTTGTGGTCAGGTAGCCTGGAGAGGCGTCTTTAGATGCTATTCTACCTTGCAGCATTTTATTTCTAAGTAGCATTTTGTGACAAAACAGAAGTTAAGAGTGCTGTGTCAGGTTTGTAGGGGTCTTAGTCCAGAACCAAAAGCAAGGGACTACTTGTTAGAGGAAGATCTTTCGTAGAGAAGGCAGTTCTTATTTGCACGTGTGGGTAGTGTAGGATCTAGAACAATGTCTACAGACTTTTCCATCCTTGAAAGTTGCAGAGAATTCTTGTTTGTCTTCTGTCAGTTCAGTGTAATGGACTTAGAAGAGCAATTCAAAACATCAGTGCATGATTCTGAGTAGTGAGGCAGAGTGACTTCCTTGCTGGGAGAGGCGAAAAAGGAGGTAATTACAGAAGAGTATGGTTGCACTGAGGAATTTTGGATTGAAGGCCAGCTTTCCTCATTTGGCTCAGAGACAGCTCTCCCTAATGCCTTTGCTAGCTTAAGAATTTGATGACTTGGAAGCAAATGTTTCCTAGGCTAATAATTGAATTATTCTGATCTGTGTTAGCACTGCCAATTTTGACCGACATTTGAGCCTAACTTGCTTATTTTGTCACTGTCACTCTATCTTGCTTTCTGAAACTTGGATAATCAATCTGAAATTGCTGAATTGAAAATTTCAGAGTACCAAAATAGTCTTTCATATTTGTAGGCACAGATGAAAGAAAGCATTATAGTTGTGATGTGTTCTGAGATTCTTCTTCCTTCTTTTAAAGGAAATTGCACTTCAGCAAGTAATGTCCCATATTGGTGGTGTGAAAAAGGACATGATTATTTTGGAAAAAAGTGAATTTTCAGCACTTCGTTCAGAAAACGAGGTAAAAATCACTTGGAAAATGCTACTCTAGAACTTGCTTTTTTGGTTTTTTTTCTAATGATGTAGAAAAGCATTTTGTACCCGAGGAGATGACTGGGGCTGGGATGGCTTGGCACCTTCATTAATGACCTTGTTGGTAGAGCAGAGCAGAGGGGGCACCTTCAGCAAGTCTGCAGATGATCCAAAGCTGGGAGCAGCAGCTGGTACACCAGGCAGTTGTGGTGCCATTCATGGGGACATCAGTAAGCTGGGAAAATGGAATGACAGCAATCACATGAAGTTGAACAAATGGAAATGCCCGGTCCTGCCCCTGGGAATACCCTCAGGCACCAGGACAGGCTGGGGGTGACCAAATGGAAAGCAGCTTGGCAGGAAAGGCCTGGTGGACACCAAGTTGACCATGAGCCAGGGATGCGCCCTTGTGGCAAAAGCAGCCAGCGGCCTCCTGGGCTGCGTTAGGAGGGCTGCCAGTGGGACAGTGCTAATTTCTGCCTTGTGCTGTTGTTTGGAAGGGCACAGTACTGAGTAAACATGCATGTGTATTCATCTAGACACATACTGAGGACGTAGAATAGTGCTTGGTTTGCCTGCCTTTTCATATTGCAGACTATAGTCACTGTTACTGATCATGCAAATTCAGTAGATTTCTAGATTGTGTGGTTTTATATACAGTAATAAAGTCTACAATTTTTTTTGTATTCTCACAGAAAATAAAACTTGAACTCCAACAGATAAAGAAGCAAGTCATGGTAAGATACCATAGCAATATAATTAAGAATTAACACCTGTCTAATTAGCTGGAAAAAATTAGAAGTGTTACTTTCAGAATTTTATTTTCAAAGGTGTGCTTAATTGTTGTGATACATGTGATACTGAAATTGCTGTTGACAGTACACCGTGGGCTGCAGCAAAGGCACTTTCCTGCATACTTCATTTATGGGGACAGGAAACTGTGACTAGTACAAGAGGTGAACCAAAATATAAGTGAAGATATTTTGACTTATACGTTCTTAATTCAGATTCAGAAAGTAGCTGCCATGTCACGGTTAAGGCTGAGTGAAATTCTGCATTCAGGGCTGCCTGTACATTAAAGATGCAGCATACATTTAAAATTACAGTGCTTACTAATTGTGGGGGTTTGAGTGTTTGGTTTGGTGATTTTTTTGTTTCTTTCTTCTCTGAAGACTTACCTGTTACCTCTCCAGAATTTAAAACAGTCACTAAATGGGTTTTTAAGGCCACCAGGTTTGGGACCATTATGTTTGGTCCTATTTGTTTGGGAGCAAATGACCATTGCAAGAAAACAGGCTCTGTGTAGAAAGCTTACTCTCTTTTAAAATACATTTGGCATCTAATTTTTGAATTGTAACTTATTTTATGGCTTTAGTTGCATGTAAACGAGTTAGTGTAATCCACTGGTAGAGCATCAAGGATCTGAGTCATCTTTTCTTAAAAGCTAGATGTCTTTATATTTTACTTTTAACTGTAAATTTAATTCTCACAAGGGAAAGTTGTTCTATGCTTGCTCATACAAAAAGACACAATGTAAAACTTCAAGGAAAAATATTTCTATTTTTCGATTTATTAAACCGCAGTGTATTCTATTGCAATGACAACTAATGATAAACCAGTTAAAGTTCAAAATTCAAACATAGAAATTGAGTCTAATTATTGTTAATGCTAACCTAATGAGTTGGCATTGGCCTACTTGAGAAATGCTTACTTGGTTGTAGCAGTAGAATCTCCCAGAACATCAGCAATCTTTTGCTTCTCCCACATATTCATCTGATCAGCAGTTTGCCGCATGACAAACTGTCAGCTGGCTGGAATTCCTGCCAGGAGGGTGCATTAAAATGGCAGCTGTCACCAGGAAAAGCAGGACTCACTTACAGCTATCGATAAAGTCAAATGCAAGTGTATAACTTAATGGTCGTTTAAAAAAGTTAGATGTTTAAAAGTGTAATAAAAGTTTCCTGACTTTTAAAATGTCTAGCTTTTTCTGAAAACCCTAGATGTAGTCTTTAGAAACAGGTTTTCTTTTACATTGGAAGGTGAGAAACTACTTTGAAAGTTATTTTGAGCATCAAGATTGCTTCGTGGAAGAAATCCTACTTACAGGTGTAGCCAGGCATGTGTTTCTAGATATCAGAGAGAGTTACAGGGTATATGAATTTTTCTCTGCTTTTATAGAAGGATGTGCTCTCAGTTAAGTGCTGTTCTCAGGGTTAAAAGTAATTTTTAGTTTTTGATTTTGAGATCCAATTCATATTGTAGAACATCATATTTCCCAGGTGAAGTATAGAAATACTTAATACTTCTGAAAATTATATACATTAATTGGAGCGAAGCTTGATTCATGAAATATATAAATAAAGATACAGTGTATTTGTCTAATTCTATCTGCTTATGATTAAACAGAAAATCTTGCTTGCTGCTTTATCAATTTTTTCCATTAGGATGAAATTACCAAAGTTCGTGCAGATAACAAGTTAAACCTAAACCTAGAGAAGAGTAGAGTAAAAGAACTGGTAAGTTTTGGTTACTTTCTTCTAGAAACATCTCAACACTGAGTAATCTCCAAATTTGGGTAAGAGCATCTTACCCAAAGAACATTTTCATACTGACCTGTTGTATCATTCAGCTTCAAGTTGGTATTGATCCAAGTTACTCGTCCTTATGCTGGTATATGCAAGGTGCCATGTTTGGGTCTGTGTGTCTTCCCTATTTTGATCTTGTTCCAATATCAGGATTAACACATTACACCTCAATATATTAGATATTTAATCTAATATGCTGACTAGCTGCCTAGTGGGTTTTCTATTTTATTAGTATATCTCTTTCTCTATTTTCACACTTAATAGTTTACACAATTTGTTGAATAGTCATTGAAAATGTTTCATTTCCCTGTATCTGGTTTGTCAGGAAATACCTATTGTGGAAGTAGTTGTAATTTTAATTGTAAGTTATCCTGGTTCGTATTGTTTTTGAGCTTTGAAATACCTGGCAGATCTGAATTGATGTAATCTTAAATTAGGGTAATGTAGATGTAAAATTAGAAGATTAACAAGTTTTTGCATTATACATAGCACTCTTAAATAGAGTTCTGTTCTCATAGATTTTTTTTTTCAGTAGCTTTTAGGATCTCAGTGAAATGGCATCTTCTAAACTGAAGGATCTTTTAATGACTTTTTCTAAATTATTATTTCTTACTCAGTCCTTTTTCCCAGGTGTGTCATAAAGACATAATATATATCTTCAATCCAGGCAATAAGAACTGTTCATGTAGATATCATTTATCTTCTGTGTGTGCCCCTAGAAGTTTTTCACAGTGATTAGTTTAGGTAGCAGCTGTGTTGGTGATTCAGTACAATGACTAACAGTCTGTTAGCCCGTGGTAGATGCTTGAAAAAAGTACAATTTGAGCAGGTAGACTTCTTGTTTAAAGGTTAATACTTCATGCTAATGTTTTAAAAAAGCATCATATGAAATGTAGTCATTGTGTATATCATAAGCTTTGCAATACTTCAAGCTTACAAAACCTATGTGAAACCACTGCAGCAGTGATAAATTAGGCAGCAATGTTTTCTTGTGTATTCATGTAGGATTGTGGAATCTGGACTTTGTCTATTGTGCAGAATACAACTTTATTTTGCCTCCCAGGAAAGGCAAACTGTGCACGTCAACTTTGTCTTTAAAAAGTTGACCAACTTTGTAGTCTGTTGTGCAACTATAATTTCATAGTTTCTATGGAAACTGCTCTTCTTTTTTTTCCTCTCCCCACCCCACCATTTAATTGCCAGCTCTGCAATGCGTGAGCAGGAAGGGAGAAAGGCAGCTGAATGGGGAGCAGGTTGTAGCACATATGCTGAGTTGGGGGAAAGACATAATCCAGTATTTTCTATAGTAGGCACAGCATCATTGTTATATCTACTTCAATTGTAATGTGACTAAGGACTGAATATCCACCTTTCTGAGAATAAAACTCAGGATAATTGAAGGTTGCTCTGCATTCTTACGAAGTTACTTTTCAGAAGAGAAATGTCGTTAGTTTTAATTGTTTTAATTTGAAGCAACAAGTAAAATGTTCTTATCCTTCATTTTTACATGGAATAAGTGCTGAAAGAGAATTTCTTAGTTTGTGTAAACTGATGTTGGCAGTCTCATGTTTCAAACTCCAAATGCTTTATCTTTTATTTTTTGTAGTTTATTATTTTATCGTTTCATCTACTTTATTTCTCAGAGAATCCTACATTGCTTAGTTCACATCTCTTTGTGCTGTGATTTATATCTCCAGTGTACAGATGTGATTTAAAAACTTGAAGTACAGTAGAAAAATGTGTATATATTCATGTGTTCATGCATCACAGTGCCTCTGAGTTTGCTGTTGAAAAACTCGAGATGTATCTGACAAAATTGAATTTTTTCTGCACTGTGAAAAAGTGGACTTAAATCCCATTTTTCCTGTTGAATTTCAGAGGGGGAGGTTTAGCCTTGTCCTTCCTTCTTTTTTTTTTATGCACTGTTTATGTTGTTACAGACGTGGTGATGGCTTGCAGTAAAAGGCCAATTTCACTGTCTTAAACCTAAGATTAAAATCCTTGGGTCTGACCTAGAGAGTTCTAGACACAAAACAAAACTTTAAGAAACATCCAGAAAGAAGCTTCTGGAATATAAATCATTCAGAAAATGTGTATTTGGCTAACTGCATCTATTTAAAGTTAAAAAAAAACTATTTCAGTCCATAAAATTATTTTAATTCTCATGGTTCTTTTGATACTGATCAATTCATCAGTGTGAGGTCCAATTCTTGCATTTCTACCCAAACATAATTTTGATTAGATTATTTTACAAATATTCTGCCATCTTGACACTTTCAAAAATGGAGATTTATATAAAATGTCTGAATTTCTTTTTTTATCCCTCTCTTCATTTTGCAGAATCTAGTGACTCTTTCGTTTATTGTAGATATGCTGTTATTTGTTTTTATGTACTTTTCTACATTTGTAGCAGCCTGCTGTCTTTTAATTTCAACTTGAGATCAGTCAAAAGTCCAAACAGAGCTCTAGATCTTTAAGGAGTGTTTTTCAGTGCTGAGGCATTTACGTAGATTAATCTGATTTTAATGTTAAAATGAAATAAGCTTCCAGAGTGAAGGAAAAATAAGGTGACTTTCCACTTGGGAATGTCAATAGATAAGGTTATTGCTGTTTAACTCAGGATTCTGAGATGGGTGCCTGATGACCTTAGTACTCTTCACTGGAGACTGGTGTTTTATCAGTTGTCTATGAATAATTTAATTGCTCCAGTAGTGGGGCAGAAACCATTATAGGTGTCAAGGTAAATCAAGCCTGTTCATGGGTCAGAAAGGTAACCTGCTTTAAAGGCACGCTTCCTTATTTTGGATTTAACTTTTCCTTAAACCCAAGTAGCCATAACTTAAAAATAAGCCACAGCTTCCGATGATCCCCAAACAAAAGGCTTCATGTGTGATAAAAATGTTCTGTTTTTAACAAATATACCATGAAATGACAGAGGTCAGAACAATTCAAATTGTGAGTGCATACAGTGCTGGCTAAACATTTTGTTGATAGCTGAGTTTGATGTGATTTAAAAGTGTTCTCCCCTTCCTGAAGGCAGCAGATGGTTCAGTCTTGGTTGTGCTTGTATGCTCAATGGATTAGTCAACTGTTCCAGAGTTGCTGTTTAGAGTCTTAGGTCCTTGTTTTTCAGAAATGCAAATCTGCCAGCCTTTCTTCCAGCTGCTTACTAATATATGCAGTTTTTGTGGAAGATGAGTGTCTGAAGAACTTGTTGCACTTCACATTTCTGAAGTGTGCTTTTCAAAAGGACAGCAGGTACTCTACAATGCTGTCTGCCAAGTGCTGCCAGACAATAATCTTGTCCAGATTATGTGTTCTACGTAATTTGGAAACAAAGAAACATGCTTTTAAGTGATTAAAAAAAGGGAAAAAAGTTTAAGGACAGTATCATGTTTAACTTTTTTTTTCCCCCTTCTAGTATTCACTTAATGAAAGAAAACTACTTGAAATGAGGACGGAAATAGTGGAATTGGTAAGAACTTAGTAGCTGATTATTACACAGCAAATCTTTTTGTACTTGTGTTATAGACCTGGTATCCTTTTTGGACTTGGTGATGTCCTTATGCACTTTAACTTAAGTGTTTACAGAATAAAAAGGCTTTCATATATATTATTAGACCCTCTGCATGTATATATAAGCTGTTCAGTAGTCACTTCATTTTTAAACCTCATGCATGTAGTATTTTCTGTAAATGAAATTCCACTCATAATGTGAAATTAATTCTTTCTGCCACATTCAGAGAGAAACTCATTGCTAGACTTATTTGCCTTCATTTTAGAGGAGGTTTTTACCAAGCACTACTACTTCTCTTTGTTTCCTTTCTGTAGTTTAGGGAATTATCCCTAGGAAGTCATCTAGCAGTAAATCATTAATCGATTCACAGTGTTTCAGTAGTGCTGATCTGAAACTATCAGCAACTCAGCAGCTGTTGTTCTCAGTTTACAAGTTGGATTTTCCAGTCTCTTCTGAGTACTAATTCTATCCCATTTTTTTTAGCAGAAGTTCTGTCTTCTATCATAATCAAATTCTGAATTTGTAGCTGGTTTTGTGGTAAAACTTGTTGCAAGACAAAGACATGCTTCTTTACCACAGAAGACCAATTCACAGTTTTTCTAATGATTCATTAATCTCTCTGCTCCAGTATGATTTTGTCACAAGAGGCCCTTAGGCTTCTCAGTAGCTCTTACAGTTGAGCAGTGACTTTAGTCAGTGGGCTTAATGACAGGTTGAAGTTAATGTTTATGCTGTTAGATTGAGATAAGAAGGCATCCAGTTCTGCCAGTTTCTTGATTACTTGTTAAGGAACATGTAATCACATAAATTTCCTGAGTTCACCAAATTATTCAATTCCTTGGATATAATCAGCAAAGAAGGAGCTTGTTCTCTTTGAATAAGGCCTGTATTAGCTCAGTTGGTTAGAGCATGATGCTAATAACACCAAGGTTGTGGACTCCATCCCTGTACAGGCCATTCACTTCAGAGTTGGGCTTATCCTTGTGGATCCCTTCCAACTCAGAATATTCTGTAACTTCTGTAAGAATGCAAATTAACATGCATTTAAGGAGGAAGCAAAAATACAACTTGAAGGGATGGGTTAAATTTCTAAATAAACTGGGAAGTGTTCAAATTGCATCATTTTGTTGCTTTGCTTTTTAGCATGCACAGCAAGACCGAGCTCTGACCCAAACAGACAGAAAAATAGATACAGAAGTTGCAGATCTGAAAACAATGCTCGAATCGCACAAACTCGATAATATTAAATACTTAGCAGGTAAGGAATCTGGTGGTTGTCTCTGATGGTGTTAAAACATTGGTAAATGTTTGGCAAACTCTCAATTGTATTCATAAAGGCCCTGATTTAAAAAAAAAAAAAAACAACATAGAACAAACTTGAAATAATCTTAGGCAAGATTAGCAGCCCTATTTCTGTACTTAACCCAGAAGAAGTTTCCTATGATTCACAACTTTATCACAGTGGGTTTTGTTTCAGGTTTTTGCCCTTCTTTATACTGTTAATAATAATATATGTGAGAAATCTAAAAGACTGCCTGTTCAAGGACCAAAAAGTTCTTCTGTGCCTGACTTAATTTATGTAAGCAGCCTGCTGCCTGCCTTACTAGGATTTCTTCATCCATCTGATAGAGATCTATGTGCAAAAAGGAACATTTCAGCTTTTCTGACTGTTCAAGGCCACATATTCTTTAAACTTCCATAGTGCACAAGTGCTTGGAGGAAATATGACGTATGTGTGCCTACATTATTGCCCTAGGTAACTTTAATATTTTGACATTTTACTACTGAATGTGCAGTACTATTAAATGAGGTTTGCAGTAGAAAATTATTCTTCTGATTTAGATTTTCTGATTATTTTTTCACAGTGGGTTTTGTCAAAAGTACAATCACGTAAGCCTATTCATAGTACTGTATTTCAGACATATCTTTTAGAGAGAACCAATAAAGTGGAAAATAAAAGGTGCTTTGTTAAAATGAGAGGAAATTCTTTTCCCTACCATTCCTACTCAAAAACAAGTTGGACTCTACATGGAAGAAAAAATAATTAAAAATCATTTGCATTGTGTTTGAAGTGCTCCTGTTGCAAACAAAGGCAAAAATATTTTGTGTGTGTATATCTTGAAATAAAAATTTGATTTCATTTAAGTAGAAATTTTAAAATTGGAAAACTGATAAGCCTTGTTAAAAATGGCTTCCATTTATTTGTTTGCTAAATACTTGACTGTGATTTGTTTATCCTGTTATTTATTTCCTCATTTTACATCTATAACTTGCTATATTGGTCTTTTTGGAATGGTAAGCAAGTAAGGGTTTCTTTCAGCCTTTTGACAGTTTTCCAGCTTTCTCTTTTTTTTTCCTCTCCTTCTTATTTGTCATTTTTATACTCTTCCTACCTTGAAATGGTTTGTTGTAAATGAAAAAACTTAATTTCTCACATGAGGGTGGGGTGGTCATTGAACTTTTAGTATTGTAGGAAGAGGTGTACCTAGCTTCCTGAAGAGATGTTTTGAGAGCTGTTGATTTATTGTTATTTAATGTCACTATTAATGCCATTTTCCTCCCCATCTTTATTTTCTTTCAGGTTCAGTATTTACATGCCTTACTGTAGCACTGGGATTTTATCGTTTATGGATATGACGAAACACAAATTTAAAGGGACTTCTTCGTCTGAGTTTCTGAAAAAAAGAAGTTTTTAATCGGATTTTAGCCAAATCTTGGCTGTTTTATTTATTATTTTATAAAGCAGACTACGTTGAGAATGTAACCAAAGACGTGCCTAGAAACAAACTGTGCACATGCCTTGCATAGGTCGAACCTTACCTCTGACAGAAGCACTTCTGCCATTTCCCTCTGTTCTGAGCTGCAGGGCACCCGCTGCTGCCGAGTGTCCTGTATAGGCAAGGACTGGCATTCGTGCTGATCGAGTGGGCCTGCGTGCTGCAGGGAAAAGCAATGGAATTATGTTCCATTGCCTGCTCGGGCACGCTGGCCGGACTCAGGTGCATGTATTGGACTGAAGTATTGATGATTAGTGTAAAACTGAAGCTACACGTTCTGTGGCTTGGAGGCACTCTTGTATAAGTGGAGTTTGTGCTGACTGAATCATGCTTACTTCCTTCCCTCTAACACTTGTTCATACAGTTACTACGATCAAATATTTGTTTGGCTATTTTTGTAACGTAGCTATCAGCTTGTTTTCCAGATGGCTGCCCAATCAGTTGTGTTCATGAACGAGCTCTGTGTAAAGACAGCAGTGTTCGCTGCTAGTTTTGCTTGTGAGGTATTTGTAGAGGTTTTTGTGACTAACTTGCCTTTGGTGCACCTAAGTATCTGATACTCATTCCATATGCTAATTGCTAGCCTTACCACTGTAACTGGAACTTTCAAACGCAGTAACATACACGAGTTGTGTTCATTTGTAGTTAGGTGATACAAACTGTCTCAGGTGCTGCCTTCTTGATGCTTCTAGAAAGGAAAGAGATTTTAAATGGTGGTTATGAAGCAGGCTCTCAGGCAAGAGAACTGCAGTATTCTGGGGGTTTTATTGTTTCATTTTTTAAAAAATCATGTTGATTCTTCAAATGTGGAACTCTGATAGTGATTATAATAACTGAAGCAGTAGTGGACACCTGTAAAGATGTTTAATCCAGTTCTGAACAAACCCACGTGAATCAGTAAGTGCCACTGAAAGCCGTGAAGAAAGATATCCAGTGTATCCAGGTATCTGTCATTCTTCCACTGATGGCTTTTGCAGCAGAGCTGCCGTCTGTGTTCCTTTAGTTAAGGGAAATTTCCCTTTCCTGCTTGCTCTTAGGAGGGGAGCTCAGTTTATGCACTGGTGATAAATGCTGTTAGAGCACAATAACGGCTTTGCTTAATGAAAGTAAAGCTTTTTGGCTACTTTATGCCTACTGTAATAACCATTTAACATTTTTGTGGTTGGAAGTGCCAACTTTGATCATGTGCAAGTCCAGAGGAAGAGATGGATGCTTGTAACAATACTATACTGGTCTGAAATAAAGAATTTTGAATATTTCATACAATATGGTGAGTTTTCATTTTAAAAGCAACTTTTTGATTTGAAAATGGTCTCTTTCGTTGAAGGTAAGTCACTGCTCATAGCAAGTCTTCTAAGCTAAGAATTCACAACGTCAACAGCCCTTCCAAGACACTGAAGAGCAATAACGTAAGGAAAATTATTGTTGTAGACTAACTTAACAGCCCCTCTAAATTAATGAATTTATACTCAAGAATTCAACTCTTTTGTTTAAAAATTCTTTTCTAGACTAAGTTACAGGATTTGACACCTTCTCAAATTAGACAAGCAATAATTCAGTTGTTAGAATGACTTCACTATCGGTCTTATCTTCCCAAGGCAGATGGTTCTATATATGTCCATGCAATCAGTACATGTTGGCCTGCAGGCTTGTGCATCTGACAAATAGTTGCTGAAATAACTATTTAAGACTAATTTTAAATATAGGATCTATCCTGCTAAAAACAGATACTGTGCAAATAAATTTCTATTTAGGGTAGGTGGAAGGAGGAAGTGAAAGATTGTAGAGCACCAGCATCTTGGAATTACCGAAGTATCAGCAAACCAGTACTTCTTGGTGAGTGTTTAAGCAAGGAATAACATCAATGTGTCATTCAGGAAAAATACACTATAAATAGAACATAATTATGATCTCCTAGCCCATGAAGTCTTCAAGTGTTGTGTAAAAGCTTTTACTCCCAGTCTGTGTGCATAGACACAAAATCTTCTCTCATTTCCTCTGTCTTTCTAAGACTGTCTCATCATATATACCACGTATATTTATTGGCATTCCAAAAGTTTAGAAAATCCCTCCATATATTTCCAAACACAAATTTGACAGAGATTTGAACTCAAGGAATGAGTGAGTACCAGATTTTGGTACAGGTGAGAATATGTTATAGAATCACAGAATGGTTTGGGTGGAAGGGACCATAAAGATCATCTAGTTCCAGCCCTCCTGCCATGGACACCTTTCATAGACCAGGTTGCTCAAAGCCCTGTCCAGGCTGGCCTTGAACACTGCCAGGGATGGGGCATTCACAGCTTCTGTGGGCAACCTGTTCCAGTGCCTCACCACCCTCACAGTAAAGAACTTCTTACTAATACCAAATCTAAACTGACCCTTTTGGAGTTTAAAGCCATCACCCTTTGTCCTGTCACTACATGCCTTTATAAAAAGTCTCTCTCCAGCTTTCATGTAGGCCCCCTTCAGGTCCTGGAAGGTGCTATAAGGCCTCCCCCATGCCTTCGCTTCTCCAGGCTGAACAGCCTCATCTCTCAGCCTGGAGAGGTGCTCCAGCCCTCTGAGTATCTTCATGGCCTCTGGGCTTGCTTGAGCAGGCCTTTGTCCATCTTATTTTGGGACCTCAGAGCTGGATGCAGCACTGCAGGTGAGGTCTCACCAGAGCAGAGCAGGGGGCCAGAATCCCCTCCTTCGCCCTGCTGGCCACATTGCTTTTGACAGAGCCCAGGATACAATTGGCTTTCTGGTCTGCAAATGCACATCTCTTGAATGTTGTGTCAAATGTGTCAATGAATGAGTGTCAAATGATCACTAAAACCATAAATAAGAGCTCTAAGTTGGCATTTCTCCAAATTTGTTTCTGTAAGACTCTGTATCATGCTGTATATTGTCTCTGGAATCAGGAGCAATTCTAAATGTACGGAGCTACTTTTCTGACTTTGATTGTTAATTTGCAGAGCTCTGTTGAAAGATGTAAGTGAAAAATAAACAAGATTCCTTTACCATAAAACCACTTCAGCTGTGAAAATCTGCAGTAGCTCCCCAGTGATTCAGAAATCACAGAATATTTGCAGTTGCAAGGGACCCACAAGGATCATCAAGTCCAACTCTTAGGTGAATGGTCTGGATGGGGATCAAACCCAAAACCTTGGCATTAATAGCACCATGCTCTGACCAACTGACCTAATCTCATGTATCTGCTCATTTCCTGCCTGACATAAAAAGGAATAAAAGAAAAAAAAAATCCAGAAATGTTAGATCTCTCAGGCTCTTTCTTTAAGTCGATTTGCAAGCTGAAGCTGATCTCCAGCCCTAATTTGCTTTCAAGAAAAGTCTATTTCTATTGTGAGCATGTAAGAGTCTGCCTATACTAACACTAGTTGTGAGTTTTTCCTGTGAATTTCTCCATTTACATAGCAAAGACAGGATGTTCTTTAAGAATTTTTTTCCCGATAAGGAAATTGAGAATCATTCCATTTGCTGGAAAACCTAAGTTGCACCAAAACTTCTTTGTGTTTTGCAGAACAAACTGAGATCTGGAGTTCTTACAAAACTGTATTTACTTGTCATATGTTAGTGGGAGTATCCTGAGTTTGTCTATTTTGCTTTCCTTCTTGTTTTCAGTAAAAATCCGTAAGGGAGCAGTCTCCCTTTCACTGGTATGCATTAGATAAATTGTTTGCTTCAAGTATTTTATTGCTATTAAATCCCATGCAGTCTAGCCCCTTCTCTATTGGAAGTGTTGTTTGCATCATTCATTTCCCAGAATGTTGGAGAGTTGTACTTAAAACCACGAGTTGACAAATGGAAACATATTTTTAATGTAGATACAAAATCTGCTTCAATTCTACTAACCACAAATGTTTTTGTTTACTAGAATAACACTTCTCCTAGTTGTGGATGTTCACTTAAATGACCTTTCCAAAAATGGTGAAACCCTAGCTCCAAGCAGCTATTAACAGCGCCTTGAAGATGTTTTGAGTCATACCGCTTTAGTGGACTTTCCTCTTCTTACTCTTGCTACCATCTGCACACCTTGCACAGGAAAACTGGTGAGGTTTTTCATGTGGTTTGGGTTCTTTGGGTTTTTTTAATCAGCAAAGTTGGGTAAATTCCTGTAACTAGTTCTCTTGAACTACCGCAAGATGTGAACAAGACTTAGTTTTGCATCTCCTCACTGAGTTTTCAGGAATCAGGTAAATTACCTTTATTATAATTTCTAAAAATTACCAAAACTCTGCAGGACAATTTACTATTTAACAAAACTACTATTCAAATTCTCTTTTCAAGGAGTAAGTACACAGTAAAATTAATTTTTAATGGTTTCATATATTTGAAAATTATTTATTAGTTTGACGATGTTTTCTTTTTAATTGTTTTTCCTTTATTTATATGGATCTAGAATTTAAAGGGTTTTTTGTTGTTGAGGTTTTTGTTGTTGGGTGTTGTTTTCTTTTTTTTTTATTTTAGAATAAAGATTTCTGTATAAGCAATACATTTCCTTTAGTCTCTAAATATAAAGTTCATTTACAATCAAATATGTGCCTGGAGTTTTGGGGGTCACTTTAATCAGAAACAAATGCATACACCCTTGGAGACAGATGGCCCGCTGTGTCTTTGTTAGGAAAGCTTCCTTTGGCTTAAAACGTATTTTTTACCCTATTGCCAAACATTTTAAAGCAGTAGTGTTGATTCTTTATTTTACACTTAAGTTCTATGGCAGAGCAGTCACCCCTTATCCTCAACATGCAGCGTTAAAGATCTTAGAGGAAGATAGCCAGTGTTTGCATAGTGTTCCTTTGAAATCTGCCAGTTCCAAGGAAGAAGATTTTGGTTTCCTTGAGAGGGTGCCCAGCTGGTATCGAAAACAAAACACTGCAAATGAGTAACAAAATATTGCAGCAAATATCGACCTTGGGCCAATGTTTATCCCCGTAGTGAGGCATGTCAGTGTGGTGTAATATTTCAAATACCCCACGTCCGATACACACCCTGTCAAACTCAAACTCTTAGAAGTTCATTAGGTTCCCCATTGTATTCTGAAGTTATATCAGCTTGATTCAAGTCATGAGTAATACTGCTTGTGAACAGTCTCTTCTTGTTGCATGAGTAAAAATGTAGTGAGGGAAAAAAAGAAGGGTGGTGTGTTGTTTTGATTGTGGTTTGTTTTTTTTCCCCTGCGGGGAAGTGGCACATGTTCTGTGAGAACTTTAAACAGAGCTGTGTGGTACATGAGTATAACAGTGGCATATTTATAGCAAGTGACTGAATTTGGTCAAATCAAGTTTGTATACAGGGCTCCAGGGTTTGCATCAGAACCGACAGAGACAGTAATAGTTGTCTTGGCAGGGGTCGGGAAGGGAAGCAGGGCAGGTTTCTCAGCATGAAGGGAAAACTCGGCATTTGTACTGCTTACACTTTAATCTCCAGCATGCTTTGGTCGTTCTCCGTTGTCAGAAATCCTGTAGTCCCCTTATGCAGGACTCTTGGCAATGCACGTTACTTCATGAATAGGCAGCTATTAAATGTGTCACTTTTGATTGTGATTTTGTCCAGAATAATTTGTGTCACTCCAAGTCATTCTCCTCTCTTTACCCAGGATCTATTTTCTTGTGGCAAAGGTGTACTATGCTTTATACACTTACAAAGTTCTCCCAGTGATGCAAGAAATGAATAAATACAAAGGCCACTTCAGAAGCTCCTTTTAAAGGCTACTTGCCACAACCAGATACAGATAGTGGCAGGAGATTTTTGAAATCTTTTATATCGCGGCTTTCAAAGAAGTCAATTCCATTGCCTCATGATTTACATGCAGAGTTCCCTTGTGTTCCTCGACTCCAGCTAAGCCAAGGACCTAACCACCTCTTGTCTGAGCTACCAAGCTGTTCACTGAGCATTTGAGACCAAATAAAGTGACAGGCGTGAGCCTATTCAAAAAAATTTACCTCTGCTAGTGCTCTGAAGAGACTGAGCATGCCTAGTGTGGATCTTGCATGTGGATTTTACATTTTTGTTCAGTGGTTTTTTTTGATGCAGTTACTTACCTTGTCTCATGTGTTACATTGCACCACCACTCAGAAGGACTGGGCTCTGGGAAGCTTTTCAAGAAGGAGCTCAAATTGTATGGAAATTGAGGAGGGGGAAAGTGCCAAATATGGCTCACACTTCCAAAAGTCCATAGGAAAATTATCGCAGAGGTGTTAGTATTTTTATTCCCTCTAAAAAGGAATCGTGTTTAAAAATAAACCGAGTTGATTTATTTCTTTAATCCTTCTAGCCACCTTCCAGTCTCTGCATTGCAGCATGCTCCTCTGTCTGAATTGTTTCATTTTTAATAATCTGGTTGGGGCATACCCAAACTACGGCTCTCAAAAAAAGCTATGCTAAAATATTACCTTCTCTTTTTACCACAGTAAAAATGCGTTAAAGACTTCAGCACATTTAACAACTTATTGTCTACTGAGCTGCTTAAGCAGTTAACATGTCTTGTTTGCAACAGGGTCCCAGTTTGCCCTGAGGTATCAGACCACACCTGACAAGTTATAAATTTGGTGATTCATAAGGTGCAGCTAACTGGGGGGTTGGGAATGTCTAAGGAAGCTAATCCTGTTTGATAAACAGTGGTAGTCATCAGCTAACAAAGTAAAAATATGCTCACTGTGAAAGGTAAATGTTTAATAGAAACCTCATCTCCATTTACTTAAAGACCAGTTTTTTGAAAGGTATTTTCTTTTCCTGCTGTTACCTAGCAGGAAAAAAGAAAAAAAAAACCAATGGCTCTGTTCTTGGGCACTCTTATCTGATTTTCCTTTGCAGTTCCTATCTTTGAATTTTCAGTATGTCATTTAATAAATTATTTGGGATTTTTTTATATGCCATTTGTAGTTTCAACACTGTTTTCAAGCTTTCTTATCCCTGCCAGGTTGTATAGAGATTTGGAGGAGGCAGGGGTTGTTTTTCAGTATGTTCTTAATGAGGGATTTAATGTATTTCTTAATAAAACAGTGTTCAATGCATTGAAATATGACCAAAGGCTCCCTTGCAAGCCTTTACTTGTTGACTGAAGTTAAAGGCTTATTTATATGGAGGTTTCATATCAGCCTTCTGATTGATGCTTGTTTACGTTTTTGTACAAATTGTATTTCAAGTAGCAATTTAAATATTTTTGTACACTGTTAGTACATCACCACATGCAGCAAAACCACAAGACCCTGAGGTACTCAAGTATCTTTGAATAAAACAAGCCACTGGATCACATATAAACAGATACAAACGTGTGGGGGGGAGGAATTGCAAGGTGCTAGAAGTCTGTGTACTGTATAAATATCTAAGATACCAAATAGATAAGACAGTAGCAACAGTGAAAGAAAACATAAGCAAAGCCAGTCTCTTCAGTCCATAAATGAAGGTTAAGGTATGCAGCTCCTCTTTGCTCTTGGACAAACCCCAGCAATGGAGACAAGCAGCTGTTTAACAACTGCCTTTGCAGTGAATGTAGCTGCCTGTTCCTGTAACTGCTGGTAGCACTGTGTTAACCCAGAAATCTCTTCACTGTGAAGGTGGTGAGGCACTGGGACAGGTTGCCCAGAAAAGCTGTGGATGCCCCATCTCTGAAAGTGCTCAAGGCCAGGTTGGATGGGGATCTGAGTGACCTGGTCTAGTGAAAGGTGCCCGTCCATGGCAGGGGTGTTGGAAACAGATGATCTTTAAGGTCCCTTCCAACCCAACCATTCTGTGTTTCTATTAAAATGGTCCTGGGATGAAGCACTTTATTACAAATAAGTGAAGGTTTATATAAACTGCATTAGACTTGGTGGGAAGATCATAACTTAAACATGTGCTGGGGGTTGGCTGTTTTTTAGATCTTTTACTTATGTTGCTTTAGCATACTGTGTTTGGGTCCTGATTGCTAATGA
This sequence comes from Mohoua ochrocephala, assembly GCA_013398855.1. Taxonomy (NCBI): domain Eukaryota; kingdom Metazoa; phylum Chordata; class Aves; order Passeriformes; family Acanthizidae; genus Mohoua; species Mohoua ochrocephala. The sequence goes on from VZTA01028650.1 coordinate 121,859, forward strand.
CCAAAGGATGATTGTTCCTTGCTAATTACCCTTACTGAAGTAACAGCTGGGCTAAGGGATTTGGTGATAGGTCTAAGTCAGAATGCGCTATAGCTGTGCTGGTGAGATTTCTGTAGAGAGATTAGAGAGATAGCCTATAAAAGGCCAAAACCAAGAAAAGTGAGTTGCTTCTTGAAGCACTGCCTCAGGGGGAGGAATGCTTGAAATATATATAGATAATGAAAGGGAAAAGCTCAAGAAATGGTAACATTAAAGAAGGCCTAGGACCAATAGCAGGAGCAAGTTAGTTGCTAAGTTACGAGGCAATTTTGGACAGCAGCTATGTAGGCAAGGATGGTTTAACAGGTCTGTGCCGGAGTTCCCGTGTTCAGAGGTTACATGGAAGCATTATGTCAGCATCAAATCATCACACACAGAGTGCAGCAATTCTGTTGCTGGGAAAGATACCCGCACTGCCAGGGAAAAGACTGCCTTGCTTTCCACTCCACGGAGGGCTGGGAGAGCTGGGCAGCGCCAGCCTTTATGCCTCGCTCAGTCCCACACTCAGATGAGTCCCTCAAATTCCAGCTCCTCCTGGGATAATTGTGTAGGAAAATCCAGCTTTTGGGAGCGGGGAGGTAGTTCCTGACTGCTTTTCATAGCACTTCCTACCAGGTCTGCACGCACTTCAAACTTCTGCCCTCTCAGAAGAGATCCCAGACTGCCTGAGAAAAAGAAACAATGGTCCTTGGCATAATCTTTTCTGCAGCGGGGATGAAATAGGGCCATTGAATGATAAAAAGAGACTCTACTCTTTTGCTGGGATCCCAAGGGCTGAAGGGCTTTTCTCCCAGAATGGATTCTAGCATTTCCAAAGACAAAGGATGGTGAATTCAGTAATGAGTCCCTAGCTAGCCAGCATAATAGATTCACTCCATTTAAACCTTGTCCCAAGAGACCTGTATGTGGGTTGCTTTTTTTTTATTTGTGGTCTCTGCTACCACAGAGCTCAGATTGATGGAAGTGCTCATCAAATATGTAACTGGCATTTGTGATGGAGATTGACAAATATGGCCAAGTACAGCTGTGTATTACAGAGACTTTGCTCCTTGCACTGATGCTGTGGGACTGACATCGGCTGTTGCCAGAATCTTGATTTCTTTCTTTTTGGTATGTGATAAATGTTAGTCAGCTAGACAGACTTATGAAGCCACATTTGATCTGTATGACAATTATGATTCTTTGAGCTCTTTCCCTGGTACATCCCATTTAATTTACTGTGGATTGCTACCTCCACTCATTCAGGGAGCTGTTCAAATAATACAAAGGAAAGAACACTTGGAAATGTAAAAGGAAAATTGCACAAAAAGTATAGCTTTATCACGAGTAGATTGTGCCAGACTGATGTGGCAGCTTTCTTTGGTAATAACTGTATAACAGACTTTCTAGGCAAAAGAAACACAATGGATCTCATAGATCTTGACTACAGGTTCCACATAATCTAACGTGAAGGAGACACAAAGATAATGCTGTTAAGAAGTCACCTCGTGATGGCAAGACGAGTTCTGTTCACTGCTGTTCAAGAAAGACCAATTCAAACTGTAAGTGTTCTGAAGAAGGGCTACCAGGCTGTTCAGAAATATGATTCATTTACCCTAACAAATGAAAACCGAAGTCAAGATGACTCTGGGAATGCTCTCACAGGTGCTATGTTAGTAGCAAACATAACAAAAAGGAAAGAATTATTTAAAGTGAAGGACACAGACTTGCCACAAGTACACTTAGGGTGGAAATTATATATTCCTGACCATCAGAGAATTCAGGATTTGGATTAGAAGTCCAGTAGAAGCAGCAAGAAGAGATGTGGTTGGAAAACTTGCGTGAACCAACAGAGTCACATTATACTGTGTCGTGCTTATGTTAGCAAAGACAGGACTCCATAGGGAACTTACCTCTGTTGTAGGTTGATATAAACACTGGAGGGAAATGCTTTTTATTTTTTGGCAATCTGGAAACTTTTACCAGAGCTGCAATACAACATTATATCCACTGGTTCAAGTGTCAGGACTATGTCAACATTTTTTTACAGTAACTTCAGTAGATCAAAAAATACATGTCATGCCCTAGTATGAAAAATGTGATTTTTTAAAGGGGTTTTTGGGGTTTTTTTTTATCTTCTAATCTCCTGCCAATGCATCTGAGATAATTTACTATAAAACTCAAGACATCACTAATGGGCTATTCCCCTCAGTAGGACATGAGTTTGAAAGGGGAAATATCTAGATTCTGAAGTGTGCTACGCCTTATTTTGATCTTGAAATGATCTTTTGAATGTCTTTAGAGATATTTTTTATATATATGTACATCTAATTACAGCTAAAGACAATTTGTCCTTCAATTATCCTCCCTTCCTGCTAGGTTCTCAGCAGTTGAACAAGCCCAGAGAGAGTCTTTAGCCTGGCTGCTCTCTGCCTCACCACACCTTGACAGATCCTCTCTCCTGCTCCCAGAAGTCCAAAGGTGAGAAAGGGAAAATGTGTGTGAAATGTGTGTGTGTGTGTGTGTAAATAAATAAATAAATAAATATGTATGTACACACATGCAGGGAGGGCAGGGAAGGGCACATCTGCCCTGTTTTGCATTTGTTGTGTCCAGCCTTAGTATTTAAACAGAGTTACTTCAGAACACACAGCCCTGGTTTGAAGAAAAGGAGTTTCCCACAGTGCCATGAAGAGTCGTTTCTTGGAGTGTCAGAATCCAAGGCTCACAAGCAACTTGGTTGTTTTACAGTCTTCTTGATCTCCCTCTATGATTTGCATGTTCCGTTCCTTATTCAACCCAAACCTGCAGACACCTCATTTCACCACAGCCTGAGTGCCTTGCCCCACTTCAGTCTGGGCACCTCCAAGGGGTACCTCTGCTGCTCCCCACTGTCCTGGTCCTGCACAGCCTCTTGCTGGAGATCTGGGATGCAATTCCAACAGCTGGCCTCAGCCCAACTAAGGCTCATGGGAAGTTGCAGGCATTTTGAGGAGAACACATGAAATGGAAGCCTTTTCTTGTGTCTTGATGACACAAGTAACCTCTGCTCCTTTTCCGTTCACCAACTCCAACTGTTGGTCACCATCCAGCTCTTGGATGTTGCAACACTGCATTGCAGGCCTCGTGTTCTCATCCTTTGTTCCGAAGCCCCGCTCCTGCTGGCAACACCGTGTTTTGCCTCTGGCAAAATGACACACATCTGCTGCTCCTCAAGGGCTGTCTGTCATCCTGCCCTCTTCCACCAATAAAAGAGTTGCCATAATTGAGATTTTTCAGGTGTAATGGGAAGAGGAAATTAAGGGATTTGGGAGGTGCAAGTTTTCAGCTTGCCTGTCCTCTGTTATTTACTTCTTTTTTTAGTTTTCCTGAGGAGAAATAGACAAGGTCCTTTAAAGCAGGTTCTTAGTTGGCAGCTTGGTGAAGAAGCAGTGGGAGTGTGTATTAAAGAAACTGGAATAAACAACAAAACCAAAACATAAGGTCACAATTCAAGCAAATATGCCAGAGGGAACACTAGGAGCAGACGATGTTTATTGCTCAATGTAGTCTAAAGTCCAGGCAGTGTGAGACTGCAGTCCAATGGAGCTCTCCTGAAGCTGGGAATGGAGATGTGCACAGAGAGCAGGCCACAGAGGAGGCAGTATGTTTTTCTTTGAAAAGGGTCAATAATGATTGTGCAGTAGGCTGGAAATATTTAGTCATATAAAAAGTGCCAGTGTTAGCAGCAGAATGGAAGGTTTCACACATTTCTTTATTAAAAAAAAAAATGAATCAGACATTAACCATTAGTGTGAGACAGCAGGTCAGTCACCATTTCTTACACAAACTATTGCAGCTGAAAATGACTGTGGGAAAACTTCCTAATTAGCCCTGTTGGGGTTTTTTGTTTTTTAAAAAGAGAAAAGCAGCTGAACTTCTGAATCTAGTTTCCTGTGGAAACAAAGCTTACACAATCAGTGTTTGTCCTGTACCTAATAATTTTTGTAACCCTCTGGCAAATCAGGTTTTGACTAAAGTTGAAAGAGTGATAGTGTTGGACATGACTATGTTTTTTTAAACATTTTGTGAAGTCTGGCAGCAGGATAAGGGGCAGAGTCAAGTTACTGCCCTGACTGAAGAAAAGGCTCTCAGCCATTTCGTGTTGGTCCCAGCCAGCTGGCCAGGCAGCACGCACGTGCCGACAGTGAGTAAATTTGTAGCTCCAGACCAGCCCCAGTTTGTTGTCTCTTGGTAGTGGCAGGGTGATTGGAGGCATGAGGAGAGCTGGGATTATTGTGGTGAAGAGAAAGAGATGTGGGACAAAGGACTCAAATCCGTAGGAAATCAGGCTTCGTTAGTTGTGCTGCTCAGGAGCAACATGTTTGTCTAACAATAGCTTTCTGCCCAAGGACATACGTCAGAGCCAGATTAGATTTCTATTTGCATACCTCCTTACCTTTCTCGGGAATGCCTCTGGCATAAAACTCCTCAATTTCTCTTTCTTTCTTAAGGCACGGGTCTCTTGGAAAGTAACTGTAAAAGTTGCATCTTATTTCTTAATAGATTTATTACTTTGTTTACTTGAAGTAAGATGAACTGGGTTTAATAACCACATCAAATATTTGCTGCTTTTTTTTAATCCTCTTGGCTCTTCAGAAATAACATAACAGAGAGAGAGAGAGTAAATGAGCTGGATGCAATAACGTTTTGTGCACACACACTGAGAGCAGAACCTGAAGACAGCATTGTTGTGCAATGTAAACAAGGCATAAACTTGTCCTACTGAACCCTAGTAGCTAGTGATCTGAGAGGGAAAGAGTCCAATGGATTTCTGAAGCACAGGGATGAGCCTGTAGTACTGACAGGAAGAACAGGATTATTTTGTTTTCTTTAGAACTGAACACATTTTATACTTACTTGTTGAAATAATAAGCATGGAAAGAAACAACCCACAAGAAAACTTCAACAGCCACGGTACAAAAGAATGCTGCAGTATCCAAGGGAGTTTTTAATCTGCAAGGAGAGAGAACAGGAGCTGCGCTCTTCTTTCTGTCTTATGTAGTCTAAGGTCTACATTATGCTCATTATAATGATATCAGTGTTTCTAAATTAAAGTGGCAATGCCTAGATTCCACAGGGATGTGTGTCACAGAAATGCATGTGCGAGTAATTAAAACAGAGTGTTCAAATATTGCTTCATATTCAGACAAGAACCTTTTTATGCAGTTGTGTAATAATAGAAAAAAAGGAAGCTAGAGCCAGACTGAGGGCAGCATTAATACACTGCACAGCCACTGACACGTGAGACTTTGTGCACTGTTGTTGCCACCAGCCACACTGAAGAAAAGAAGTGTTTTCAAATACCAGATAGCATTTCAGAAAGTTTTTATGGAAGTCGACTCAAAACCCAGCTCTGTGTTCCCACTGCTAAGTAACCACTTAGAAAATTCACTCCAAAGAATAACTCATCACCTAGAAAGCAGATGAGATACAACTACAATGAAACAGATACTACTTTAGTAGATCCTACCACTAGGGCTACTCAGTATGCAGCCATCAGTATTTGCCTTTCCAGGGGCAAGTATTTGGCGCTTCAGGAGGAAAAAAAAAAGGCACAAAGAGGCAACTGGGCTGTGCTGCACTTCATGGGGTAGGGGATAGTCCTTCCTGATCCCCCCATGGACAACGGGTTTGTGAAAAGGAATACAGAGCAATTACCCTAATCACAGTCTTAGCAAATGCGATTAATGATCAAACAGTTTTCCAACGTTTTGGCAAATCCTGTCTTAGCGTTATTTGCCTTGAATTCCTCCCACCGCAATAAGCTGTGTGAGTTGACAAAATGCAAATTCAAAAAGCACTACCTTTTTTGTCCCAGGGGTGCTACAGCTTGATTATACCCAACCTACTCTTTAGTAGCTGACCTAATTTCTTCTGTTATAATTTTAGAAGGAAGTTTTTACAGGCTCTTTGTACATGATACGGATTAGTACTCCAAGGTATCTTGGCCAAAAAAGAGGATGAAAAATAGTCCTTTGTTCCCAGTGCATTGTTGGTTTCATTTAGTCAGGTGTCTCTGGTGGAGGAGCAGAGGAGTCACATTTTAAGGCTTGCTGATTTTGCTTCCAACTTGCCTTTATGTGTTCTGAGGCTAAAATAAAGCTTGTGTTGCACATAAAGTGTGGCTAAAGAATTAGCTCCACTCATCGGCTGAACTGCCAAGGAGTCAAACCTAATGCACTGGCACTTCACAATCCAGCAGCTCAGATCTGCTTTCAAAACAAACACCTCAAATGTGTCATTAAAGGGTAAAATACACCCACTGGGCAAGGCCTGCATCCCAATAATGTGGCTGCATGAGTCTTAGGCTGAGTCAAGGGGATCCTGCTAAAAGCAACACTTTGCCCAGAGCAGTAGCGAAGGGGATGGGGTTTGCCTCATACAATTTTTGCAGTAACTTGCTATAGTCTGTTGATGTTTGCTCAGTCACACCTGGTCAAACAGGTTTACATTTTCTCCTGCCTCATCATCTGTTTCTTCTTTCTTTCTTTCTTTCTTTCTTTCTTTCTTTCTTTCTTTCTTTCTTTCTTTCTCTCTCTCTCTTTCTCTCTTTCTCTCTTTCTCTCTTTCTCTCTCTCTTTCTCTCTTTCTCTCTCTCTTTCTCTCATTCTCTCTCTCTTTTTCTCTCTCTCTCTCTCTCTCTCTTTCTCTCTCTCTTTCTCTCTCTTTTTCTCTCTTTCTTTCTTTCTTTCTTTCTTTCTTTCTTTCCTTTGGTTTGATTTTTTTAAACTTTTTTTAACAGTTGTTCTAGAATTGTCATCAGAAAGTATCAACGTGATAAAAATAGAGTGGGCTTCAGAGCCCTGTCCTGAGTTCAGACTTAATTGCCTGAGATCACTTGCTTATCACATATGTTCATTAAGTAATTAATACATATGACTGGGTGCAGAGCAGAGCTTTAGAGTCTTCCCAGCCCTTCCCTGTGCGGTTCAAGTAACTACATTTTTCTGTCATGGCACGTGCCTAGGGAGAAATCAGAAAGTGGCTTTTGCATGGCACGAACTGAAAACTTTCCCCTTGCTGACAAGGGGAGAAAGGCTGACTTGCAGCAATTTTTAATCCAGGAATACAAACTCTGTGGAGATGAACTCTCTTGAATAGCTGTGACAGCAGTGCTAATTTAGAGTAAAGCATTTTTGGACCAAATAAATGGCACACCAGGGAGAGTAGGAGGTCTGGAAGGAGGCTGCAGAAAGTGTGGATGAGTAACCTAGGTTATTGTACTAATGAGATTATGTTTTGCTTCGAGATCTACTGTAGAGAGAGCCTGAGTCATTTTGCTTTGGCCTATGTCATGGGGAGGGGGAGGCTAAGATTTAATGACCAAAATAGCTGCATTGCTGCCAGGGCGTGTCTTGGTTCCCCGGGCACCCCCTCACAGCTGCACGGGAGAGTTACTGGGAACTTTTCCTTTTAGTCTTCTCTATGCCACCAGCCACTGTTCTCTCACCAAGCCTCTCCAAGACCTCCTTTACCTTCAGGCAGTGCCCCGCACACCCTCCAGGCTTTTTGGCTTTTCCACTGATGCTTGCTTTTCCGCTGAGATTGCTTTTTCCCGGGACCCAGCCTGGGAAGTGTCTGACAGCAGGGACCCCCCTGCCTCCCACCCCACTTTCTCTGGGCTGGGATTTCCCTTCCCACTGCTGGGGCCTCCCCAAGCCCCCTGCTACAGGGGAACCTCTCTGCACTGCTGGGAGCCCCCCTCTCCAGGGAGCACAGCTTTCCTCTCCCTGCAGGCATTGCAATGCTATCAGCCCCCACTGAGCCAGTGTTTGATTTCCCTGTTTTATCTCCAAGCACCAAGTAGAGCATTTCATATCTACAAAAATGTGTATATTATATATCCTGTTACAGCGATATAGCATAGACTAGTGTAAGTCCCTTTTATACAGCTTATCAGACTCCCTCATAGGGAATTAATTTATTGTGTTTTAATTATGTCGATGTAGTTGCAGCAACGCATAGTTCTCCATGTAAAAATAGGATAAGAAAAATCCCCTAGGTAAGGGAAATGTTGCTGGTCAGTTTTAGAAAAACCTTTGCATGCCTAACTTCTGTTTCAGGAATCCTGTGATTTTCTGTAGGCATTGACGATAACTTCCTTCTCCAAGTGATAGAGGAGCCACCAAGGAGAGGTGCTCTGCTGGACCTTGTTCTCACCAGCAAGGAGGGTCTGGTGTGGAATGTGAAGCTCAAGAGCAGCCAGGGCTGCAGTGACCATTGAATGGTGGAGTTCAAGATCCCTAGGGCAGCAAGGAGGGAGCACAGCAAGCTCACTACCCTGGAATTCAGGAGAGCAGACTTGCACCTTTTCAGGGATCTCCTTGGTAGAGTATCATGGGATAAAGCCCCGGAGGAAAGAGGGGCCCAAGAAAGCTGGTTAATATTCAAGGATCACCACCTCCAACCTCAGGAGTGATCCATCTCAAAAAAGAGGAAGTCCAAGAAAGAGGAAGTTGGAAAAAATGCCAGGAAGCCTGCACGGGTGAAAACCTTGGTCTAGTAGAAGGTCTCCCTGCCCATGGAGTGGGGTTGGTTTCTTCCAACCCAACCTATTCCGTGATCTAGCTCCATGCATGACTGAAGTAAGTAACTGCATAATTATATTTCTGTAACTCCAGCCTTCTCCACTGCTCCCCTTTCCTCGGTCATCTCCAGTCCGCCATCATTCAGACTTCGTGCTCCACTAGCACAAAGCGCAGTGCCCAAGGTGATGTTTGTTACAGATGTGTTCTGTATGGATACACTTCACAGCTCACTTGTTCTGTCAGAATTCAGGTGTGATACTGACAGAAAAATTTGAAGGAGAGAGAACTCATCTTCAAGTGTAGCCAAGTTTGTGTTTAGCCTTACTCATTGCTTTTAGTATTAGAGGCAGAACTGTCAGTAGAGTTTTTATGGGACTGGTTATACCCCAAAAATACAAGCATTCTTATGGCTTAGAGTAGTGGTGGCAGAGCTACATGTATAGAGTATCCGGATCTGGGGCTCCCAGCTTGCAAAATTACTTTGTTTAGTTCCTTTCTAACCCAAACTATTCCATGAGTCTATAGACATTAACAGAAGTAAGCACTGTGCAGAGGATGAAGCCCTAAATTAGAAAGCACTAGGCAGAAATTCAAACAGACTGTGGAATTGCTGGACTGGGAAAAAATGCTGTTAGCCTTGTAAGTTCATCTCATTAATTTTCTTCCTTTCTCAGTGCAGTGAAACCACAGTTTCTATCCCCCATGTCATCCTTTAAAATATTTTAATATTTGTGTCACTGCACTTCAGGCAGTTAATAGATTCTTTCATATATTTGTGATTGCTTGACTTTCATCAATTTACACTTATTTGTTCATGGTACATTTTAATCCCTCGGTGGGGGGAAGTAAAAAATCAACAGCCACTAAAACCATTTCTATCAGTTTTATCAAATTGTTCTTTAATCAATACTGGGCATTTTTTTTCTTTCTTTTAGACTGCTAAAAAAAAATCCAGTTTCCTAGCTAGTTTCTTCAAGTTTACCTGAAAGAGACAGGGTGGAGAGGGAAGATGGATTGCCCAAGTTTTATATTTGTATTATAGCTATTCAGGTGGAATGAAAATAAGTATTTAAAAAGGAGTGGCAACAGATTTTTCAAGGATTAGTGTTTATATCGCAGATAAAGCAGAAGAAGACAGACACGGCATGATAAGAAGTAAAAGTGGTCAGAAGTGGGTGTGACTGTGAAGGAGGAAGAAAATTAAAAGTTGAATGATGGTAAAAGAGAGAGTCAGGGAAGGGACTTAAACCAATGAGAAAATGGGTAAGAATAAGTGCACCAACTTTTGTTTGTGATATGGATGAAGGGGCTATTAAGGATGTCTCTCATAAGGATAGAGGGGGGAAGAAAAGGCAGGGAACATACAAGAATGCTGTGACTTTGAGAGAAAAGGTTGCAAAGCCTGGGCATGGTCTGTCTGCCTTGAGATAGGACTGACTTTGATTAATTCAAGCAACAGGGTAGGACAAAAGGAAGAACAATGCTTACAATGAGACTAGAGGAACTGGATTAGCACTTCAGGGGGCTCCTTGGAAGTTCAGCAGCAGCTCTATGAAAGTTGAATTGGCAAAGACACTTCCCCAAGAAGACATAGTGGCTAAAATGTGGGAATGGATGGATGGATGGATGGATGGATGGATGGATGGATGGATGGATGGATGGAGAGACCAAGATAAATGCACATGTCACTGGTGCCAATGGGAAAGGAAGAAGCGTGAAAACCTGCTGAGATTTCCATGGCAAATGGGAATGGAAAAGGAAGCCTCAGCTGTCAAAGGGGAGAAGGAAAGATGGAGTTGTGAAAGCCAAGGAGAGAAAGTGTTGAGGGGAAAAAGAAAGTTGGCAGAGAGATGACAGAAGTAAGAGACAGGGATCAGTGAAGATATAAAAAAAGACATCATCATCTAAGGAGGCAGAAGTCATGACAGCAATTTCAGTAGTGCAATGAGAGAAGATAGCAGAATGTCAGAATGCAAGACAGTAGAAAAGAAGTCTGGAAGCACTCTCTGTGTGTGAGTTGTGGTTTTAGTCTTGGTGAGATTTGAGCCAGGGAAATGAGGGAATGTTGTGATTATTGAGAATAACAGTGTGCATACTACAGGAAAGTTACTGAAGGCTCTGAAGGACAGAGGGAACAAGACAGAGAAGCGTTACAAGCACGTGAAAGAGAGGTGGTGTATCAGTATCTTCAGGAATTGGTTTATGCAGTCTTGCACTGTGAAGAGAACTCCTAGGAGAAAGCTTGCTAGCACAGGTAGGGAAGATGTTTTCAGAGATTTTTCCTTCCTCTATCTGAAACATGATGGATCCTTTAGCATCAAGGCTGGATTTCAGACAAACCAGCAAGATGGAAGGGAATAATTAACCATAAGGAGAGAGAGTTAAGGGAAAGGAGGAAAATAATTTGGTTGAGAAATATGGAACTATCTAATTAGCCTAACTGGCATCCATCATCTACCATTTCCTACAGCATCACCACTTCCCAACATCCACTGTACTGAAAGTCTGTGTAATGACAAGTGGGATTCAGGTCACTTGAAAGACCAGCAGCTGTACCTGCTGGCTTCTAAGCTTATCCCCGTCTCTCTTTTGTTAAAGATAAGCAGGAAAAGAAAAATCAGTTTTCAAAGTCGGGGTCAGCAGAGATGAGCACACCATTTGCATTTTAGTTTATTAATGTGGGCTAGCTCAGCAGGCAGTCCAGAATACTGATAAAATATTCTGTAACCAAAAAAATAGGGTCAGCGCCTGCAAATCATTTGTCCCCCTAAAGTAAATGAGGCACTGTTGGTGGGGGGACATTGAGGGGGGGTGTCATATTTCATTTCAGTCAGGAAGTACAGATGTAGGCTGGACAAAAAAGGCTCCTGATATTCCACCAAGAAAAAATTTTGTGAAAAAAGAGGTTCAGCTGGGCCCCATGGTTGTCACATAGTCCTGCTCCTAGGTGGTGCCTGCTACATTGGGTCTACATGTTCTCCCACTGTTTTTAATCTGATCAGCTCACAGAGCTGGCTCCATCCCCGGTTTCTGGCACAGAAACACTCTGTTAGCCCTCTGTAGAAAGTGAGACCTTTTACAGATTGGATCCTACAATCTCCCACAACATAATCGCTCTTCCCTTTACCCCACACTTCCCATTAGCTCAAGCACAGGTTTCTGTCCCTCCCTTCCCATAAAGCAGCACTGAGTAACTGAGCACAGGGTGTCTCTTCATGGCCATATGGTTGTGGAAGCCATTGGGCACGTGCGTTTGAGGGGTGCTAGGACTGAACATTCCTTACTGAGGCAGCTCAAGGAATACACAGCTCTGTGTAAAATAATCACTAGCTATGTGTTTTGCCTTGCCTGAGGCTTCTGAGCTTTCTTAGGGCTGGGATCAGAGACTTGGAGGCCTTCTGTTCTCCTCCAAATCACAGGAGACTTACTCTTTAGTTGGAGTTGGATCTCACAGCTACACCAACGTGCTATGAAAGGAGGGTTGTCTTTTCTGTTCTGCTCAAGCTTTCTGTGCCTTCCAGTGCACCCCCAGCCTGTCAGACCCACAGAGGGATTAGACAGTTCGTCTCACTTGATCCAATAATTACTTGCTGCCAAAAGGGGTGATCTCACTCCACCTCCTCCCCAGCCATGTACCCCAGCAGCTTCCCTTCCTGTGGCACTGAAGCTCATCCAGTACCACAGCGAGGATTTCAAGGGACCTAATCCAGTACAAAATGAACTCTGACACAGAGGGCGAGCAGCAATTTTGCTGGATTGGCTGGAGGAACCATCTCACCACAGGATCACAGGACCACAACCTGGGGGAGGCAGGACTGCCCCATGTGGTGTCAGAGAGCTGTCAGAGAGGCTTGGCCATATCATCACACCATACCCCACAGCACTGAAGAATCCATGCTTAATGCTGTTTCATGCTCCACATTCAAGAAAATTCTTCCATTCCTCTCTCCTGGACATCAGGTAAACTAGGAAAAACTGATTCATCCTCCAGCCATCTGACTTTCCAGACACAGTCCTATTTTGAATGGGAGCAGTTGACCTTCACTAAATGCCTGGTTTCTCATCTCTGGAAGGTGTGTGACACGGATCTGGCAGTTCAGCTCCACATCCACCAGTACATTCAGCAACTCATCAATTTCTTACCTTAAATCAGAATACAAAAATTTACACACAGGCACAGTCCCCAGATTGTCACAGACAAACGTGATGAAGAATCTACACATTGACCCAGAGGATGTGTTAATTTTTTCCTGATTATATTGGCTCTGGTAGCAGAACAGGGATAAGCAGGTACTGAATTGAGATGAATTTACGTCTATTTTATATTGAACTGATATATGTTTTCGTTTCCAGCACTATTATAAAAATTAAAATATATGAAATACGCCATGTGTTGCGATCTGATTTATTGGCGTAAAAAAAAATCAGGTGTTTTAACCCTTTGAACAAATTTCCCTTAGAAAATTTTTGTCACTCTCTACTCTGGCTTGCAGTGACCCTACATTGATATATTCTTTTCTGGGTGTCTTCCTTTTTTCTTTTCCTTCATGCTTTATCTGTTGGCACAGAACTAAAACCAAATTTCATCAATGTGTATCCAGGGCTAAACAGCCAACTTACTGTCTTTTAACTGTTAATTTTTAATTTTGTGGATCTTGGCTCTGTAGTCTCAGACAAGAAAAGTTAAAAGTATTGCACACTCCAGTCGTTTGCAATGTATCGTGCACGAACATAATCATTTTACTTGGATCCAGCATAGATCTAAGATAGAAAACCTGGCAGAAGATTTGTGAAATGAGAATTCTGTCTTTAGTTATGGTAACTAAAAGCACATTTGTGAAACTAAAGGTGTTCTGTTGTGTTGGTTTATATCATAATGCTATAATACCTGTACAATACAACACAACTACTTTTGTAATCCTTTGATTTGTTTTGTCTAAAGTTTAAATAGTATAACGAAATCTTCTGGGTAAATAAATGCGCATAGAGAAACCTTACCTCATTGCATGGGCTTCTAGATGTAGCACTGTATGTTCATTTGGAAAGGAAAATAGACAACTATTCTCTAATCAACACCTTTTAACTCTGTTTATTTTCTTGGAGAGATACTCATATGTCTACAGAAAAGAGCCTCCTCCTCTCCAAGGAAGTTATGCCATCCCCGTGTCCCACAGGAAAACCTGGGCTATGGGGCCTTGGCAGCATGGCAAAGTGGATGTGTTTCAGGCCAACACAGAAATTTGCTCAGTGACTAATTTTACGTGACTTAATGTGTGGGGTTTTTTTCATAGGATGACAGGAATGTTTAAATAGTGGTCTGCAGAGGCACTGCTGCACACCTCGCTGCCTGTGGCCACCTCAGCGGGTGCTGGGTGACTTAGAGTGACTTCTACTCTCTCGCTTGCAGTAGCTCAGACAGCTTTGAATGAATCACAGGATTTCAAGAATTAGCAACAAACCTCGTCACGTGGGCAACCCGCAGCACAGGAGCTGTCAGAACAATGCGGTGACTAAGGAAGCTGATGTGATCCCTGGATGTAGAATACCTTCCGTAGGAGTAGAGAGGTGATATTACAGCAACATTAACGGAATAGTGTGTCTTGTTCTGGTGCCCACGCTTGAGAAAAATTATGTTGACAATTTAGGCTTCACAAAGGAGTAATAAGAGTTACATGATATCTAAGCAAAGCTGATTTATGGCAAAAGACTTACGATCCGTCTCTTTATTTTATTGGAAAGGAGACTAAGAGGAAACCTGGTGATGAACAGCAGGTTGTTCAGGTTCTTAACTGCAAGGGGCTCTGTCATCCTACAGGCAAAAAATATAGCTGCATCCCATGGCAGGTGAAAGCTAGAAATAATGTAGATAGAGTAGTTCAGGGTAAAGATCAATTAACTTCATCACAGTATTGTGCTTGGATCACATTCTGGCTTAACAGCCCCAGGAGCCCTTTTAATTATGATGGCAAAGGTGTCAGGAAATGTGTGCATGAATAATTGAGATGATATGCTGTGTAAATAGGGCCAAATGAAACTTCCCTCACAGAACCTGAAAGTGCTGACTGGGACATCTGCACTTGAATAGCTCTTCAGGGAGGATTGTGCAAATCAAGGATTCTTTTGCTGCTACGGGCAGTTCCAGGAGACACTGATTACGGTCTTTGCAAAAGCATGACTGTCTTCTACTCCTTTCTGTGCCATCTCTGCCATGTTAGCCTGTAAAGCAGTAAGTCATTCATCCTCAAATTCCTCCCCAGTGCTGGATTCAGGGGTCATTGGTGTATTCGGGGAAAAATATTCCTGTACTTCTCTCCCATTAAAATCAATAAGTTCTCAGGCTGTCGGAAGATAAATACAGAGTTCAGGCTTTTCGAATGCAGCAAGTAGCCTACAGATTGCGTCTAGGTGAAGAGCCGGTGGGGATCTTTCTTTCATTTCTTTGACTTCACGCCAGTTTATTTCATGTTGTCTATTTAGATGCTAAGTGCCATAAAGTGCAAATTGTCATTTCCATGGACGCAGTGTTTAGCACAGCTGAAGTCTGTCTTGATTGGGAGTTCTAGATGCAACCTGAATGCAGATAATAGAAATTTATTATAAGACTCAAATTAATGTTTCGTCTCCCATGCTGTATAGTTTGACATCAGTGCTGCTTTTTTACTGTGAGCACTTACAGAAGTTACAGTCTTTCCAAGAGGACTCATCAAATGCTGTGGCAGAAGGGTTGTGTGCTTTGTCTGATAGAAAATATTTCCAGAAGTGAACTGTTTCTTTTCCATGATCGTGTGCTCAAAGAAGAGCAGAAGAAATCGGCATTTGCTAATCAACAACTAATCTGAATCTAGGTAAGGACTGAAACGAAAATTCAAAATAAAAACAACTTTTAGCTTATACGAGCACTCACCAGGTGCGTGGGTGCCTGCCCTCAGCTCTCTGTTGCTATCAGGTCCTGGTTGAAATTCAAATCAGTTTCAGCATTGTCGCTGTCTCTTAATTGACTGTGTCCACGCACTTAGCTGGTGGGAGGGACAGAGGAGCAAAGCAGGCAGAAAGGAACCAATGTTTTCCAACGCATGCTAGGCTATTCAGAAAAACATTATGGATGCAATGCCCAGTGTCCTGCCATGGAGCACTCTGTTAGGAAACAGAGACCTCTTTTTTTGGTAGTATTAGAAGCATGAGGACCAGACAGCAGTCTAAAACCACAGTTCAGCTGGCTATCAGTGCTGTGCAGCAGCAGAAGCGCGTGGAAAAATTATGGCTGACTCATCTCTAATTCATCTGGCATCCCAAGGAACGTGCGCGCTGGAGCAGGAACCCTGGCGCTCCTGCGAGGGAGAGGCCTCCTACCTTGGCATGACGTGGGCAGCCACCAACCCTCTTTCAGCCAGGCAGCCCCGCAGTCCCCGTGAGAAGGGCTGGTCTCCCTCCTGCAGCACAGGGCGGGGAGCGGAGCCCTGGGAGACTTGTGCTTCATGAGGATGCTACTGTGGGGAAGGGTCGGTGAGGGAGCTGGCCCCACACCCTGGGATAACCCGTGCAATGATTTGAGGAATCCATCCCAGCCAGTTCACTATTCGGACCTGCACAGCTGTGTGTGCGTGTGACGTAAACTCTGCTCTGAGGGACTCTGCTCTTGGTGTACAACCTCCTGCTGGGCTGGGTTTCCAAGTGCTTCTGGCAAAGGCCTGGCCAGGTGTTATTAAGCCTTAATGATCTGTTCACACAGAACCCAAAAGGTAGACAGCTGCAACCCAGGGCAAAGCAGTTTTTAAACCTGACCTTCAGCTTGGCGGTAGCTAAGCAACATATTCCATATTGAGGGATTTCAGTCACATGATGAGGTTATTTTGAAAGTATGACTGGCCTGAAGAGACAAGTAGAAAGTCTTGAGGGCTGTTTGAAAGAAAAACAGAAGAAACAGGATTAATATCAGAGACTGTGATTTGCAGTTGTGTGCTGTAGCCTAAACTCAGAGGAGTTTGCAAGATAATCTTATGGAAAAGAATGATGATAACGATGAGGAAGAAATGAAAGACATGAGAGACAAATGAAAGTAGATGTTAATTAGCTTCATCCATGCATTCCTTCTACTGCCAGGGCGGAAGAAGGTAACTCCTCCAGGAGTGACTGCTTCCACTAATTTTCTGAAGGGATGAATAAAGTTGAGAGTACTCAAAATGCCAGTGCTACAAACTAAGTTTGTGGGAAACCATTCAAACATTAGTCCTGGGACCGTGTGGTCATCCACACAGCCTGGGCAGAGCAAAGAGCCGAAGTGCACGTGCACACAGTAGTTCCCAGAACAAGGGCCTTGGGACGTCAGCTGGCTTGCGATGCCCCAAGGCACCCACAGATGAAGAGGGCTGTGTGCCATAATTCTTGCCACAGTGGTTAACTTCCAGCTGAATGCTCTGTCGGCGAGAGCATGGAAAAACTTATGAAACAGGATTCAGAACTCACTAGTTAGTACACATGAGTCAAACACATCAGTGACATTCAGAGTCTGAAAATGTATATCTATTTTGCTTCCAGAAACTGGATAATTTCAGGCAATTATCTGTCCTGGGCTGTAGCCATTTTTCCTATTCTCGATCATCTAAAAAAAAAAGAAAATACATGAATAGAGACCTAATCTAGAAAATGTGTCATGTTCTAATAATAAAAACTTTGCCTGGCCAAAGCAAAGTTCCTTCACTACATGATGCTTAATCTCACACATGCTTCCATGGTTATTTTCTTGTCTTAAATCTAGTTACTTCACAGTATTTCAGTCTGCTATATATATTTTCATCTTATGTTCTGCCACTGTTCCCGAGAGCACTCTTCATTGCACAATTCTCTGTATTATTTATTTTGAGGCAGCTTCTAGGATAAAGAATTAGTCCTGGGATTTATTCACAGTTTTGACATTGGCCAGCTGGGTGACTTCTGGCCGAGTCACTGCACCTCTTCACCACTGTTTTCCCAGAAGGAAGTGTAGAGTAATAACCCTTTCTGAAATCACACGGAGTTCTACAGATGAAGTGCTGTATAGTTTACAGTCCCTGTTTACAGCAATGATTTCACTGATGTAGCAGACTTACATACAGAATTTTCCTTTATTTTGTTTTGGTTTTAGCAGACAAAAACTTGAAGATCAGCACCTGTCAAAGTGCTTTTAAACCTACGACAGAACTGGCAGAAAGAGATGATCACTGAATGTTTCTTTTCCTCAGCCTGTTTAAAAAAAATGCACAACAGTAATAGAGACAAGCTTTTAAATTAGGTGCTTGTGACCTATTTGGAACATGTACAATCAATGCAGACTTTGCTCATTGTTTTGAATTTTTTTCTTAAGGTGGCCTCTGCAGGAACAAATACAACATTTCTTATACCTGCAGCTATGTGCGTCCTTGGCCCAGCCAGGCAGGGATGCTGCTCGAATTGCAGCAGCCCCAGGACATGGCAGGGAAGAGCTGCCTGAATTTGAAAGCCTCACTGTGACACTTACTTTTCAGTCCAGCCTGAGAGTTCACTTAACTCCGTGTGGAGTTAAGGAGAGAAGGTCTGTCAAATTACGAAAGTTTCCTACGGTGTCTCTGCCTCTTCAAAAAAGTGCCCAACAGCCAGATTAAATTTGTCTTCCAGTGACTTCCACATCCTCAGATAGAGGAGTCTCCAAAGAGATGCAAGTGCGACAGCCAAGTAATTTGGCTAGAGATGCATCAGTTAATTTTAAAAGATGTTTCCCCTTTCACTCTTTTGCATAATCTTCTCTTAAAAAAAAAATTAAATTAGTACTAAATACATTTTCTTACAGAGCATCAACTACTGGAAAGGTTCTTTATAACATATAGTCATGATCCTGTAATAGCCTTGTACAGTAATCAGCATATCTTATCTCTGGAGCTCACTTTTGGAGTTCAACTAGGTATCAAAAAAATGCCCCCAAAGGGGGATATTAGTCAGATTACTACTGGCTTGCCTTTTCTTTGTTACCTCATCTTTGTTACCTCATTTACACATGGCATAGTTCAAACACTGCGCGCCCCTTCACAGCAAAGCTCTCCATTCCTGCTCGGAGACGGGGCCCTGGCTTTGATACCTGATATGCTATGCACCAATGTGAAGCTTGATTTACCAGTGAGAATCCAAGGGAGTTCAAAATCCTACTAGTACAAGTGAGACTGGACAATCAGGGACTAGGACTGTTGTTTTGATGCTGCTGGTCAGGGATTTTTGCAGTATTAGAGCAGATGATTTGCCCATCATCTGAGCCCTAGTAAACAAAGGCAAAACTGTGCAGTATTATTTTGATGTTTATTTTAAGTGTATCGTCTTGCAGTGCCAAAGTCAAGTCAGGCATCTGTTGATTTTGTAACTAAAGTACTGTTGGTTAAATTGTCCTCCTTACTACTTCATAACTGTGGGAGGAAAACATGTTAGTGGAACAGAATTGTGCACCACAACAATGAATGTAAGTCTCGTCTGAGACACAGGACATGAGAGAGAAGAATCAAACTGGAGTCAGCTGAGGGCATCTCTTCTACCCAGGCACTCAAGTTCCTCTAGGAGGATGTTATCCAACCCTTGAAACCTACTTGGGACACTTCTTCCAGTAGAGCTACACCTGCAGTGTATGCAGGGTGCAAACATTTTACCATAGTCAAACCGTATCCAGCGTGGTTACACTTCGTTGTGTTCTTGGCAGCACTGAAGGGGAATGATTTAGTGAATTTCTTTCATGTATGTGTTTGTAAAAGGCCCAGTACTGGATGTTCGACATCACTAAGGAGCCAAAATAAATATACTGTGGTAATGACCTTCAGGATGTGGAAGAGAATGTTCTATCACTTAATGATAAGTAAATAAATAGAAGAGCAATTCTGGCCTTGTTAATTTGACAATGCCGTTAACTTCAATACAGTAGTAGACACCTGGCTCCTTCTTACCACGCTTTTAAAGTTCTGTGCTAAGCAGTGGACCTGCACAGTCTTTTCTTCTCGGTTAAAAATTAAAGTTAATTCTTATACAGGGTCAGAAACTACAGGGGATTTTGATAAAATATATGGCTAATTCTGGTGCTACAAAGCCCTTACTCCTCTTCCCACCTCCCCCTGATTTTAGGACCCGTATTAAAAGGAAGCAGAGTTATCTTTCAGGTAGTGTTGATGCCCGTCTTCAGGACACCCCTCTAAAGGACGTTGCTGGTTATGTAATCATTAGCATTCATTTCTTCAGAAATGCAGAGAACCCTCGGTTTCCAGAGCCAGAAAGCATAAGCTCAGATAACCATCACTTGGCACTTCTTGCTGGCCGATTTTTCACTGCTGCTTTCACACACATTTGTCACTGGTGGTTCATTAACGAGGAATGGTCAGTTTCTTGTTACAGAAGGGGGGTGCCCTAAACTTTTCCTGTCCTGTTGCTCCAACAATGTTTGCTGGGTTTGTTTTCCAGTTCACATTAATCCCACCTGAGCCAATACCAAGCCGTAAGCACATACCTGACCAAGGAACATTTAAAAAATTTGTGTGGCTGCATTTATATTCTCTGTGAGCAGACATGATTATAATACTTCCCTTTCCTGCATTTTTCACTGTGATTCAACATTCCTGTACACAAGACTGTGCCACTTTATGGATTGTGCTTCCATTTAAGTTGACAGAGGACTTGTACTAAAAGTTTGAAAGAGAACTTGCTGCCTTCTCTGCTATTAATAGTATTGCTGCTTTATATAACTTCATGATTCCCATACAGTGGATAAATTATAACAGACAAATAAGCATCTCTGCCCACAAGGAACTTTTACTTCTGCATAAAAAGCTTAAAAGACAGGCAGCAGGAAAGTTCAATGCAGAAAACAGACTGAGATTTGGAGGGCAGAGAGAAAATGCTGCAAAGAAGTAGCGAGTCTGCAAAAGGTCAAATCTTATTCTAGAGATGAGGCACAGTCAACAGAACTAGGGCCAGCATTAACGTCTCGTAATCATACAGAAATTCCTGGATGAGCAGTGAAAATTGAGATGTCAGGAACAGAGAAGAAAAGGCAATTTTTCTTATAAAGTGTTTAATTTTCCAAGTGTATTTCCTCTTGCCCAAGCTTTGTCTCACCTCTTCCTATGAGCCAAGGATGACATGTCACTGAGTCACATCTCACTTCAGCTGCATTGCATCTTCAGCAGCTTTTGTCCCCACCTCTTCAGCATTTTTGCCAGTGCTACCTCCAGTTCTCCCTGCTCAGACACAAAGCTCGGGGCAGGGTGGAGGGACAGCGAGCTTGCCCACACCCACTGCCACTCTTTCTGCTGGGCCACCTGGGTGCGACACACACAGCTCGGCCTCGTGGTGATCAGGGCACTGGGTGGCACCGAACAGCTCCTGTGGGACCCACGGGGGCCAGGTAAAGACCCTTGTGCTGAATTGCCTCAAATAAAGGGTTTCACGCTGCAGGCAGAGGATTTGGAGAGTAAAAGCATGGTTTAAATAATATGCTGTCTCTAGAAGCCAAATACGTACTACAAGAAATCACTAAGAGCAAACACCTCCCCCTCTCCCCCCAAATTATACTATTTAAAAGGGCATAGATTAAAATTTACCATACAGTGAGTTTAACGTAAATATCTCGCGCCTGTAAAAATACTGTACAACATTACAAAGGTTTCAAAGTCAAGCATCCATAATAATTAGAAACACGATAATTTGGATGAAGCTTTGCAGCTTTAAATCTTTCTGAGTGCACTTGCATCCTGGTAGTCTTAATTTGTAGGATCACATAGAACTTTTTTAAGAACACAGAATGCTTGATTAAGCTGGAATTGGTTCATATGTTTTTGTCGAGTGTGCTGGAATGGGAGGGATGTCTCCAGGCACCTTTCTTTCTCCATTAAATGCTGACACAGCTGAGGTGAGAAGTTAGGTGAGAAGCTCAACGGACTGGTCAGTGAAGTGATTCATGCTTCTGGTACTGACACAGAGCACTCTTACTGGGAGTGCTACGTTTGTTCCCAGTAAATTTCACCACCAGTTGATCCATGACTGGTGCAAGCCTTGCACAGAGGGGAACTGTAGTGCTTGATGGTTCCTGGTGCGCTCCCACAGTGCGTCACTCACTGGCTAAGAGGCCTAGGTGGCCCAGAAACCTTACATCAATCAAAAACTGAAATACATCTCTTTATGCACTAGTTTGTACCTCTCTGCAGTATGGCAACAACTTCTGAAAATGTATTTTCAGATTCTTCATTTTAGCATGGACCCTAAGGTTGCTGCAAACAAGAAAGATCTAACTTAATTAACCTAAGGCTATGATTTTCACATGGGATTTGCCTTGCTCTCACTAATGAGCTGGTTCTCCAATACAACTTCCTGCTATTGGTTAGTGTTAGAAGGGCTGACCTCCACAGCATTGGGCCTCCTAGAGATTGCACCTTTGGAAGGGTGAATTCAGAGCAAGGGATGAGTGCTATAGGTCATATGAATTTAATATGGCTCTCCAGTAAGCTCGTGAGTTGCTGCAGCTGTGCCACCACCGAGCCCGGCAGCTGAGTGCAATGCACTACACAAAGGGAGGTCTTTGCATTCACAGAGTTTACTCAAAGTTGCTTGGCACATCAACAAGGTAACATATTCACTAGAAGAAATAAGGACTCTCTAACACAAGGGCACAATATATTCACCAGAAGAAATAAGGAGTCTCTAACAAGCAAGTTTATCCTAGAACAGACCATTAAAATTAAGTAAGCCACTTGTTTATCAAAAAGTTCCTTTAATTAGCAAGAAGAAGGCAAATGTGACAAATCCATGACAACACGGTATTGTTATTTTACTGCAAACTTCATGTTTTAAAACAAATTCCTCTCTACAATGAGACCTGGCAGTACAGACAGTGTTTGCCTATTAGCAAGCATTATTATGCATTAATTACCTTAAGAAACAGAAGAGTGAAACTGAAGTTAGCAATATACAATGGAGAGCTTTTTGAGATGGAAAGGATTCGCACTCCATGCTTCTCCTCACCCTTTCTCAAAATATACCAAATATATTAAATGTGAGGGGACCTATATATACGGATTACTGTTTGTTTCTCTACAAAGCTGTAACAGCAAGAGGAACACTGTCAGGTCAAATTAAGGGTTGCCAATTTTTACTATTTCATTGCAAATCCTTCAACGCTTTTTTTTTTTCTGGGGTTCAAAGTCAAGAGACTGCAGCAAGAATCCTACCTTTTTGTATTTTTTAAGCAAGTTTTTAATTTTTCTGTACCACAAAGCTTGTAAATATGAAAAGAAAGTCTCCTAAAAACTCATAAAACAGATGGCAAATAACCAACCACCTACCTATCTTCTCTAAATGTCTTATTTTTAAGAAAATGGGCTTTTAAGCCAACTTCATTTGTGGGTGGGCATTGACTCATGAGTTTCGAACACTCACTGTGGCAATGTAAATCTGGATCAAAACTTAAATTCTGTGTTTCAAAAAATAACAGTTGAAAAAAAATTTAAAGCAACAGAAGTGCTTGTATTCCATTTAATTTTCAGACTATCCAAATTAAATATGTATTTTCAAATCACTCAAGCATTCCCTGGCATTTCTGCTAGTCAAAACACAAGAGAAACCTGTTAGTGTCTCAGTCACAGGAGGTTTAATGAAGAGTTTAAGCAAGCGCCTGTCAGGAATGCTCATGGCATAGCAGGTCCAGCCACGGAGGGGAGGGGAGGTCAGATCATCCCTCAGTTCTTCTCAGCTTTTTGATTCCTAGAAAGGAATTATTATTGAGACACTTCAGAGGGGGACAGTGCCATGCAGCTGTGACAAATCAGTGACAATACTGTGGTTTTCATATACTGAAGATTTTTATGTCATATTCTACAATGTCCTCACACAGGACTTATGTTCATAAGGTAAGATAAAAGAAGCTGTCACGTAGATAAGATTCAGTCATTTTCAAGCTGATTAAACAATATTGTTGATGACAGAGGTTAGCATAGGTCTGGCTTGGCAAACAACAATAACTGCTGATCGTAATAATAATAATAATACGTACTAGAACAGGAAGCTACTCTTCCTCCGAGCTTCTGAGCATACACACTGCAATCATGACAGCATACATAATGGCGAGTTAATCTTAAAAACAATCACCTGCAAAATCATGACCTTGTTTGAAATATTTTAATTGCTCTGTCATGCAAGCATTCTCCAAGGTTATTATGACTGAACAAAGTCAGAAGAATACTTTGCATTTTCTCAGACAATGTGCTTCGTAGACACATGTTTTTATACTTCTGAAATAAAAGGAGGCAACTGTCTGTACATCCTACAGGCTTCTCGTGTATTTAACGTATTCCATAAAGCATAACACAGTGATTGGACATGTACAATAAAATGCTACAATCTAAAAAGGGCAGCAGGTTTTCAGGCTTTCAGATTTCAGCAGATATTCAGGATTCAATGGTAACTTGTTTCCCTGGAACAGATGTTAAAGAGACAAACTACAGATTGGTAGGAGTGGGAGCAGCTACAATAGCTAAAGATTATTAGAACACTGTGTTTTCACCTGACAATTTCACATCACTAAAGTCCATTTAAAATCTACTTTTGCCACTAAATTAACATGTGGAGCATTTGAATTTGTGTGTGTGACAGATGCAGAGAGGAAAAAAATAGTTTCTCATACGTAAGCATCTCTTTTACTGAAAAGCCAAGTGAGCTAAAGAAAAAAGCAAGGCAAAACTCTATCTGTGTGCAATTCCTGAAGCCTTACTCATCTCACTTCCTGATTCTTCTTTTTGGCCTCCTTTCCCTTAGGGCCCTCCCACCTCTATAAACACCATAACAGTAATTATCGCGTCAGTGGAGACTTAAACATTCTTGACATCCTAACATCTAACAAGTACAGGACATTTCACAAAGGCCTAGCCTGGCTTTCAAGAAGTGGGTCAGCTTGACACATCCCATGTGTTTCTGAAAGCCTGCAGTCTTTGAGCTTGCTCATCTATGGTAATGGGCACCCTACCAATGCACAGGCTGGAAACAAAACACTGCCTGGTTTGCCAGGGGAACTTTAAATTGTTTACTGAAAGCACGTAACTCTTGAATTTCCATCCCAAACATCGCAGAGAAGATGTCTTACGGTGCCTGGCCACACAGCGGTTTCTAAACTCGGCAGTTTTGTGACCCACCTGCCCCCCGTTAGCTAAAAGGGTGCTGGAATTCCTCCAGCTGCACCCAGGAGTCAGGCTGCTGATGTGCCCAGCCAGGGTAAGGCAAAAGGGAGCGCAGAGCGTTTCCATCCATTAGTCCAAGAAGCCTGTGTGGTGCTCCTCCTGTCCTTCAGCCTCACTTCACCTGGTTACATACCACAACAGGATTTTTTCAGTCCTGGCTGATCTGGCCAAACAAACTCTTTTCCCGTAGAAATTCTGGCCGCTGAGGGGTTTTTTTCAGTCACCCTTCAATAGTTTTTCTTATATTTCAACATTCAAATCATGCCAACTTGCTTCCACCCTCGGCAGAAATTCACGATGACTCAGAAATGGATCTTGTCCTGCTAGCTGAGAATCGCTTCTCTAATAGTGCTATGGTTTGATATCTGTTTTCGCAAAGGGAATAAACCAATGCGTCTCATCATATTTTCTATCCTGCCCCCACATAAATTTGTGTTGTGAATAAAACGCATTCTATTCAGCTTGGAGATAATTTTATTTTTGTGCATATTTTGACATTTTAGTTAGAATACGATGCTTGTACAATAGCCCAGGCAGCGGAGACTATAAAATCTTCTATTTATGATCTATTCCAATGAAGAGATTTTCAGTTCTCCTTAAACTGACTTTTAATATTAAGTAAAAAACCCACAACTCTATGCACCAGAAAATGATCCAAAATAATTGTTCTTCAGCGTGGAAAGACGATATGGTAAAGATCTGTGAATAGTTACTTTGGAAGAAAAGCATGAAGTTAGCTATGAATAAACTCTCTAAACTCAACAACAAAATGAAAAGAAATTTTTAAAAAATGGACTGCAGAGATTAAATTTGGTGAGATTTTGTATAAAGAGTGAATCATACTTCTATAAAACTTGGTGTGCCCGTAGATCACAGTGTTCATGTACAGACCAGAAAGGTAAGAACAGAATAAAGAGAACAAGCCCGATCCCGCTGTGTACACATGCTGATGTTCAAGTACCAAACCTAAATGAATATAGATATCTATCTATATCTCTCCCTATATATTGTATACATACATACAAATACCACAACTGAAGCACTGGCAAACAAGTGAGATTTCTAATTGCTCTTGCTCTAAGATAGCACAGGCATAGTTGAGTCATACAACAAAATTGTTTCTATTAGCGGATTGCTCAGCTTTATCAAAGCAGAAGCACCGTGTCACGGGCGAGCAGCAATATAGTAATACTGCAAATTGCAACTGGATTACCATTTGATTCAACAAAGTTAATAGGTGATGATGGCCTATAATTCGTACGTGACTCATTTTGGCAAGTCTTCCATTTGTCAGTTCATCAAGCCTATCCTATACATAAGCAATTAAAACAGCAGGGGAAAAAAAACAGCCCAAAGAGAAAAGGGCTCAGCAAAAAAATCCTCCAGGTAATTTGAAGAGATCTATCCTTCATGCTGTTGAAATATCGTCGCCTACTTCTTAGTGGTTTTCTTTTCTTGCTAGGACCAGTAATTCAGTTCAGTAGGCACAATAATAAATAACACACTGCTGATTTCCAAGCAGCTTCTAGAAGCAGGGAAAATTAATTCCAAAACAGTTACAAAGAAACTACGCACTGGAAAAACTTAACTGGGAGGAATACTAAACAAAGAACAGCAAACAGTTACCATCACTACAAACGAGAGATATTAAATTTCAGAGAAGTGGCTGGAAATGTGTCAGGCTGGCAGCCGCAGCACACGCACTAAATTCATTTGCAACTAGGAGGCTTGGTCCTACAGCGGGGACAAAGGACACATACAGAAATAGACTCCCAAGGAGAATCCTGCCTCTGTTTCTTGATGACAGCCAGAATGCTATCAGCATCACTGGCACAGATGGCCATAGCCCACTTACTCACTCTTAATGAAAACACAGAGAGCAGCCAGCACAGGATCCAGGAGCTAAATTAACCTCTGCAACATCGAGGCTGTGCGCAAAGCTCTGCTGAGAGAAGAAGATGCACTCGTGCCATCGGGACAACTTTATTCTCACTGGTGCTGCCTGAAGGGTGTCAGTTGGGGGCTGCTCTCCCCTCTCCTCTGGCTCTGGATTCCCCAAGGAGAGCGATGGGTGTACTGACAGCGAGCTGATGCCCACGCAGCATGCCTGCCTGGAGGATACGGCTCCTGAGCCGATGGAGTGATCACCTGCACTTACTTTAAAATCCGTGTTCAACACGTTGACTCCCTGTTGACAGGCTCAACGAGAGGCCAAACAAATACCCTCAGTGCCTGGAATGCTTGGATTGCATTTTCTTTGGTTGAAATGGTCACTTAAAGTAAACATAAATGAAAACCAAGCACACAGAATAGAATGTTTGGGGTTGGAAGTCAAAATTAGGCCTAACAAAAGAGGGGGCTTTGCTTTCTGCAAAGCTAAATAATCTCTAGCTGATCCATCTACTGAAATTCTTTGAAAGTGTCAAAAAAACCCCACCCCAATAAAACCAAAGAGATTTTGGCGGACTAGACAATGTTTTACAGTGTTTCAAAAGGCCTTTGATTAAATCTCTAAGCCAGAGAGGACTCAAGCAGCTAAGTAATCACTGGGCAAAAAGAAAAGTACAATCGTGGCTCAAAAACTGGAGATGGAAAACAAAGATCAGAATTGAGCTGCGAGTTCCTGCGATGGCGGAAGGTTAACGCCAGCCAGCTTCGGGGCTCTGCAGCGAGTCTCAGATTGCTGCTGTATCCAGTGCCGATCCAGAGAGAGGGCTGTGTTGGGAGATGGCAACACTTGCAGCTGTCATAATTATTTCAGCTAAGCGAGACAAGAGGGGACTGTGATGATGAGGAAGTGCTAACGAAACAGAATGCAGCGTGTAATGGTGAATTAAGTGCAATACTGGAAATGTAAAACAACGCACATTGGGGAGGGGCACGACTACTGCTTCTAAATCTGACAAACTCCCATTCGTTTATACTGAACTGGAAAGTAGAAACTGGGCATCTATATAAATATCTACGTGCTATCTCTAATCCTCAAAAAGCTGTAGTCAGAAAACAAGTTAGTAGAACACAGGAGAAATAAATAGCATCCTGGCTAACACAAAGTATTAGAATACCTCTACAAAACCTCTGGCATAGTGTGCAGTCTATCCTTACTCAGAAAAAAATGATGTGAATGTGTTTGTCTAGGGGCATATTTTGGAGAAAAGACTTTTATAAAAAGCAATGTTTTGTCACACTTGGGTTATTTCTCCTTGGAAGGTGGCAAAAGATGTGATAAAAGCAACCAGAGTAGCAAAGTAGGGAATAATGCCAAGAAGTAAGCGCAGAAACACCTGCTTTCCTGTCTTACTGTTCAAGAAACAGGAACCTGACGGTGGCAATCTCAAATGGGTGACGTGAAGCATTTTGGCACAAATGCCAAAAGCGAGACACGGCTGAGGAAGTAGACATGGCAGAAAATTTACTGACAATCACAAAAGAGCTAAGACACATCTACACTCATTAACATAACAAATGTATCTCCCAATGTCTATAGCTAGCCAAACACTGTGTGTTTTTATAAAAAAGTAAATGGCTAAGCCTCATGGTTTACAACAACCTCTAGATATTAGAAAGCAAACTTATATATAGTGGGAGATAGCCTGCCAGTGCCAGGGTAATTGACCCTCAGGCATGGTTCAGCATGTGTTTCAACATCCATCCTAGGCACTTCTACTCTTGTACAGTTTGCAGCTCCTCCTGATAGGGTATTTTTAGATAACTGCATTTTGTCCAGCCATAAATGCTATTAAACATCACGAAGCAGTCACATGTGACAGGATATTTTGGTCCTCTAGGTGAGAAATGTTTGGCTTCATACAAGCCTTTGTGAGTGTCACACCTGCATTACCTCACACACCATTTCACACAGATGAAGCATAATTAGCCTCCTCTATTTCCTGCTTCTGTGCCTATACTCCAATATGCTGGCAGCTGGAAACGGGTTTGTGAAGTGATCAACATTTCAGGTTCACAGAATCACAGGATTGTTAGGGTTGGAAGAAATCATCCAGTCAAACTTTCTTGTCAAAGCAGGGTCACCTAGAGCAGGTGACACAGGAACACGTCCAGGTGTGTTTGGAATGTCTCCAGAGAGGGAGACTCCACAACTTCCCCAGGCAGCCTGTTCCAGTGCTCTGCCACCCTCAATGTAAAGTTCTTCCCCATGTTCAGGTGAAACTTCTGTTTTAATCTATGGCCACTGCTCCTTGTCCTGTCACTGGGCACCACTGAAAAGAGTCGGGCACCATCCTCTCGGCACCCACCCTTGAGATATTTATATGCGTTAATGAGATCCCCTCTCACTCTTCCCTTCTCCAGACTAAACAGGCCCAGCTCCCTCAGCTTCTCCTCATAAGAGAGATGCTCCAGACCCCTCATCATCTTTGTGGCCTTTGCTAAACCCTCTCCAGAAGCTCCTCGTTTTTCTTGTACTGAGGAGCCCAGAACTGGACACAGGTTCTAGACTTGCCAGTGACATTCCCTTCCTTTTCTGACGTTTTCCAAGGCAAGCCTGCCAATCTGTAAACCCTTTCTGTTTCACTGCTGCCATGTGAATACATTAGTGCAGACAACCACTGAATAACCAATGACATTAAGCACAAACAAAACCACCCCGCAACACACAAACCAAAGAAGGAAAACAGGCCCCGAACAAAACCCCCTCAGAAACACTGCACTGCTCCTCCTGTCCTCCTGAGCTGAGACATTCCCAAGCTTTCCCACCTCCGGGAAATGCTCTCAGTGGCATTTCCCTTTACCAACCACAGTGCTGGACATGAGATGTGGGCAGCAGACCTGTGCTGTGCCTGTCAGGAGGCACAGCCTCCCCGGCACCACACACCAGCCTGTCTCCAGCTATTTTCCCCCACCGCCATCCCCAATCATCCCCAATGGCGGCAGAGCCCACTGTGATGCCTCCTCCTTCTTCTCCAGCTTAATATTATGACCCGCACCTGAAGGCAGGGTAACAGAGGTTCTTGTTAATGGATCACTTGGGGTGGATTAGAGTGAAATGACACTGAATGACTGGTGTTTACATATACACACACACACACACATATGTGTATGGGCATAATAGTTTACGTTCTTTTACAAGAATTGTAATTTGATCCACCACTGCTCGCGGGTCATGCCAACTGTTATGAGCCCAGGTCATACTAGGAGGAAAAGGGTCAGCATTACGGCTGTTTAATTTCATCAGGAGGGGACAATCCCCACTGGACTCACTCTGGATGGTCACTCCTTTTGAATCGGTCATTAACCCACTGAGGGTTAATGTCTTTCTTCTCGTTACCCCTCTGAGGGTCAGCTTGACTTCGTCCCAGGGAAAGCCTTTCAACAGGTCAGGGTTACACCAGAGAACTTTTCAACAGGTCTGATGTGCCCAAGTCAACACCAAGAGGAAAAGTATCATTACAGTCTCGTGACTGAAATGTCACTGACAAGACCAGAGGAAACGGCATGAAGCTGAGTCAGGGGAGGTTTAGGGTAGAGATCAGGAAAAGGTTCTTCACCCAGAGGGTGGTTGGGCGCTGGAACAGGCTCCCCAGGGAAGCAGTCACAGCACCAAGCCTGACAGAGTTCAAGAAAGATTTGGACAAAGCTCTCCAGCGGCATATTCTGATTCCATGATAATTTCATAGTGAGGGGGCAGTCACCATGTGACTGGCTGGCCCTCGGCGACAACACCCTTCAGTAACCCACTGAGGGTCAGTGGCCCTTTCCCCACCACCCTCGGGGAGTCGGTCACGCTTCCTGCTGGAGAAAAGCTTGCGACAGGTCCGGGCCACGCCAGAGAGCCCTACAATGGCTGTGGACCGTACCGATCACTCCAGCACCAGATCCAAGGGGACTTGTGGGTGTCGCCAGCACAATTCTTCCGCAAATCCCCCTCTCCCGCGCCGCTCCCCGCCCTCCGCGCCTCGCGCCCGC
>VZTA01028652.1:0-12669 GCA_013398855.1 Mohoua ochrocephala
GTTCTGTCCTGGCTAAAGTGTGCTCATTGTCTTGCAGGATTTTATATTTCCACTCCCATCGGACTTGGATTCATAGAGGAGAGAGTCCGGATTCTGAGTTTGCCTTTGGTCCCTTCAGATACGTATTGTCTAAGCTTTTGGTATTGTTACATAATTCCTAAACCTATATTTTGTTTAAGAATATACCCAAAGAGCTTTCTTTCATATAAAATATTAGTCCCACTCAGCGTGCCAGCAACGCCGGCCTGGTTCTGTTTGGATTTCCAAGATCAGTCTCAACTCCAGGCCTGAAATTTAACTCCTTTATAACTTTGACTCTTGCAGTGAGCTTTAATGTATTTTCTTTTTCACCTTTCATCCAATATTCATTTCTATACAAAAAATTATATTAAGAATCCCTGAAATGGTTTTTGTCATGAAGGTTACCTAGGCCTCTACAATTCCAGGTGTAATCTAAACATACAATCAATTTTATTTTCACGCTCACTTCAAATTAATCCTGATTTCATAAAACATTTTAAAATAAAAAGAGTGACTTTTTTGCATGGAATTTGACTTCGTTTTAATAGTATCAAAATGCTTTTTCCCCGCTAGGTATTTCATGTACGGTGATAATGTTTACCGTTTAAGAGTTAGCATAAGTGATGAGCGTGGTCAGGAAAAGATCATTTTCAAGAAAGAAGGAAACTATGGAAACAACTGGAATTATGGACAAGTAACTTTAAATGAAACATCTGATTTTAAGGTTCGTTAAACTAGGTTTTTTTCTTTTTTTTTCTTTCATTTTAGCTAAACTGATATCAGAGTTTTTCATGAAATGAACCCAAAGTTCCACGGCTCCAAAGACAATACTTAGTATCATTTACCAATGCATGCCATCAGATAAATATTAGTATGCAGAAGACTGGAATCCCCATTTGAATTCTCACACCCCCTTTTCCTTACTCTGGGATTTAAAGTATTTGTATTGCAGAAAACAGAAAACCTGATCTTTGTCAAAGAACAATGAAGGTTATCATGAGAGATTTCCACAAAGCAAGAGTATGCAAAGCCTATCAATATCTGATGTGAAATATAAAATCTAGATGGTGAGGGTGATGCGAAGCACTTAGCCATGAGAAGATTTAAATTTAAATTGCTTCAGATTGTGAATCAGTGTTTTCACTAATTACTTACAGATTAATCCACCGAAAGTGTGTTGTAGATGGAGGTAGTTTTGACACCACATGGTTAACAACTGACCTGATTTACCTGTAAACAAAAGGAGATTTATTCCAGACAATTCTTTCAGCCCCTCTCTTTTGAAAACAATTTCTTTTCATAGAAATTTGTGATGGTTTGTCCTGCTACAGTAGTTTTGATTGATTTCTGGCAAGCACAGCCAGAAAGGTGCATTTAACATCGAAGGGAATAAATGCATCTGTGACCTGGCTGCATCACATTTCCAGGAAATATGTAACCACAGATGATCTCAAGAAGATTGCTACACCTAACTGTATTTTACCAGCACTAATTTCTTGTTTGCAGGATTAATTTAAATACGTGGATACTAAAGAACAGTAAAGAACAAATGAGATTAATTTCAGTTCAGGAGAAGTTTGAGCTGAGGATCAATGCAGAATTGTTTTTAAAATTACACGTGTTTATATATATAAAAAGCAAAGGTATTGAATGTTTTTAAATCATGTTCATCATTTAAATGAAGCAGCTTCTACATTCCTTAGAAGGATCCACTCAGTTTGCATAGTGCTGTTTTGTTTTGTGAGGAATTCTGTCTCATCCCTGATGCCTTCCCCTGAGCGTAGCACCAGTGCAGCTTACAGTGGAAATAAGAACATTCAAGAAAAGGCAGAATGGTACAGCGTAGAAAGCTGAAAATGGTTCATTAAATCATAAAATTCTATTTTTTTTTTCCTGAATTCAGGTTATTTTCGATGCCTTTAAAAGGCGTGGTCCCAGTGATATTGCCGTGGATGACGTTGGCCTGACAAAGGGAGAGTGTAATGAAAATAATTATGTGGAGCCAACTGTGAGGCCAACTGTTGCTACCACCCCTTTAGTTCCTAGTAAGTAAACACTAAATTACTGTGGATTTCCTGTTACAGTACTTGTGTATGAGTGGGTCAGATTTTCAACCTTCAGTTTTATAAAAACCTCTCTTCAGCCTTATAAAGTTATCTTCAGGATAACATACTAAGATCCAGTTCCATGCTTCTCCAAACAGGCAGTACAGCTTGATCCAGACCCTTCCAGCTGCAGAGTGTTTTAGAGGAAAGCACATAGGTTTAAGCTTCCTCAAAACATTCCGGTTTCACAGAGCTAGCCAGGAAAATGTCACAGAGAAAAATAGAGAAAATACCTGTAATCATCCTTGTAAATCTAGATAACTTATATAAAAGAGAGAAGAAAGACTGTATATGATGTTAAACAAGTCCAAGCACATTCAAAGCAAAAAACAATACAAATACAAATAAAGCTTGTGGAAAAATCATTAAAATATCTGATGGGGCTTGCTTTGTAATTTATTCTGAAAGAGGATGAAATTTTGGGAAAAAAAATTTCTACAAAAAACCTATTCACACACAATGGCTTCAAATCATTAAAACGAACACTGAGCATGTTCCAGGACTGCCTCTGATTAGATTTACTGTGCCTTTCAAAGCACAGCTGGTTGCTCTCTTGACAGCATGTAGTAAATAAAAATGGTCTAAAATTAAAATAATAGTAAGACTGTTTGCATTGTATTCATGTTGAAACGCTGTATACTAATATTATAATTCTCTCAAATCTGTCACCTCCAAATCTACTGCATCAGGACAAGTAAGAAAGCAAAACCTTCTAAATATAAGAGTAAAATGCAGTTTTAGAGCTCCATCATGAGACACAGGGAGATGAAGTTCAACAAGGTGTGTCTGTCTGCAGAATTAAATTTTAATAACAGTAGTAATTTCAGTCATAGTTTCCCAAAATGAGTTTTGGAATTTAATTGCGGGTTTTATTAAAGCAATTTTGTGGAGAGATGCTGATGTCTGCTCCCTCCAGCTATCCTTCAGGTGCTGTGGGTAAACACACCTCACAAGCTAGCACCAGCCTAATGATCAGTGCTAGAATAGCCCTGTGGTAATTAGTAGCTGAGTGCTTCTGAAAAACACCAAAGGAATATCAAACTATGGATCTCTACCCAAAATACAAAATAAAAATAAAATTTTAATATTCAAAATAGGACATAGTAATGTGGCATATAACTCTTCATGAAAGAGATTAAAGAGATCCATGATACAAAAGGGCAGTCTAAGCTGTTGCTGGGGAAAAAATGACTTGTTTTCATAACTTTGTTGGGACATGCTACTGCATGCTACCTGTAACCTGATAAAAAAAGTGAATGTTATCAATCATCTTCAAAGAAGTACGAAATTACTTTGATGAATGTGTACAAGATTACCAACACTAATGGTTTCACTACAAATGTCATGTCCATAAACAAGACATAAAAGAATTTGAGCTGAGTCAATTTCTGTTACTAGAATTAGAGCTTCAGTACAAGTCACTGGCATCATTCACAGTGCCACAAAAGCTCCTTGAAACGTAAAAAGGAATATTTTTGATGGTGGCACGGGGAAGTCGGGTTTGCTTTTGTCTTTTGCACAAGGCTGTCAGCTCACGCTTTCATCTAAAACAAAGATTGCTTTCATCTTCAGGTTAATTTATAACCCGTCTTTCAACAAAAACAATGGTGTGGAAATGACAGAGTAGATTCCATACTTAAGATGTGTATGCCAATATAAACTAAGGTTTTGGCCAAAGCACAGAGGAATCTATTTATGAATGGGTCATACATCATTTCTAAAGTGTTGAGAAAATCATCTCTTGTGCTCAAACAAGATTGTTGGTAGTGATTACTATTTGGTTCTCTAGTGAGTAACAGCTGTATGAATAACTCCATATGAATTTGTGTTTAAAGATCACTGGAAATTTTTACATTTTTTTCAAGACATGAGTAAATTCAATTTCTTCTCTCGTTTTTCCATGCGAGACAAAGATCACTACTACTAATGTGCCTTGCATGTGGTCAACACGAGATTTCACATGCTGTAATGTTCCAAAAAAAAAAAAAGCCAATGTAATCTTTATCTGTTGTTCATGGTATTTATAGAAAATAATCCTCCTTGTGAGCCATATGGCTGCATCATAATATACTTATTAGTCAGGGTGGGATTGTTAACAGTTCCTTTTCCTTTTCTGAGAGTTCAGCTTTTCCTGCCAGGAGGGATTTGATGAAATTGAATATTCTAGAAGATGGCTGTTGTGAGGAAGTTCAAGTTATTCTTATATTTATTTACTTTTTTGAGCTTTCTCCCAGTGGGATTCAATGGTCAGGCTTGGTAGGACTTGTAGATTATGCAGTCCCCAACCAGGGGGTCTCAGAGTGTGAGATACTGTCAGACATCATGGAATGCAAAGTTTGAGCCATAAGGGGTGGGGAGGAGAGAGTTAAAGTTTAGCCAAAGTCTGAGAGTTTTAAAAAAATCAATTTTTATTCAAGGAATAAAATATAAAAAAACCCCACCAAAACTAAGCAGGTTAAGGTGTTTTGCCTTAACTACTATTTCCTGAAGCAAGTGGAGGACCACCGTTCGTGTTTGAATAAACTAATTGCGAGCAACAGAAGTGGGAAAACACTAAAGTTCATTCTGATGGTTCATTCAGCCATTCTGATGGCTAAAATGAAAATAAATAATATTTCTCAATATCAGGGAAAGTTTTTGAACATGAAGCTGACATATTTGGGACGTAAACCACCATCAAAATTATATACTGAAACAGAATATTGAATATATAAAGTACAGTTAGCTGTGTCCACGTGTGTGAGTGCATGTACGTGTGTGCACACATATCTACAATATTTGCTTTTACAGAAATTTTATTAATATTTACCTATAAGTACAGATACATTTTTATGACAAAGGCATTTCCTACTAGAACAGTTGTTTTAAGGAAAAAGCAAATGGCTGCTTTAACCACTGACAAGGTTTAGCTGTAAAAGTTTTTGGGGTCCTGATGACAACAAAGCAATGGTATGAGGGGTTTGGGGGCTTTTGCTAGATGACAAAAAGAGCTTTAGATTTGGGTATCTCTGCTGATGCTGCAAGAATAATTTCTCAACCAAAGGGGTTGAGAAGGGCATTGGAAGGGACTATCCAGGGAGGTGGTGGAGTCACTGTCCCTGCAGGAGTTCAGGAAAGAGCTGGACGTGCCACTCAGTGTATGGTCTACTTGGCGGGGTTGACAAGGTCTCGTTGATGAGTCAAAGGTTGGACTCAATGATCTCAGAGGTCTTTTCCAACCTTGATGACTCTGTAATTCTAAGATTGATCAGATNTAGATTTGGGTATCTCTGCTGATGCTGCAAGAATAATTTCTCAACCAAAGGGGTTGAGAAGGGCATTGGAAGGGACTATCCAGGGAGGTGGTGGAGTCACTGTCCCTGCAGGAGTTCAGGAAAGAGCTGGACGTGCCACTCAGTGTATGGTCTACTTGGCGGGGTTGACAAGGTCTCGTTGATGAGTCAAAGGTTGGACTCAATGATCTNTGATGACTCTGTAATTCTAAGATTGATCAGATAACAAGAAAAGCATGCAAGCAAAGTGCATGAATTGGTTATATTTGAGGGCCTCTCTTACTCTCGACATTTTCTAGCTTTTTTAATACTCTACTAGTAAATGAGACAGATGACTGCATCACATTCTTGTCTTCATATTTCTGTCATGTGCACAGCTCGCAGACCAATAATCGTGAAAATTCCTTTTTCAAATTATCATTGTTACCTCAGATTGAAAAAGTAAGGCAGTAGGTTAATTACGTTTTTAAATGTTTTCTTTTTCAGCTGACTGTGGAGGGCCAGCTGAACTCTGGGAGCCAAACAGTACATTCAGCTCTGCAAACTTTCCAAACAACTACCCTAATTTAGCTTCTTGTAAGTCATTCTTTTCCAAATCTTTAGGAGAAGTTTAACCATATAAAAATAGAGATACTAAGTCTGTTTTTCCAACTCAGACGCTGTCGAACAAAAAAAAAAGATCTAAGTTATATACAGTGGGATCTTTTAACTGCATTCTATATGGTACTGAGTGGAAGCTAAGGAAACGTGGCAGTTGATTAAAAAGGGATGAAGATAAGCATAATCCGATGGAATGACTCCAGACAGGCCAATTCCATCCTGCCTATTATATCAAACGTCTTTATGTCAATGCAGAGACACATAAGGTGATGAAAGTTCCCATTTCACCATAACCTGGTGTATTTGCCAGGTTAATATCATCACTTCTGCTGTTAAATAGCTTAAGTTTTCTAGAGGCAAAGAATATGTGCATGCATTTTGTAATGAATCCTCTCTTTATTGAACGTTTCTTAACATACTAGAGAGAAGACATTGTTATTCTTCTGATGTTACTTGATTTAGATTAAGCTAGAGCTGGCAAAAGCGAATGCTTCAAGGTAGTCCACAATGTGCTGTTGATGGATAAAGCAAGGAAGAGAGCTCTTTCATTGCTTCTTAATGAAATTTTAATTATTTATTCCTTCAGTCCTGGGGAATTGCGTTGGGATGGTAATCATAAGAGTTGTCATTTTGTATTTCTGTTCTGCTTGAGATATGGCTCACATTTCCAGTATTCATTTCACAAGTTCCCAAATGAGACTCCTACAAGGGAGAAAATACTTTTCACTCCATGAAAATATTTTAAATCGGTTGCTTTTTTTTTTTTTTTACTTTCTTTGCAAGATTTCCATCGTATCCACACTTAGATTAAATATGAGAAAGTATAGGCTAAACAGAAGCAAAGAGCTATTTTAACTTGAAAGACAGGCTCTGTGGCTGATTATAAAAATTATCTTACGATCAAATGAGACTTAAGTGACAAGACTATTTGTCACATTGTCACAGTCAGAAAAGAACGAGCTTTACTACTTTAGGGAAACTCACAGCTGACATGAATGATTAAAACCACATGTATACATGTCATAGAAGCCTGAAATTAGTTTTGAATGTGTTTTAAGAATGAGAATCTATTGAATTTTGGATCTTGACAGCTTTTAAATACAAGATTTAAACTTCTTAATCTCTTGGGTGATTATTAATAATTTAGGAGAGATTTCTTTTTCCCCCAAAGCCCTCCAACAAGAAAATGGCACAGTAAATTTAACTGCTGCAAAGGTGATGTGTGTGTGTGTGTTACTATTTTCCAGGTATGTGGTACTTGAATGCTGAAAATGGAAAAAACATCCAACTTCATTTTCAGGTTTTTGATCTGGAAAGTATTAATGATGTGGTTGAAGTCAGAGATGGCAGAGGACCAGATTCCTTACTTTTGGGCAAGTAGAAGCAGTGGGTACTAAAATGAATGTAATCAGACAGCTGGAGCAAACTGATGAATATAATAGAAAGGAAATTAAATTCCTCTCACTTCATTCACATTTTTTGGGCCTCAGAAATTCGGAGGAAAAATTGAGAAAGCATACCCTATGTGACATCATGCTTCCAAAACATTCGCACACACTCAGCTCTCCATGCAATCCATGTGAAATTAACTTCTCGGTGAATCAGACTGTTTATGCGTGTGGACAAACAGAAGGATAATCTCTTAGTTTAGCCTAATTGTTCTGTGCTGATTAGTCAAAGCTGGTGTTGGGCTCTCACCACTGCAGTCTGAGAGCAGTTAGGTTTGGGGAAGTGACTACATCCCCGTGGTAGCAGTATTTGCTTTTGAGCCCAAAACATTTTGAAATACATATGAACAAAATAGGTTGAATGTACTCATGTGTTCCTGGTGAACAGCTGTCTACACAGAGAAAGGCCCCGTGCCAGACGTCTTCTCCACAACAAACCAGATGACAGTGATCCTCCGGACGGACAGGTCTACCACAGGGAAGGGATTTCTGGCAAATTTTACTACTGGCTACCATCTAAGTAAGCATCTGAACCTTTGTATTTAAGGGGTTATACCACTGGCCAAATATATTTCAGAAAACGTGGAGAGTGCAAAGTGACTCTCAGCACTCGCTCAGGAGAAATATGCAAATGCTAAAGAGAAAAAGGCTGGTTACTCATCTGTACTTTGTATTTCCTGGCATGAAAAGTGATGGGTTTTTTTCTCAGTGTAATTGGAGCAATTTCTGTATCACGTGCAACTCTGGGATATTATGTGGAAAATTGACTCAATATTTTGACCAAAATCTTTTCAGATGTTATAAGGGCGAGTACTAACTATTCCCCATAAAAGTCCCAGGAAAAAACATCACTTTGTAAATCATTCCAGAGTGTCAATAATGTGTCTTTAAATGCATTTGTAAAATATTTATTCTTGATAACAACCACTAGAAGACAAAACTGTATGTGGTAACTCTGATCAACATTTGCAATATGGTCCTTCTTGCATCTTCAAAAATTTGGTCTAGTGCATGAATAATTTGAGAAGAACTAGTCTTTTAAATATTTGGACAGCAGTGTTTCTGGTTCCAGCCAGATCCCTTCTGAAAGGCTCTTGATTTTCTTAACTGCAATTAGACTTGTCACTCATAATTCGGCAAACAACTCTCCAAAAATATGCAAAATGAAGCCTAATGCAAATTACATGGAACAGTAATGTGCTTAGCAGGACAAATAATTATACTAACTCTTGGCCAAATCTTGACTGAATTAATGAGAAGCTTTGTATTACTTCTGTGGGAGTCTGACAGGAGAAAAACAGAGAAAGAAAAAGCGAAGAGACTTTTGAGAGATGTGTGAAGTACCATTCACTTATGTGAACAGAAAGTCAACGAGGATCTAGGATCTTTTTCTTACCTATCAGAAATGGCAAGTTTCTCTCAGCTTGTTTAGCCAGCAGTAGATTTTTTGTGGATTCACAGTAGTAATAATATTACTTTTCTTAATATTTTAAAAAATCTTCACCATTGGTCTACATTTTTAAAATTAGCTCTGTTTAGTCCCATTGTGCAAGACTGAGTGGTTGGTTTATATAGACATATGACAATTTTGCTGCTTCTTTTTCTGTCTTCTCTATCACATTTGTTCAGTCCAACAACTCTCTGCCTTTTTTTTTTCAGCTGGTTCAGCAACTTTACTGGGCCAGCCTTGCCCATATTTCGTAAAATGAAAATTGAGCTGAGCAAGGCAGAATTCTCAGAGTGGCCATTGCCAGTTCTGGTTAAATGTATTAAAAAATCTCCATTTGCAAAAGAATTATGCTTATTCATGATCTTTGCAGCCAAAGGACAGACTAATATCATTAGCATGCAGGCCTAAGCATAAAAGGATTGTCAGTAAATAAATTAACTTTAGAAGAAAAGCAGATTTTTCTTTGTATTTTTTTTTCTATGAAATATTGGTTTTTTGAAAAGTAAGAATTATTTGAACAGAAATATTTTTTGGCATTATGCAATATAATAAAAACACTGTCAGTTAAGAACTAAGTTCTGTGAATAGCTGTCATTAGTTATGGGCATTGAATGTGTGAAAATCTGGTTCAAGCCTTTTAAAAACCATATCCTTCTGCTTCCATTTGGTTCAGCCCATGCTGATTGATGAATGAACCATTTTATAAAAATAGCAAAAATTCAGAAGTAAAGCAATTATCTTGCTTTAAATAAGACTTCTAGATAATTAAATATTTCTGTCAGAAAGTGCAGGAAGGTAAAAGAAAACATTTTTTGATAGAATTCAAGTTTATGACTGTATGTTTCCTGTAAATGAATGAAGCCATTAAAAGTACATTTTGGTCCTAGAAAGAATTATAGCTTTACATTTACTCTCTCTCTTATTTGCTTTTATTGTATAAGTGATTCTGAAGTGGCTTAATCCTATTTTCATGAATGCTTTCCTCATTCATTCCTTTTACTTTTGTATCTTCCACCTTTCCTCACAAACAGGTTTCAGAAGGAGACTCCCGGCTCTCATTGCCTCTTGGCTCGTATGCTTGACTTGACACACTTTAAGATCTTTAAAATTTGTGAAAGTGCTGAACATTTGAAAACTGAAATCATTAGTCACTTTTGACAGGATTTGACTTTTCACTCCCATGTTTATCACTTGCAATAGAAGAACACTACTAATTCAGCAATGCTAACTAGAGCAGAAGCTACAAGACAGAGTACCATAGATCTTCTTCTTAATTAGCTTCTATTTATCCGAAAATTATCTTTTTTTTGAAAGAGAGATGGATGGAAATAGAAAAAAAATCAGAGGTTCTGGATACTATCTACACAATGTTCTTCAGGTGAACTGTAAGATCTCCTGTGAACATCAACCTTCCTCATAATTATGGATTAATTTTCCTCTCTTGTTTCACTTCAGGGGCTTGCACAGTTGATGAGCATCCGTGTGGCAGTGGGAAATGCATCCCGTCGCACAACCTGTGTGACAACGTGCCTCAGTGTGAAGATGGCTCTGATGAAGCCAAGTGCAGTAAGCTTTCCTTCATACAACGAGATCACAGAATCATTTAGGTTGGGAAAGACCCTTAAGATCATCAAGTCCAACCATTAATCCAGCACTGCCAAGTTCACCACCAAACCCTGTCCCTCAGTGCTACATCTACACGTCTTTTAAACCCCTCCAGGGATGGTGACTCCACCACTTCGCAGGGCAGCCTGTCCCAGTGCTTGACAACCCTTTTGGTGAAGAAAGTTTTCCTGGTATCCAACCTAAGCCATGCATATTTGGCAGGGATTGCCTAGGAAAACAGCCACAGAACCTCAGCTAATGTAGAATGCTGCAGATGCATGCAGACCATGCCGATTTACACAGCAGTATCTCATAGAGTTTGTCAGGGCCAGGAGAACAGTCACTTTTCTGAGACAGGGTATGGAATCTGGTAAAGAACTCTGGAGAAGGTAGGAAGCTCCTCTGCTGAAAACTGGAGTTGCTCATAATGGCCTCAAAATTAAATGGAAACTCAACATATGCTTTTCTCCTGTATCCATTTTGTATTTCCAAGTTCTACCAATTGTTGCTGTAATTAATTTGAGTTTCACAGCAGTATAAATTCTGAAGTGCAGGGTAGAGAATAAACACGTTCTTGGTGGAAATTCCCCAAGAGCTTTGTGAGTGTGAAGCCAAACTATAACTCATGGCAGCCTCCAGCCCACCTGGACTCCATAGGACGAATGGACGGCACAGCTTCAAAAGCAGCATTTGTTGCTTGCTGCTATTCCTTAGTTCTCTGGTAAAGTGATTCTTTCCAAAATATATGTGTACAGCATATTAATTCATTTCACACAGCAGGGAAGTAAGATTCTCTAAACCAAAACTGAAACGTAAAACTAATGTTTCAATCACGTTTGGCCTAACACAGCAGTAAAACTGCTCTTTCTGACAACCTGCTTTGGAGAACCACTGGAAGATTTAAAAGTGGCCTTTAAGCTCAGCACAATTCCTTTGTTTTAAAGATATCTGCTAGGAATCAGATGTGGTTTTAGGTGTGTGATGACAGTCCTCATTGATTTCAAGATTTTTTTCATATATATATGAAAGATTTTTTTTCTTATATATAGAAATATACACAGTATATGTAAATGCATGCAGATAAATAGATAGATAGATAGATAGATAGATAGATAGACGAAGACACAGATTCACTCCTTAAATTAGTGCCATTGGCTATTTTATTGCAAACATATTCTTCCTTTAAAATATATAGAATAAAATTCCCTTCAGTTTCTTCTTAAGCAAAAAGAACTTAAATTTTTTTTCCAGTCATTTCTAAAGAAGATCTGAACAAGATAACTATCACCTGCATTAACATCATGTACATTTTCCCAAAGATTTATTTTGCCACCAATTGTCTATTACTTCATAACAAATTACCTCACATGAAAAGCCTGGGAGATTTGTTTCCAAAAACCCATTTAATCCAAACTTTGGCTAAACCAATCTGTGTCTTAAAACAAAATGAAAATTCAATTAGAAACTCTCACACTGAGTCTTTCCAGTATCCAAAAGCCTTGCTCATTTTCCTGAAACCAATTTCTTATCAAAAGTGGCAATTTGAACTAGACAATCTGTCTTTTCAAATTCCCCAACTTCTGAAACTTCCAGGGACTGCAAAGAAATGGCAGAATTCTAAAATATATGATATCTGAATTTAGCAGTTGTTGGAGGCTCAATAACTTTATTATTCCTTACCAATAATGTATTTGGAG
Organism: Mohoua ochrocephala; assembly: GCA_013398855.1. Classification (NCBI taxonomy): domain Eukaryota; kingdom Metazoa; phylum Chordata; class Aves; order Passeriformes; family Acanthizidae; genus Mohoua; species Mohoua ochrocephala. The sequence continues at coordinate 12,199 of VZTA01028652.1, forward strand.
AACATGGATTTGATGAGGAGAAAGGAAAAGGAATTATAGTTCAAGTTCTCTCAAGAAGAGAGGTGCCAAAAGTAATTTGGAGAAATCTTGCAGCGCATACAATTCTGAGATGTTTAAGAAGCTCAAAAATTTAATTTCATTTAATCTGAGATTTACCATTAATTAATCACTCTATATCACTTCTTTCATTCATGCACTCCAGGTGTCACAGAGGCATTTCCAAAAATCTAAATTTTTTATTTACTATTGTGGGTACTCTTTGTGAAAGCATTTTGGTGGAAAAATGTTTTCTGCACAAGTAAGATTTTTTAAAAGAAAAGTATTTTGGTAACCAGTAAATGTCCATGCATTGCATGCTTTTCTCTACTTCATAATGGCAATACCTGTCACCTGCCTGAAATGCAGCTGTAGCTGCTAAGACATATATGAGACTCTATTGACCTTCTTATTATATATATTTTTAATATTATA
>VZTA01028655.1:0-34435 GCA_013398855.1 Mohoua ochrocephala
TGCATGTGCCCACCTGGCCATTTATTTTTTTTTAAATATGAAGTTCAAGTCACCCAAAGGAACATGGACTGAGCATGAGCCAACAGTGACCAGGACTGAAGCGGGCTGGACAGCTGGACCCCAGGGTTGCTGCTCAGCAGCACCAAGTCCAGTGTGGAGGCAGGAACAAGCAGTGTGTCCCAGGAATCAGCACTGGGACCTGTCCTGTTCAACATTTTCCTTAACTAATGGTCTGGAAACTGGGGCAGAGGGCACCCTCAGCAAGTTGGCAGATGACACCAGACTGGTGGTGCTTAGGCCAGGGGGTCACGCTGCAATGGTTCTACAAGGCAACAACAGAGGGGTTGGACAGGCAAGGCAAAGGAGAGGAAGNAGGAATCAGCACTGGGACCCATCCTGTTCAACATTTTCCTTAACTAATGGTCTGGAAACTGGGGCAGAGGGCACCCTCAGCAAGTTGGCAGGTGACACCAGACTGGCCAGGGGGTCACGCTGCCATCCCGAGGGACCTGGGCTGGTGTCGTGGTTTGACCCTGGCCAAATGCCAGGCACCCACGAAAGCCACTCACTCGCTCTCCCCTGCCACAGTTGGGTGGAAGAGACAAAAATTTAATTAAGGGGTCGTGAGTTAAGGACTGGGAGAAAACACTCCAAGGGCAAAACAGGCTCAACGTAGAGGTGCAAAGTGAATTTATTACTAACAAAGTCAGAGGAGGACAATGAGAAGTAAAATAAGCCCTTAAAACCACCTTTTCTTCCCCCAGCTCCTCCCTCCTTCCCACCAACCGTGCAGGGAGACCGGGCATGGGGGTTTGGTCAGTTCAGCACATTCATCTTCCTTCTCAGGAATATGCAGCATCACATTCTTTCGGTCTCGAGGAGCCAGGATCCACAAGGGAACCCCTACATTACACTCACTGTTCCTGCACCACCAGCAACCCAGGACACAAAAGCTCTTGGCTTTCACCTGACAGTGGTCAGCGCTCAAAAAACCACCACACAATGGCGCTGTGGACTTGCAAAAGAAGCCAACGCTCCTTGCCCGTCTCTAAACCACCACAGGGCAGATCCAAGTTGAAAACTGCTCTCAGATAAACTCTGTCAGGACAGAAAGATTTCGCGGACCTTCCCCTTCCAAGTACAAACTCGTATTTGCACCACACTCAAACGGCAACCCGGAATCCTTTTTGCTAATAATTATTTCCATTATCACAGAGTTCAGCTACAAACTCAAAAACTTCCAGCAAAAACAGCTCACAAAAGTGAGAAAGCTGTTGCTGGCTATAACCTGAACTGCACCACACCCCCTGGTACCTGCACGTTCTCTCTCAGCTCTAGGCACCATCATAATGCTTCCATCTCACAGAGTCAGGAGCCAAACTGAGCGGCACCAGGGGTTGCTCACATGCTGAAGGTACCAGGACAAAAAGCTCACCAGCTTGGCTTTTATATTCCCACTGTAACAGTTCACAGCTCTACCAGACAGAACTGTGTACTAGGAAAAGCAATTAAATTCACCAAGACCACCCAATGTGCAGATCCAAGACTGGCTTCTTTTCCAAAGAGAGGAATTATGAGCCCCATCTCCAAAGAAATGGGATCCCCTTCTCCAAACCAGCAAGCATCCAGGGACTGATCCTGTGCAGAGGTGCCACAACACTGGCACTGGGTGTTACCTGCCCTGGGCACTGCACCAGCTGCACACCGAGACCGAGCTGCTCACCTTGCTGAAAATAAATGTGCCGCCAGAAATTTCAGAGCACCGCCTCTGAAAGGTGGAAATGATTCCAAACTGAACCTTCCAGGACACCACCTTCAAAACACGGATACCAACTCCATAATTGTACCAGTTGAGGGGATGCTCCCACACCAAACATGCCACGACAGGAAGTTGCTGCTGCCCTTGACCTCCACTAGGCAGCTTCTTTATCTGCACCTCAAACACTGGGGCTGCGTGCTTTCCTTCCCAGGGAAAAGCAGTGCCACCCTCCTTCAGGAACTTGCCAGCTGCAGGTTGGATACCACCTCCAGTATTGAATACATCCAAGAATTGCTCCTACACGAGAGGTGTCAGGACAAAAATGTCTCCCTGGAGTTGAACTCCTCATCGTGTCTTATAATGTGATCCACCAGCACTGGGACTACATCCTTTGCTTCCCAAGCAAAGGCACTCTGGGTCACTTGGCCTTGCCTTCCCTTCAGTCCCATTGCCCAGCTGTGCCCAGGCTACCATTGCTTTGTCTCCTCTTGCCTGTATCTCCCTTGCCTTCCATGCAGGCAAAACAAGGCAATCAAAGGGTGGACAATGCTGGGCAAGTCCAGGGAGACGTGGGGAAGGTAAGGCAAGAGCTGTGAGGGGAAAGCAGAGCAAGGCAAGGCAAGAGAATGCCCAGGAATTGTAGGCAAGGCTGAGGCAGAGGAAGGTCAGGCCAGGCGAGAGGCCAGGGAGAGCCAGACAAGGAAATGCCAGGCAGGAAAGGGGCAGCAAGTCAAGGGAGGGTGTGATGGGGGCTTGCATGTGCCCACCTGGCAATTTCTGTTTTTTAAAATATGGAGTTCAATTCACCCAAAGGAACAGGGACTGAGCATGAGCCAACAGTGACCAGGACTGAAGCAGGCTGGACAGCTGGGCCCCAGGGTTGCTGCTCAGCAGCACCGAGTCCAGTGTGGAGGCAGGAACAAGCAGTGTGTGCCAGGAATCAGCACTGGGACCCATCCTGTTCAACATTTTCCTTAACTAATGGTCTGGAAACTGGGGCAGAGGGCACCCTCAGCAAGTTGGCAGATGACACCAGACTGGTGGTGCTTAGGCCAGGGGGTCACGCTGCAATGGTTCTACAAGGCAAGAACAGAGGGGTTGGACAGGCAAGGCAAAGGAGAGGAAGGCAAAGCAAAGGAGAGGAAGGCAAGGCATGGCAAGGCCTGGGAAGAAAGGAGCAGGCAGGTTAAGGCAGGGGATGGGTATGAAAGGCAGTTCAAGGGAAGGGAGGGGCAGGCAGGGCAGGGCAAGGCAAGGGGTGGGTTTGCAAGGCAAGGCAAGGTTAGGGGAGGCAGGGGAAAAGTCAAAGGCGAGGCCTGCAAGGCAAAGCAAGGCCAGGGAAAAAGCCAGTAGGAAAGTCAAGGTGGGAGATGAGTGGGCAGGGCGAAGCAAGGCAGTGAGTGGTAGGAAGGGCAGGGGAGGGACACAGATGTGTCCCTAAGGCAGTGCCAGGTTGGGGCTGGCAAGCCAGGGCAGGTCAGAGGAGGAGCAGGCAAGGCAAGGCAAGGGTTACGGTTTGGGATTAGGAGGCTGTGGTTAGGGTAAAGTAAGGGTTGTATTTGGAGTCATGTTTAGGGTGTTAGGGTTAGTGACAGGGTTCAGTTCAGGGCTAGGAGTTAGGGTTAGTTAGGATTAGGGTTAGGGTTTGAGGTAGGGTTATGTAAGGGTTAGGTTAAGGTTCGGGTTTAGTATTATTGTTTGGATTAATGTTTGGATTTCGGTTTTGGCTGTAGGGATAATGTTAGGGCTGGGGCTGTCAGCTGGTATTGCTTCTTAGTGTAGGGTTTATATTTGGGGTTTATGGTTAATTTTTGGGCTAGAGGTTGTGGCTGTTAGGGCTTGCTGGTGTTAGTTTAGTGTTGAGGTGTTTTGGTTAAGCCTAGTGTCCAGGGTTAGGTTACCTTCAGGGTTATTGTTTGATTATAGTTGGGGTTAGAGTTTGTGCTAGGGTTAGCCTAATGTTTGGGGTTAGAGTTTGTGCTAGGGTTAGCCTAATGTTTAGGGTTGGGATTAGTTTTAGGGATAGGGTTAAGGTTATGTTTAGGGTTAGGGTTATGTTTAGAATTAAGTGTTAGGGTTGGAGTTTGTTTTAACCTGAATACCTGGAGTGCCCCACCTGGAGTGGAAGAAGGCACAGTGGGAAGTTACACCCAGGAGTTTCAGGTTGGCCCAAGTTTCATCTCACATTACACCCAGGACACATCCGAACAGTCTCTGTCTCCAGCATCAGGCCAGGCACTCGTCCGTGCAACATCCAACAGCCACAGCCACCTCTAACCTCTTTACTATCTCTTCTCTCTCAGACTTCAAGAGGTTTCAGATTCTTCCCAAACCTTCCCACAAGATCCTGTTTCTGCTCACAGCCGTAGGTGTTGCTGAGAAGGATTGTTCAGCAGAGAGATTTTGAACAGGATCCATCCAGGAGAGGTTATTTCCTGAATGGAAACGAAACTCCTTTATATAGGCTGAATTAGGGAGTCCGTGGCCAAACTGTTCCCTTCGGTCCTTATTTTCTTTGGACCTTGAGCATACCCCACATGAGACATCTGGCACAGAGTTTACAGGATAGAGTTTGCTTTGGCACGGGCCAGATTTTGGATTTTATGAATTGAAGATCTCACTCTCTTCTGTAATGCTTCAAATTAAGGTTTCCACAGATGCCTTTAATAGAGATTCACTGAGACACTTATTGAACGTTAAATCAACCTCACTCAGTGACAGGGAACACCCTCACTGAGGATTAACAACCGTACAGTTCAGGGTACTGCAGCAGTTACACCTCAACTGCAACTTCGGTGTCACTATCAGTCTTTTAATTAAGATAATAATTGCCCTGTTAATGCTAATTAAAAGACGAATGCCTTCACACTCCTGTGGCACCGCTCACCCTAAGGTGCACAGAGCACCAATTCCCTGCCCATCTCCAGAGGGGCCCAGGTCAGTTCACAGGACAGCCAGAGTTGCTCACTGTCCTCTGCTCCAAATAAGCTCCCAGACAGGTGTGAGAGCAGAGTGATGTGGATTTCAGGAGAGTGAGGGGGATGTGTTCCTGGAAAATGCTGGGCAGGTGAGTTAATCCAAGGAGGTTTTCCCAGGTAAGCAGGCCACTTCCCAGCCACAGAGCCAACAGAGTAGGAAGGGATTGCTGCCCTAAGCACACCACCTCCTTACACTCACGTGTCATGCCAAGAACACCTCACCAGGACCCTGCTGGAGGGCTGGAGAAGCCCAGTGCTCTGCTGGGAGGCATTCCAGCCATGCAGGAGCCAGCAGAGAATGGAGGAGACTGGATCACTGCCTACATGACCTCACAAGCCGATCTGTTTCCCCAGGAGCACCTCAAGCACTGCAGGCTCCAGCTCCAGCTCCAGCTGTCCAGCCCCCAGAGTCCAGGCCCTCGTGCAGCAGTCGGGAGCAGATTCCACTGCCTGGCTGCTCAGGCTGACCTTCCAACAGGAGATGGGCCGGATGTTCCAGCCCAGGCTCCGAGGGGGCTCAGCAGCCCGAGCCAGAGCTGTGTTGTAACACTTGGCTGGCTGTGCTCACAGATTCCCCTGCCCCTCATTCCTGGAGTTTTGGTAACAGTACTATAAAAGTTGAACAGAAAGAAAGCAACAGTGGATTCTTTGCACCCTCGTAATTTTAACTGGATTTATCTTCCTTAAATGGTAAATATTACTGAGTTCATTTCAAAAGAGACCCAGAGGAGGAAGTTATCCCTCCCCATGGGGCAGTCACCTTCCCTGCAGCTCAGGGATTCAGCCTCTTAGCACGGTTCCCAGTTGTTAGTCTGTACAATAACCCACCACCAAGCCCTGTAGGGAACTGCACATTTATATATTGATCAATTGTTAAAGCATCTCCGAAATGTACTCTGTTAAAAGGGACATGAGCTGATGTTTCCTTTGAGACTCTTCACCTTCCTCCCCCAAGAATTCCTGCAGCATGACTTGCTGCAATCCCTACCAGCCCCTTGCTGCATGGGGCTCTAGCATGGCTTGCATGAGCCCTTTTCCAGAGCTCAGTTACCTCTCTGAAGCAATGCCAAGCAAAGGCAGCACGAAACACCCCTAAAGAGGCTCTTTGTTAACCTGCTCCCCTCTCACTCAGGCTTCCTCTTCGGGCAAAGAAAGAAAAAAGGCATTAAAAGGGGGGAGAAAAGTCAGATTCAATCCAAAAGGTTTGTGGAGACTGAGCTCCGTGGTTCAGGTCACTTTATAACTTGCCACTCTAGTTTGATATTAAAAAACAAGACTGAGAGAAAAGGCAGAGCTGGGCTGATCCCTGGGAGTTTTTCCGTGGGAGGCACAGTCTGCACTGAGCCCCTGAGCCCACGGATGGCCTGGTGAGGGGAGAACCCACCCAGACACCCCGCGGCACTTGCACACACAGGCCTGCACCCCTAAATAAGCCCACAGAGACTTCATTTCAATCACTTCTTTCCTGCTCTGAAGGATCAGTAAGGACACAGGAGCACCAAGGGCTCCCGAGATACCCAAGCACACAAACGTCCCCCCGGTGTGACAGAGCAGCACATCTGAAATTCAAGGTGCTTGGAGCAGAGCGTGATCCCAGCAGGAGGGAAATGCTGAATCCTGCTCCAAGCCCAAGGCTCCAGAGAAGACATTTGGCAAGACCAGGAAAGGGAGGCAGGTAACCATGACAACCACTCCTTTCTTGGTCTCAGACAGCAAAAATGACTCCTGAAGACACAGGCCCCACGACCATCACCTCTGTTCCCACCTGTCTGGGGAGCACTGGCCATTGTTTATGGCACGCACGGAAATACCCTGGGAATGTCACACTGGCTCCCCCCTCCTTCAGAGACCCCTGATCTCAGTCCTGTGCTCAGCACGGACAGGGGAAACCTGCCCAATTTCACACTCCTACATCACAATCTTCCCTGTTTCCCCCCTGACACACATGCCAGGCAGTCACCTCCAAGCATTTTGTTTCCAAAACCCTGAGAAAAACAAATGGAGAAGCCGTATGGAAATGAACACGGGTGCTAAGAAACAGCCAAAGCTTAAGGAAAGCCACCATTTCATGGCAGAGCTTCATCTCTCTGGAACAGCAGGAACAATTCTAAAACGTGCAACTTAACTATCATTGTTATTCACCGTACGCATCAGGTGGGAAGCTTTCATCTCCACTGGGCACCCACATCACTGATTTTATGAGCTGTGCACACACATAAAGTCAGGAATAAAATCGAAACGGTTCCGACCTCGGCATTAACACGTGAACGCTTCAGGCAAAAGGCACCGAACTGAGCAGCCCCCTCACCCTCCCAGCCCACCTCCCTGGCACCTGAAACACAATCACGGAGTATTCTCGGTTGGAAGGGACCCACACACGAGTTCTCACTCCCACCTTTCACTGCCTTCATGCCGCATCTTCCCAGCACTTCGAGCACCTTCTGGTCGTGTTGTCCTCTCCTCTCAGAGTGCTCATCCGGACACAAAACAGAGCTGCTCCCATAAAAGCTTCGGTTCTTCAAGACAGACATTTGGGGTTGTTTTCTGCCCCTGCTTTAGGTGAGAAAAAGGTTTCTGGATCCCTGGCCACCCAAGGATGGGATCTTGCAGCCAGTTGTGCTGAAAATGGAAACTAAGGAGTAGAGTGAGACCCTGCATTACTTTTGCAAGTTTCTTAGAGCTTGGTCTCAACTCAGGGCTTTTTGCTGGATGACCTTTGCTGTCTCAAAGTGAGGTTTTTTAAAAAGCTGAAACCCATGTACCCTTGCCTGCTCTCCCAGCAGCATTCCCGAGGTCTCCACTCTCCAGAGAGCGATCGGACAGAAATACAGAAATACTGCACAGTTTCACCCCCCACCTCGATTCACACAGCGTTTGTGCTCGAGCATTTTGTTGTGCCACTGACATCCCACCTTGCTTTTCCAGCGTGCTGGATCCTCACAGCTGCCCAGCTTAGTCTCCCGAATGCGAGAAGGAGGATTTTCAGTCAGCCTCTCCAACATCCATCTCCTGCAAAACCACATTCCCCAGTGTAAGATCCTTGTCTTTTCCTCCGCGTTCCCCAGTATAAGATCCTTGCCTTTCCCTCCACGTTCCCCAGTATAAGATCCTTGCCTTTTCCTCCACATTCCCCAGTATAAGATCCTTGCCTTTCCCTTCAAGCTTTCACCTTCCCAGGAAGGGCTGGAGAAGCTCCTGGAGCAGAAGGCAAGGTTAGACAGCTCTCCTCCCCCAGGAGCAGGATTGAAGCTCAGCCAGGTGCTTGTGTTTAGCTTCATTGGAAGATTTGGGCTGAGCTACCCCCAACCCAAGCCTGACCTTAAGCAAACCCACCCCAATCAACTTCCACCCAACAGAGCTGCTCCATGCCAAATCAAACCACCCCGTGGAGTTGCTCCCAATGGGGGAGCCAAACTGGGAGTCACAAAACCAGCCCATGAACCTGGGTCTTCCTAGATAAGGTTTTTTGGTTTGGGTTTTTTTTTTTTTTGCTGAGGCTTCACTGTCCTTGAGCACCTGCTTTTCTGGCTTGAGTTCAGTGCAAGGCACTCTGTGCAATCCCAAAGAGGAGCTCTGTGCTGTAAAGGGAGCCAGGAGTGTTTCAGATGTCAGTGTCTCCAGCTGCTGTGTTGATTTGGAGGGAACAAATGTGCCCGGTGAGGCAGAGAGGTTGACATAACTCTGTCACTGCTCAGTGCTACACAGAGCACTGAGGTTCAAGGAGTGAGCACACAGAAACCCTATTTGGAAATGTGCTGAATTAAACACGCAGAAGAAGAAGAAGAATGGAAACAAAATGCACAGAATTGCAAAGCTGACATCAAGTGAGCCTTGCAGAATGAGCTTTTAATTAAACAATATTAGAGGGCCCTTTTCCAGGGGAAAAAGAAAAGGGCTTAAAGCTGTTATTTTCTTTAATAGATTTTGTAAAGTGGATCTTCTCAGGAGATGGAGGTTGCTGAGGGATGAGTTTTGATTTGGGGAACACAGGCACCACCCTGCCTTTGGCAAGAGCAGCTAGAAAGAGAGGAAGAAGGTGCTGCTGACCCGGGACATAATCTGGATGATCCCTTCCTTTCACACTAAGTGTGGGACACTCAGAAACAGTGACTGGGGAGAGCTCGGGGCAGTGTTTCAGACAGGAGAGTCAAAGGCAACCGGTTTGCTTTAACCACAGCACGAGGGTCTCGTGGGGACTTCTGTCTGGAGAGCAGATGCAGATGTGTGGATTGGGAAATGAAGAGGGAGGAGATAAGGCAGGGACAGGAAAGGGGAAATTTTGGTCTACAACTGTATTGTGTTTCGAGCCAAAAACTGGAAATATGATCCAAGACTTGGTTGCAAGGTTCTCTTCCATGACGTCCAAAATGCTGCTTACCCACGTGCTCTGCAACGGGGAGGGAGCTGCTCCGAGAACACGGGGTCTTAACATTGCCAGGGAGCTCTTCAGGTGTTAAAAAATGCAGAAAACAGAATTTTAATGGATCACACACACACACACTCACACACTCACTCACACAAAAAAAAGAAAACAAAAGGAAAATGAAAACAACAACCAACCAAACAAAAAACCAAAGGAAAAAAAAACCCCCAAGCCAATCAGGAAAAACAGCTGCTGGACTAAATAATGAAATGAATTCCCCTAATTACCACAAGATGCTCCCCAAGTCTGACAGTATCTCTTGGAGCAGATGTGTTCAAACAACATTTCCTCATCCTCCAGCCTGCATGGGCAGATTCCAGCACCAGGCACTAATGTTAAAAAGTGCCTAATGAGCATCGACATTTAAGAGCCTGCCTTGGCTTTTGGTGTCTGCATTTTTCCCATCTTCCAGGCCAAGTTACAAACGTTTTGCTGGTATTATTCACATCAGAAAGTGCTTGATTTAAACAAAACCCAAACCACTAAAATCTGGATTGAGGAAAGCAGTTGCTAGAAAGGAAGGACTGGAGCCCTTGAAGTTTTTCTGTAGACAGAGTGAGTGCAAAGGGGCAGGTCTGAGCTTTTTCCAGCAGTGACAGCAAACGCTGCCTCCCTTGCTCAGAAGCCCCTGCAGATGTTCTTTGGGGATGAAGGATTATACACACTCACACACAGAGCCCAAGCAGGTTTTTCTCATGAGTTTCCCTCGTGACCCGCTGTACTCAGCCTGCTGCAGAGCCATGGAGGTTCTTGGAGTGATGTCTTCGCTAAACAACAGGCAAGCTGGCAGCTGCAAAAATGCAGAGGATAAAATTATGTCAATTTTTTCTCCACAGTCCTTCCCTTGCTGCTTGGGAATGGACTGTCCAAAGAGCTCAGAGATTTTGAAGCAGACCCAAGGACAAATGTTCTGAATTCTGCCATCTGTTGCCTCCCCTCTATCACTGGTGTTCCATAGCTGCTCCCCAAATGTTTAAGTGGACAGCATTATGACAGTTTGTAAAGAGAGTCTTCACAGTCTCTTTTCCATTTCCCTCGCCCTTTTCCCTGTTCCCATGCTCAGAGCAACCTCTCCTCTCCTCTCCTCTCCACTCCTCTCCTCCTTTAATTAGCAATGATTGCTTTAAGCAGACTGCAATGAGGGAAGTCTGGGAGAATTCTCCTCGGCCTGTGGTGGCCACCTGACCCCTTCCCAGAGCGGTGCCGTGCGTGTCCCTCACAGCACTCTGTGAGGACAGAGAGGGGAGAGCTGCTTGGAAGAGCTGGAAATTAAAAAATGTTACTTGAAACCCTGCCAGTTAATCCTTCAAAGGGTGAGGGATGGGTTCCTGACAGCAGGTACCTTCCCTGCTTGTTCTGAGCTTGGTTTCAGAATCCAAGCTCTTGTCCTCCTCAGGGCCCCTCTCTCTACCCCCACTCTCCTTCCTCATTTCTGAACGAGCTCCAGGGTTGATTTCCTGCGTGTTTGAATAGGACCAGCTTGACACAGCCTGCCTTAGGATGAAATCACCAACTTGGCTTGCCTTCTGTCTGAAAAACAAATCCTTCTGCAGGGCTTTCATCTAGAAAAAGGAGAAGGATTCTGAAATGCAGGCAGGCGGCTGCCAAGTTCCTGTGAACTGCTGCCTGAGTAAAGCTTATGTTTTCTGTGTACTTAGCTTATCTTTATTAAAGGTAACCTACCTGAGACTTTAAAAATCATCAATGGAGCTCTTCCTGTTCACTCCCTTAGTGGCTCAGAATAAGGAAGTAGACCCGGAGGCAAGTGAGATGTGGGTGCTTGCAGGAACCGGCTGTTTCCAAAGAGGAAGGGGAAGCCACTGGGAAATCTCACCCCCGGTGGGAGCAAAGACCAGGGCAAGGGGAGAAAGGGAGACTGAGACACCAACCTCAGACTGGGAGGACCTGCTTCCATGACCCAGTGTTCCCAGGTGTTTAGGTTGTTACAGGAATATCATCTTCTGGATACCTGGGCTTTGGCTTTCCTGTTACTCTGCAGAAAAGATGATGATGATGATGATGGTGATGATGGTGGTGATGGTGATGATGATGATGGTGATGATGGTGGTGATGGTGATGGTGATGATGATGATGGTGATGATGATGATGATAACTTCAGGGGAGCTGAGAGCTCTGCAGGCATTTTTTCGTATGCAAGCAGCACTGTGCGAGGGCAGAGGGGTCCGACGTGCGCCAGGGGCCTGCTGCACACTGCGGCTCCTGCACTGCTTTGGGGACAGAGTTGCTGCTGTGACAGCCCTCAGATCTGCCAAGCAATCGAAGGGCTGCTCCAGCTACAGATGGTTGGCTGTATTTGCATCCTAAATGAGTGAGATGCCGAATGGGTAAGGTACCAGTGACATTTGGTTTGTCCCCAAACCTTGAAACTAGCCCAAGGCCTGTCTGTGCCCCTGTCCAGCCCCTCTAATTTCCTCTCCTAGAACAGAAAATGTGCTCACATGAGAAGGAGGGGAGATGAGCGGTACAGCAAAGTGCTGGAGACGAGAGATGCAATCAGAGTTTGGGCTCAGTGAGGAGAGTTTGTTGCACAGGGGTTCCTGCACTCCAGCCCAGCCCTCTTTAGCTCAGGTGATGCTGAGCCACCAACCAAGGTGCTACAGCCCTACCCTTCCTGTTGGGAAGGTGTTTGCTGGGCACAGGCGAGGCTGGGTTATGTATTTACCCTGCCCTGACTCCTGCTAACCCTTCTCCTTGCTGGAGAGCTGAGATCTGAAAGCCACCATCTGGTTATCATTGGTACCGGAGCAGCATGTGGCCAGAACACGTGTAACTCACATTTTCCTCTGGACCACACTCAGCCTGCACTCACTTATTGTGGGGGAGGGACTGGAAAAACCATTGACTCACTGGCAGGAACAAAACATTCAAAATCTTGAAAATGATTCTTTTTAACAAAGCTTTTCTGCTGGTGCAGAGGAAAGGGAACAAGTGCTCACTAGGAAAGTTCGGGGGCTGCGTGGAGTTTTCCTTCAGTGAGTGGAAGTGGGAGGGATATACTGAAGGGACAGTTCCTTCTGGCACTGCTTTAACCAGTGCCAGATTTCTGCTCTGGCCTTGCTCTAGTCTGTACCTGGTTGAACCCATACAGAAAAATTTAGAGCCACACTGCCTCTGTTCCTCAAGTCCTGCCTGGTTTGGAAATGCCTCCATCAGAAATGAAACCTGTAGCTCAAACCCACCTGTCAGCTTGGACACAGTAACTCAGACTGAAGGACGCTCTGCAAATGGCTGAAATGCAGGGTGCTGGGAGAGGAGGGGATCAAAGGTTTAACCTGGAGTTCAGGTACAACACACAGCTCTGTTAAACACTCCCTGGCATCTTTGCACGTTCTGTTTTGCAGCTTTGTGCCTCAGCTTTCCTACACGAATGGGTCAAAGCCTGCGTGCCTGTGTCATTCTAAAAGTTCATCTGTAGAGAAAGAAGAAAACAAATGTGTAGAAAAACCAAAGACATAAAATGCTTGCGGGCAAAAAGGCCTCAAATGTGGGCAAGGCTTCCCTCTGCCCTGTTCCACAGCCGAATTCAACAGCTGCACTTGTGTCTGGCTCAGCCAGGCTGAAATGCATTCAGCTACTTACAGAGCTCCTGCACATCTAAGGAGGCTCTGCTGGGCCTAAGATCTGAGCCAAGCTTAAGCCTGGATTCTGTTGCATCCAGCTCCATTTGCCACAATGGATTCTGCCAAGCTCGCCTGAGCACGGGAAAGATGTCCAGTTCTAATTCTCAGCCCTGCTCTCTTGCCTTTGCACTCTTCCTCCCTCGTTCTGCTGCTGGAAAACACACGAATAATGGAGATTAGCCAGAGCTCAAAGGCCTTTCAAGTATTTTCCACAGAGCACGAAATCTCTGTCTCTATTCCTTGCTGGCGTCACACGAAGACAATTCTCCCCCCACCCCACACACTCTCCCAGACATCTGAGAACAGCGAGCGTCTCACATAACTGAGGAGGGTTCCCGTCCTCAAACCTAACAAACAACGAGATGACTGAACATCTGGAAGGAACAGATGCTTCTCATATCCCTGGATGGCGCAATTCAGCGCGTACTTGATGCCACCCAGGGCTGCCTACCCCTGGAGAGAGGGAATGTGGGCTCCTCGGCACAGCAGAGCCGTGAGTCAGAGCTGCTGGTGCCTCACTGCAGAGGACAGACTGAGCAGCCCCAAACACCTGATGATCTCAAAACACGCAGCCAGGCAGGGAAGTGTTCGCGGCACACGTGGATAGGGAAGAGCAGGAATGACTGGGAGTAAAGCACGGGTGAGGATTGTGCACACAGGCACTGCAAAATCAGTGAGCTTAGCCCAGCGTGCCCCACCTTCTCCTCAGAAAGCCTCGTCCCAGCTCACGGCGGGGCGTGCAGCAGAACTGACCTGCTGGTTCAGCCTGTGGAGCTTCCAGCCAGAAAGGCTGACACCATTTGCAGGTAAATAACAGGGACCAAACCCACAACCATCAAGAACGACCTCTTTCTGCAGCCACTGCTGAAGCAGAAGCCTCTTGTGTCCTGTTGCAGACCAAGAATGGACAGGAACAGAATACACCTGTCCTTCAGCCACAGCCTCCGAGTGCCTCGGTCAGGTGTCCTGTTTCTCTGCTGAGCACCCAAGGAAGCAGGAGCAGGTGGATTGTTTTGGCAGTCTGAGGCTGCCAAGCCAAGGCTCTGTGGGAAGGACACTTTGAAGACAGATCCTGTGCTGTTTTCACAGCCCAGCCTTTCATGCTCTGACTCTTGGAGATGGATGAGTGAGATCATACCTGCCAGGTGAGAAAGGGAAGAGCTGTGCTGACAAGTCCCACCTACAGCACTGGGAAAGGGAGATGCGGATGTTGCAAGTTGCCACAGCTTTAGTCTGTACTCAGCTAAGCTGAGCCCTCGAACTCCAAACCCAGGAAAGTTTATAGTTGAAATCCACAAGGTATTAATCTACTTCTGTCCCTTCCAACACAGTCACCGAGCTGCCAAGCAGCAGCATCGGGTGTTACACAGAAATAATCCCAGCCTGAGCTTCTTATGGCATCATAAATTGCCTGTGTCGTCAGGCAGCAGAAACCTGAGATGAAATTCTTTCATTTGCAGTTAATTATTTCCAAGCCTTTGCAGCCTTAGCAGAACTGGTGAAAGGTGCTGAACCGACAGCCCTGCAGAAACAGGCTTTCCATGTGTCCACAGGGATGGGCAGAAGGCAGCCAGTAGCAAGAACTTCAGCCTGCTCTGCCAATGACCTGCGAGGCTTGGACTGCTCTTCCTTCCTGCTGCTCCACGCCGAGGAGCTCTGCTTGCACGGCCCTGGAAAACCACAGCCCCAGACTTATGGAGCTTATTCCCAGGGCCAAACCCAACATGACTTTTAGCCTGTGTGTCTGGCAGCCTCGGAGGGTGAAGCAGCCTCCTCCAGCCCCGCTGCTGACGTTTATCATGGCCAGGTGCAAATCTTCTTGCGCTGGCCCGGCGCCATGAGACCAGCATGTTTTTCAGAGTTTCACCCTCCTACCAGACAGTGTTTTTCAATATTTTGCATTAAATCTTCTGCTGTATTTGATTAGCCCACAGCATCTGTTTTCCACTCTCACAACAAATCATAAATCTATAAGCTTATGTGTGAGAGACTGTCTGTGCCTGAGAATGCTGGTGTGTCTGAGACAGCGCGTGGCTGCGCAGCTGTGCGCGAGCCTGCACCTGAGCACAGGCTTGGGACAGACAGCAAAGGCAGAAACCCCTGCATAAACCAGTCTGGGTGTCTGTCAGAGGCTGTTCTATTGCACAGGGTGGTTTGTGTATGGATGGGAATGAGTGTAAGAATTCCTGCACAGGAGTTGGTGTGATTCCTTCAATGAGCGTTCCACACCGAACTCACGGGAACGATGCTGATAAACACGGGATTGCACCGGCCTGGGCTCGGAGTGTGCACGTTCCTGTGAAGGAAGGAGCTTTAACACAAACAGGTACCACACGTGAGCCTGGGGACGTCAGCACGCAGGTGAGGAAGTGCAACACATCCCCGGCACACCCATCCCCGGCCACAAAAACACAGGGCCATGTGCAATCTGCTTTGTGGTTGTGCGTACTCAGCCAGGAACTGCTTGTTGTGAAGCCAAGATCTCCTGTCCCGTGGCCAATTCAGATAAGGAGAGCAACTGGCTGAAAGAGAAGGGAGGGAAGCTGCTACATATATTTTAAAAAAAGGTGTTATTCAAAGACTATAAAAGGCAAAAGTTTGGATGAAGGAGAAGAGGGAGGGTTGCCAAGTCATTGCAATAAAAAAAAAGGAGGAGGCCGTTGCCAGGTCTTGGCACGTGTGCTTTTACTTGTATAAATCAGTCACTCTAGACCTATGGTAGTTCTTGCTGACAAGCTGTCAAGCTCCTTGGCTGGGAGAACAGGGCATGTGCTTTACATGCACTTACAGAATAGTAAACTGTTATTAAAAATGGGAAAAAACCCCAGGCTGATTTGCTTGTGGTTTTGCCTGCTCGGCTGTATTATCACAGAACAAATCCGCTCATGCATGGAGAGTCTGGATCCATGGAAAACTACAGGCTGACCTCCCCGTGGAAGCACTTGACCTCTTAAGGGGAAGGGCACAAACAAAACGTCTCCAAGAACAGAGAGCATAAGATGGAGAAAGAGGCCAAAGCCACAGCAACGCTGTGCGGATTTCAGGCAGCCCAGAGCTCCTCGGGATGCTGCTCACCTGTGCTCTGAACCGGGCAGACACCTGGGAACAGCCCAGCCTGGTTCGGGAGATGGGGAAAGCACCTCTGGGCAGGCTGAGATCAGCCCGTGGCTGTGTCAGACCCAGACGGGTAGCTGGGCTCAGAGCACAGAAACTGCCTGAAATCCGCTGGCAGCCAAGAGTCCTGAGCTGCCCGGGGGCCAAGGCAGCAGCAGGAGGAGGAGGAGGAGGAGGAGGAGGAGGCTGGAGTTGGTGCTGATGACGGGAGACATGAGCTTTGTCTGAGCCGCTGGGAGCGCTGGCAAGAAAGGGCTTCAGCCAGCAGAAGACAGGAAGGATGGATGTGCAGCTTCGGGGAGGAAAGGAGAATTAAAAGCAGAAAATCCAGCAAAGGATTTAGAGGGATGTCATCCGAAGAGAATAAATAGATGATTGTCTGAGGAAAACCTGACCGGACTGGTTCTCTCTGTGTTGACTCTGCAGCTCAGGATAGCCCCATGGAACCGGCACCCGCCCTGTCCCGGCGCCCCGCGGGCTGCACCGGGGACCAGCACAGGCACACGTCAGCCCGGACACTGCGCCCGTGTGCCCACCAAAACACCCATCCCGAACCCAGATCCTGCCAGCCTTCCCCAGGCAGACTGCTCTGCTGCCCCCAGAACACCCTGACTCATTTTGGGCAGCAGTACAGCATTCCTGGGCTCACGCACCAGATTTTATTTTATTTTTTTTTGAAACATCCTTCTCAGGACATTGAAACCTACAAGAATAAAAAGTGAAACCCAACACAGATATGAAATTTTATGGTGCCGTTCATAGCAATACTTCCAAAACTAGCTTTGGCTGGAGCACAGAGAGCTGGATTGTGCTGATCCAGGACCCACAAGACACACAAAACATCTGTATTGGAAGAGATGCAGATTTTCTGTATGTCTTTTACTGTATTCCTCACTTTGTAACCCCACGGCTCTGCTGTAAACGTGTTCCGAGCAGTCCCAAGGGCTGGTTCCTCCTCAGCAGCACGTTTTTGCCACTCTGAGTTTTCCTGCTTATTTGTTGCAGTTATATTTGGAGGAAAATGTTTGTAAGACAAAAACTATTTTAAAAAACAACTGTCTGCTAACAAAACCGAGCGCAACAACTGCTACAGCCTAAATCTCAAATCAGGAGCTTATTTTGAGCCTGCGAGCAGACAAAATTCCCGTAATAATCCTACCACTAATTCACAGGGGGTGCGAGTTCCTCGGGACACGGAGCATGGATACGATGGAGAAGAAGGGAGAAGATGAGATGTTTGCAAAGCGAGGCTGTGGCCAAATCGAGCACTCAGGGTTTCCAAATCCCAGCTGTCAGACTCGCTTCCTCAGGACTTCAGCACAGACCCAGAGCAGGAGATGCTGCTGAGGGCTCAGGGTGGAGAGGGTCAGGCTTGTGCACGGCTCGTGGGGTAGAGCAGGTCACCGATCCGAGCCCTCCGTTCCAGGTCAGGAACCGCACGGGTGACTTCAGCACCCCCCGTCCTGCCAACAGCAGCGAGGCAGCGGCGCTGCCAGGACATCGATGGATCTAGGGCAGAACCCAGCCCTGAGCAGGCAGCTGGAGCAACACCCAGCACCTCCTCACGTTCAAAGCACCTCAGCCAGGCCCTGGAGGGCACCTGGGCACAGCTGTGGCCCCCAGTGGGCTCTGCAGGTACACAGAGGTCAGATTCTGCCCCTCTGCCCCGCTCAGGTAAGACCCCACCTGCAGAGCTGCCTCCAGCTCGGGGGTCCCAGCACAGGGAGGAGCTGGAGCTGCTGGAGCCAGTCCAGAGGAGGCACCAAATTGATCAGAGGGATGGAGCAGCTCCGCTGTGAGGAAAGGCTGAGAAAATTGGGATGCTTCAGCCTGGAGAAGAGAAGCTTCAGCTTGACCTAACTGTGGTCTTTCAGTACCTAACGGAGCCGACAAGAAAGGTGGGGAGAGACTTTTCACAAGGGCCTGGAGTGACAGGACAAGGGAGAATGGCTTCAAACTGATAGAGAGGAGATTTAGGTTCGGTATAGGGAAGGCATTGTTCCCTGTGAGGGTGGGGAGGCCCTGGCACAGGGTGCCCGGAGAAGCTGTGGCTGCCCCATCCCTGGAAGTGCCCAAGGCCAGGTTGGATGGGGCTTGGAGCAACCTGGGACAGTGGAAGGTGTCCCTGCCCATGGCAGGGGGTTGGAACTGGGTGAGCTTTAAGGTGCCTTCCACCCAAACCATTCAGTGATTCTCTCCGTGTCACTCAGGGTCACCTGCCCACGGCGGGTTTGTGCAGCAGAGAACTGTCAGCAGACACCATCCCAAATCACACAGCCTCTGACTTTTGGGACAATAACCCCAGCCCAGCAAACCCAAGACAGGCACCTCAGCAGTCCAGTCCGTAGTTATCTCAGGGAGTTTACTTTGTTCTTCTTTAAAAGGTGTGGCTGTGAATGAGCCATGAGGCACAGGGGATTAAAGGAAGGGGGAGTAAGAGGTTAATTGGATTCTATTTGGAGAGGGATTTAGGTTGGCTGAATTTTTTCAGTCAGCAGCGCATAGTGGAACATGTCACTTGTAATTGAGCTAATGAAACACCTCTGGAGATAAAAACCCACAAGCTAAATTCAGACTTGGCTTTAGAGACTTGACGTTCATTCACCACAAGGTTATGCAGAGATGGAGCTGCTTTGTTTGAGGACAGGGGGCTGGAGAGGTAAGAGCAGAACTGGGTTTACTTTGCAAAATCTGCTTTTTGTCACTCAGGGCTGCTGGACCTTGGGGTAATTACGCAGGCTGTTGTGTTATGGACACTCTCCCAGGCCAGGAACCGACGCTGTGCCAATATGCTAATGCAATTTTCTGAGCCCAGCCTCTCTCCTGCTCCAGTGGAATTGTATTTGTTTCCTATGAACAGGCATTTCCCTCCATGGTTATTGCTGTGCACCTACACGTGGCGTAGCTGAAAGAGGGCTGCCAATACCTGCCCTTTTCCACGCACCTTTTGGTGACTCCCAGCACAATCCTTTTGGTTTTCACAAGGGTAATTAAGGGTTTTTTTTTCAGTCCTCAAAACTGTGACAAAAGCACCTCTGCCCCAAAGCCAAACTACCAAACATGACTTGAATGCAAGTAGGGGAGTGTTGCCTTCCTGAGCCTGCCCAAAGGCCAAGCCAGAGTCCTCTTTGTGAGAGATTTTAATGATCTGAAATTACCCTGTCTTCCAAGTCAAGAAGAAAACCTTTAAGAGCAAGGTATATCATGTTAAAACATAAAAGGGAGACATTTTCTGGAGGCCATTTCAAAAACACCGACGTATTTTGTACAAAACCATCTTTTCAAAATGAGCCACTGACTCTGAATGAAAGTCACTTCCTAAATTAAAAAGTTGCAGTGAAAATTAGTTTCCAATTTTGCAGGTTTTATATTCTTGCTTTGGGGATAATTACAATAATCCAGTCATTTCCTTTCCAAGAGACTTTCAGAAAACTAAAACTCCACTTCTTCGTTCCCTCGGTCTCCCTTCAGGAGTTTAAAAATAAAGTCAGTTTTAATGAGAAAAGTGAATGTGCTTGACACCCCTGATAAAAGAAACCAAAACCAACACAGTAATGAATTTTATGCAGTTGTATAAAAATGTCACAGGCATGAAGACCTCAGTTTCTCCACTTCTGTGCCAGTCTCAGAGCACAGGAGACCCTGGGATGATGTGGCTGCACCCTCTGTCAGAGAAAGCCGTGACAGCACAAAGCAATAAGGAGAGGAAGCGCAGACTTACACCTGTGGCCCTGCACAGATCTAGAGGGCAGGGACAGGAGGAGGCTGGGTTTTATGTCCTGGTGACACTTGTTTGGCAGGAATTGCCTCTTTCTCTTTGGTTTCTCCTGCTGTGGTTTGATTCTTCCCTCTTCCTGCAGAGGTTTGATTCCTCCTCCTCTGGCTTTAGGCAAAAGACAGGAAAGAAGCTGCCTGAGCTACCAGCAGGTACCTGGGAAATGCAATGTCTCAGGTTGATTAAGGGATCGAAACATCCAAGGTGCTGAAGGAGAGGAGAACGTGCCCTGGTCAGTGCTGTTACAGCCTTTGTCTCTCCCAACAGCCCTCTCAGAGCTCTGTGCTGGCCAGCAAACAAAAGAGGGACTTTCTCGGAGCACGGGTCCTGCAAATCCACTCTGGATGGGAATTCAGGCTGCAGCTTTCTGGCACCAGCACCAGCACCAAAGACAAAACCACTTCGTGCCCAGTTACAGCGCCGCAGCTGATCCAGGGAATTCGCACGAACGGCAACTGAGGGGGGAAAGGCCCCGTTGCCACCCGAGTTCAGCTCCCAGTTCTCCAAAGGAAGGAATCCCATTCCCTCCCCCAGAGCTGCACAGCCCCTACAGTGCTGAGATGAAGAGGGGCAAAGCCAGCAGCCAAAAACTACTTAAGACATGGCAGACAGCGAGGAGGATCATCTCCATGGAGCAGTTTATTGTAGCGAGGCCCTACAGCCTCCCTCGATGAGAGCCGTGCTTCAAAGGCAATCTGTCCTGGAGTATAAACTCTATCATATCTGAGGAGCCAAGAGCTTGCAATTTCCCATTAAGTGGTATTAATTGCCCTGGTTATCATGCTCTGCAGTTTGACCTAACCTACTGATTCCCCTTCCTCTCCTGCTGCAGAACATCCATCACTTTTTAAAGGGTTCCATAAAGCTACAGGGAAGGCTCTGGTTAGTGTTAGCTTGATTGCTCTGGACTGTAACAAAGCACCCATCACAGCTGCCCAGCCACACTATAGATCAAGCTCCTCTAATCTTTTCGTGTCTCCAGAGGGGAAAGCTAGGCAAATAATCAAGTTTAACCTCCCAGTGCTTGCTTTCTGGCTTGGAGGATGTCAGAGGCCACGCGAGCTTTCACTTTTTCCTTGTTCCCTTAGAATCCACAGCAACAGACAGGAGGAGGGAAGCAGGAAAGGCAAGGAAGAGGAACAGAAACGGGACTGTTCACGTCACCAAGGGCAACGCGCAACGCTTGGTTCCTGGCCCAAGAAACACAGGTGGGAACAAGTGGCCTTTGGGAACTCAACAGCCAAGGCTTTTACCGAGATCAGCTTTTCTCCTCAGCACAAGGCTCCTGGGGATGAAGTCACGTGTCCAACACCTGCTTGTGGCAAAGCTGGTAGGGAATGCAGCACAAAAGCTCATGGCAGCGGAGCAGGCATGGACGGACAGTCGGTGTTTCCTATCCTGCAGGTTCCCTTCAGCTCTGTTCTGACTGGACCTGTTTCATACAGGGCAGTGAATTCCCAGCATGACTCACACTCACTAGCACGTGTCAGTGGGATGTGTAGCAAACCTGTCTCGTGTAGGGTCCTCCGAAATCTGCTTCCTCCTCTCCCTCCGGAAGCAACAAGCTCAGGGCTCTTCTGCTTCCCGCTACTCAGGGTGAAAAAACTGAGGTGGAGCAAAGAAACAACAGGTTTAATTCCTATTCCCCATCCCTCCCTCGGTGCTTTATTCCCTGAATCAACAGGAGAAATTCCTAGAATCACAGAATGGTTTGGGTTGGAAGAGACCTTTAAGATCATCTTGTTCCAACCCCGTGCCATGGGCAGGGAACCTCGTGCCAGACCAGTCCTGGACAAACAGCAAACCCGCAGTATTTCTTCAGTAAGAGACCTGCTCTGGCACGGTCTGATACACCTACCTCACACTGGCAAATTAATTCCAGGAGTTTGGCTCACGTCTGCACAAACCCATTGCTGTATGAACAGTAATTGCACCCTGCCTCATCAGAGAGATCTCAGGGAATGAGCTCGGAACAGCTCCTGTCAGTGCAGGCAGGGCTCTGACAGCCAGTTAGGCTCAGGATTTTCCCAGGTTTTCTCTACACGAATCCAAGCCCTATCAAACAGTATTCACCCTAAGGAAGCATTCTTGCCCAGGATGCCAGCTGCTGCCTTCAGCTCCACTCACAAACATCCACACGCCTGCCAGATGGAGAGTGGAGGGGACAGTGTGGCTGCACACGTGAACGTGGGCCCTTCTCCTGCGGCGCTGTGAATCAGCCGCGCTGGAATCACGATGCCCAGCGATGCACTCTTAAATGCTTTTTAAAAAGGAGTCTTAAAGGAACTTGAGCAAAATTAAAATATTGAACTAGCTGTCAAAGTAAAAAAAAAAGTGAGCTGTAAACCTTAGAAGATTAACACAAATTTGCCTCTAACACAAAGAGAATTTTAAAGAGCAATTCGCTCTGTCTGTTCTTCAAGGAGACTTTTCAGCCTGGGCTTACACTCACTTTGTCAAAAGAGGCTGACCTGAGCATTTTTTTATTTCTTTCAAGCATAACAATCCAACCCCAAGCCATTTCTTTTTGTCTGGCTCCTTCCTTTCTCTGTATTAATTTCAATTCAATCAACGAGGCAGTTGCATAACTGTTGTTTGTAATTGCTGTCACGTCAACCCTGAAACCGATCACTGCAACACTGAAGTTATATAAAAGGTTTTGTTAGGATTTTTGTTATTTTTCTCGTTTAAATTGTGGGAAGATGAAGTCCTACCCCGGAGAGATGTTTTGGTTTTCTGAGCTCTGTTGTCTATTAGTCTTGTGCTTTGGTGTCTTTTCTGTCCAGTTTTGTTTTACACAGTGCAAGGGTCTGTTTATGCACAGAAACTCTCCAAAAAACAGTTCTGTGCACCCCATTAATACACAGGCTGTAAAATAAACTGTGCTGAGTCAGAGAAGCTACTGGCAAAAGTAAAGTTCACAAAATGGGCGAGCTCTTAAGGAGCAATTTAAATTTCTGGAAAGGCAGGCTATTTAAATGCTTCAGTGGCTGGGATTGTAATTTACCTTGTTCTTCCAAAACCAGCGGACTGTTTCCCTGCAATGATGGAGCATCAAACCCTGTGGGATCATTTCTCCTTGTGCGTGTCTCTTCACTCAAACACACAAAAATGATCCTGGAATTGAGAGTCAGCTCCTCCAAACTCCTCACGGTGTCCTTGCTCCTCTTGAGCACTGCTGATTTTCCCCTGTGACCCAGGGGTGTGCTCACCTGGGAGGGAGACTTCTCCCTGCCCCCAGAGAATCCACATGATCCATTTTACCATTGGTTTTCTCATTTTACCATTAGTTTTCTCATTTTACCATTAGTTTTCTGTCTTTCTAGAGGCACAGATGCCAGGGCCATACTCACAGATCTCTTGGGCCCGTGGTAGTTTGCGAGGCATTCTGCCCTGCAGACAGAAATGCTTCAAGCCAACAAATAGTTAAGGACTTTATTTTGACATGAGTGAATTCTACCCAATACTTATTTGATGTTCCTTCATACTTAAAGGAAATCTGTGTGTAGCTGCCATGGCTTTTTCTTAGAAGAGTCTAGACAATGTCAGACTATACAAACAGAAAAAACTAAAGAGAAAAATATACTGAAGTACCATCGATGCTCACTCCCTCCATAAAAGAAAATGAAAACCCTTCAGGACCACAAAATATATCTGCTTCCTTACAGGATCTTGTCCATAAGTCCTGCCTCCCTGTGGAGGAGAAGCTTGTTTAGAGATGAGCATGGGATGGCAGGAAACCACATCTCTCCTTTCCACCCCAAACTCAAGAGAAGCTTGTAAGGGCTGACACAGAGAGAAGCAAGGTTCTTGCTGGAGGTCTAAGCTTGTAACTCATTTCATCTGAGAATCAACCAAGAGACAGCAGTACCAGCTGTTCCTGTGGGGAAGCAGCAAGGAAGTTGGTCAAGTGATGTTTTCATCTGGTCGTTGTTCAAAATTCCTTCTGAATGAGCACACAGGGATTGCGTGTGCGTGTTCAGGGGAGCAGGCAGCACTCTGTGGGAAAAAAACTGTTACCTTCTGCATGATGGGAGCTTTACAAAACAGATTTCCAGCACCTAGGGAGGCATATGGGAGACTGGGAATGCAGTTTACCCAGATGCAGTGCATGCATTCCTAAAGACGCTCCCGCAGGAATCCAGTGGTGTTTGAAATGAGAGGGGGGACGTGTCAAAGTCAGGGCATAGCCACTCACATTAACACACAGCTATGCTGAATTCATTAACTTTATAATTTGGATGGAAGAGTTCAACAGTGAGGCAAAGGTTCAAATGAGATACACAAATAGATGCCCTGTGAGTTGCTCTCTTATCTTCACCTGAGACCTTGTGACTGAGACAAAGGCAACTCAAGCTCAAAGGCAATTAACTCAAGCCCTTAGAGTGGTTTTCAAACACACAGATCTCACTCGGGGTGTTTGTGGCCTATTTCTCAAGGATTTGTGAAAGGCAGCTGAGGAAATCAGGGCTCCTCTCAGTCAATCTGCTATTCGAGCAGGCTTGTGTGCTCTGAGAAACTGTTCCCAAACTCCACAAGGACTGCACCCCAGGTCTCTGGGCTGTAACAAAGGCTCTGCCATGGACACACCTGCCCTGCTCTGCACACTCAGGGTTCCACAGCAATCTCGGCTCTTACAGGGATGATGTTACCTCAGTACTCTGGAGATGCAGCTTGTGCAAAGCTCTTTATGCATAATCCAAGCCGGGTTTCTCTCAGCAGCTTCATTTTCCCGGGGATATCGCCTGGGTAGGAATGGTGCAATCAGCCCTGGGAGAAGTCTCGTCCCTGCTCTGCCACGTTCTCTGTAGCTGAGGTTGGTCTCAGCTCAGATGCTTTCCTCTACGCAAAAGAAATAGTCCTTCATTACTGCCAGGAATAAAACGCTTAACGCTCTGAGGAAGCCACACAGAAAGCTGCCATAGTGTGCCCTTGCTTTGTCAAGGATGGCTGAAAGATGTTTCACACTAAACATATAGTTGTGCTTAGGAAAAACCTGCTCCACTCACCAGCACAGGCCTCACCATCCATACAGGGGGTGCCCTGCTCAGCTCTGGGGTGCTGTGTGTGCATTTACAGCCTCACCATCCACACAGGGGGTGCCCTGCTCAGCTCTGGGGTGCTGTGTGTGCATTTACAGCCTCACCATGCATACAGGGGGTGCCCTGCTCAGCTCTGGGGTGCCGTGTGTGCATTTACAGCCTCACCATGCATGCAGGGGGTGCCCTGCTCAGCTCTGGGGTGCTGTGTGTGCACTTACAATCAGCCAGACTTTAATTTGGGACACTCGGCTAAGCATCACTGCAGACTCCAAATGGAGGCTGGCTTCAAAGAACCAAAATTTTTGTTTTTATGGGAGACCCAAGGCTTTATCTCTCACACTGCATCCTCTCCAGAGCCCTGACCAGGTAAACTCCCTCTTCCAGTTATGCCCTTGGTTAAGACACTTGTCCCTACGCACGGTCCTCAGGAAAATGAGAGCTCAGGATTTAGAAACTCTCCACCCCTACCCAAGGTCCATCGTGGCCAACCACTCTGCACCAGGGAGAGCTTTTCCATTTTGCCTCTCACTCCTGTGCCAGACACTGAACGCAGTCTGGCAGCTGGTGCATTGATCCCTCCAGCCTGCTTGTTATTCAGCTGGTACAGGGCAGAGTCAGCACTTCAGCCAAGCAGGTACCAACCTCCCATTCTCCTAAGTTATGTGTCGATCCAGCCGGGCTCCAGCTCACTCAGACAGGTGGGTCTGTGGGAGGAAAAGGATTTTAATTGCAAGGGCTGTAGAAACAGCAGAGATGGATTTGAAGTCCCGTGACTCTGGGCTGTTTCACGACTGTTTTGAAGCTCACCTCCAGCACTACAATGACTGTCTAGTGTCCTTTTTAAACACCTTCTGCTTTGGCTAATTTGATTGGGCTCCCCCTTGGCTTTCCATCAACATCACCCCGTGGAAAGTTGGCCCCACCGCTTTTGCAGAATGAAGTCTAAAGAGAACGTGAACAGAAGGCAACAATGTAATATACAACGGCAAATGAAACAGCAATGTGTACTTTATTCTTAATACTCTTTACTTATGTAACCATTTATTAATGTTAATTTTGTTTTAAACTACCTTTCTCCCAGTGACAGCTTCAGCACCAGGGAGTTCTCCTCATATCAGCTATTTTGGGACTCATTATAAGCAGAAGGTGTAAGAGAATGTAGCTCAAGGGACAGAGCTGCACCTTCTTCCCGAAGGTTCAAGTTACTCTGTTGTACTGCAAGACAAACTGTGGCAGAGTTAAATAACGACACAAAGCAAAGATATACTCCATAAAACATTAATATTTTAATGAAAAATCTTAGCTTCATGTTTCTATCCAAAGACACTCAAAACTAGTTTTTCTCCCCCCTTAATTTTGACCTATAATGGGACCAGTTTGGAGATTTTTTTTTTTTTTGTATTTTGGAACATTTTTTTTTTAAAGATTAAACAACCAGGCTAGCAAAAAGGTACCCAATACATACTTTTCTTATATCAAACAAGCTAGTATTTCAATACAATGTAACTATACAGAATATATACATTACACGTATGATCACAAAGCAAACACTACAGGCTCAGAACAGATTTGAAAAAACATGATATTCACATTGATTACAATAACTCTAAAAATGATTGTAACGTTGAAACGGCACTTAGTTTACAAAAAAAGTCACAAAAATATATATAGCCACCAAGAACTATGGTTCCTGAAAAATACTAATAGCCAGATAGTATTATATAAAATGTGAAGTGTATTTAAACATCGTATACATTAAAAAACAAAACCAAACCCCAAAACCAATTCTGTTAGGTCAATAAACATGCCAAGTAATCTAGCTGTGGCCAGCATCAACAAGAGAAGCTGTACTGTGGATGAGATGATGACTGGATATACGGCTGGTGACTGGAGACTGGCACAGTTAAGGGGGTTTCACTGGTACAAAAATGCACAAAGAAGCCCAACAATAATTTAATTCACATTTTTTTTCCTCCAGCTTCCGCTTTTCCCTCTTCGGGGTTTCGCCATAGGGCAGCACCTCGAGTGAAGGCACTGCAGGAACAGAGCAAGGAAGCTGTCCAAGGACTCGGTGTAGCCAGGGTTACAGGTCAGAATATCAAAAGCATGCATCAGCTAAATGAATGGTGAAACAAAATCACTCTTCTGGTGACTTCAGCAACCCTCAGGAAGACTGTAGGTACAGTTGCCACACAGGCTGGCAGCACCAGATTCCACTTTTCTTTTTTTTAGTGCAACCGGATTTGTAGCTGAGACCTGTGGGACACGGAGTTACTGCGCTAGCACACACGGAGTGAACAAAAACCCAGAGCAGTTAAGTACTGCTGCACTAAAAAAATTCACATTTGTTTCTTTTATGGTACATTTCCTCAACACTTGGAACCCACTCTATTTACCAGGTATCCCTGATGTGGCTGAGGTACTGTCTGGCCTTGAACCCTCTTACCTGCCATCACGATGCTATGGGATTTACTATGTCTAGAGTTGGAGATGAGAACCCTCCAAAACTGGATTTCACCTCGTGAGCAAAACTCGAACGTAACCGGCCTGAATGAAAATTAGCTATTTTCCATATTCTGATGGTGTGGAAGTTGCAATGGATGTAGGAGCAGCAGGTGCTCCTCCATCTGAATTCTCTCATCCCCGCAGGGTGCACAAAGCTCCCGGTGGATTTGCATATAAAATGCTTCCTGGTTTGTCTCAGAGAGAGACCAGCACTCACCTCAGCGCTCCCACACCCTGGGCTGCAGGGTGGAACCAGCAACCAAGAAGCGACTGAAGCCCTCATATAAAAACTTTAAACCCTAGCTTAAAAACAATAAAATTTCATCCCGCAGGGGACATATAGGGATCATAGTCTTATAAAATATATTTGACTGCATTGGCAGCTATTACTTTTTTAAAAAGTTTAAATTCACACCTTTTAGACTCAGAATCCATGTGAACCCAGAACCTTTTTTCCATAACCGAGTCTACTGATCTCTCAGTATGAGAGACTTGACCGTGGTCTCTGCGAGCCTGACAACTGAACTCCAGCTGTGGGAAACACCACTCGTGGCTGACTCTGCTTCGAGCGTGAGGGTTGAACCAGATCAACCTTGACCCTTGTCAAGCAGAAATAGAAACGCATACTAAATAACGTTTGTTTTTTGTTTTTTTTTCGGGGGGGAGTGGGGGGGTGGGGAAGAAGAAATAAGAAAATGCATTCCAGAATTCAAAACCCTCTGATAATGTACTGAAAGTAATTTTTGTTTTAGGTTTAATCCCAAGTGTAGTTTAAGGCAAGTTTTTTTCTATTTATCTCTCTCGCTTTATTTGGAATCCAAGCACATTAACAACATAAATTGTTTTAAGATGCCCTGTGTTTTTACATTTCTCTTGTGAAGAACACCAGCATTTCAAAGAACGGAACATTTCCAACAAGTTAGAGAGGAGAAATAAAATGGTATTTGCATTTAAACTATATTCATTTCTACGGAGAAAAGAGATAGTAACAAGAAACAATTACAGACAGGAAAATTAACAAGTCAACCCAACCCTAAACCAACCAAACGAAATCCTCCAAGAACTCTGTTGTTCCTCCAGTTGAACCAGATTGAAAAGTGAGAACTAAATTAAGATGTTACCCGGAGATCCGGAGGTTGAAGAGATAATGTGTAACACACAATGCAATGAATAATGAGCCCCAGGCCTTGCCTTGTACCTTGGCGTTCATGATCTTTACTTCTTTTCAAGGAAGAACAGATCAGAGCTATAAAGTC
Organism: Mohoua ochrocephala; assembly: GCA_013398855.1. Classification (NCBI taxonomy): domain Eukaryota; kingdom Metazoa; phylum Chordata; class Aves; order Passeriformes; family Acanthizidae; genus Mohoua; species Mohoua ochrocephala. The sequence continues at coordinate 28,494 of VZTA01028655.1, forward strand.
TTTGTAACTTTCCCCCTTCTCTTTGGTATTCTGAAAGCAATTTGCCTTCTGACTCAAAATTTTAAGTCTTAAACATCCAATATCCAGATATGTCTGTTGTGTATTTGCACCTTCTCACCGATGAACTCTTTAGGAAAATACTTAAGGGATGAAAATGATCAGATTCTAATGATCAGATTATGTCCACCACCTTACACCTGACCACCTTTGATTATTACATCTCCACAGTCAGGAAATGTGGTTGTGGGTGAAGCACTTTTCAGAACACGAATCACAAAGGACTCTCATTTACCTGCATAACACGTCAGGAAAAAAAGAAAATGCTGTATTTGAGTTCAGTGTTGTAGCCCTCTAATTCAGGATAAAGCTCAGCAAAAGGCATTGTCTTGTCTCACTGGCTTCTCAGTTAAGAGAAATCAGAAGTGGAAGAGAAATGGTCTTTAAATTCAGCTCATCAACAGGCACTGGGCTATTTCACAGTACAGCAGCCCAGAAAAAGCATTTCCCCTTCAAGCCCTTTTAAGAAGCCTCACAAAGATAGATATTATACAAGACTGAATTGCAGCACAGAACTTCTTTGCAGCATGTTTCTAAATCACCTTTTGGATCTGGTGAAGAAACCTCATTCCAGCAACTTGGAAAGTACTTAAATCCCAACTGGTTTTGCTCTATTTAACTAAAATATGTGGGTTTTACCTAAAAAGAGAAAAATTGCTTAAGTCACTGAAACCCTTTAAACTCTTTCCAAAGGTCAATAAACTTTTTTCCTTACAAAAGTTGGCTACTAATAGAAAGAACTCAGACCCAGAGAGTATCAGAGCTGCCTAGGCTGACTGAATACAAATTGAAGTGCAGTATAATACGACTTTTGTGCCTTCTGTTTCTTCAGGAGCAACCTTTGCCTATTGGGTTTCATTTCCCCCTCAAGTTTGCATAAAACAAATCCAACCAGAAAACAACAATTCCCAAAAAACAAGACTCAAGACTAAGGGAATATATCATGCCTTTGGAATACTGAGATCAAGCAATACCTACTCACTCAGCACATCATCTGTGGGCCATGGGCGAACACTGAGTTAACTTCAGAAGCCGTAAGAAAAATCACAAATGTCCTAACGTACTTCCTAATTTAGGTTTGTGTTAGCTTAAAAACAGTCTGATTTTTTAGTGGGCAGGAGAAGCTGCTCAAAGCTTCTACGACGTGCGGCACAAAGGCGACCGCTGAGGGCTCTGACGATGGGCAGGCAGCTAGCCCAGTTAGAGAGGTTGGGAACACCTCTCTGATGACATATTTAAGAAAGAAAAAAATGCAGGAAGCTCTCCCTCCCCTCTGAGGGGTGGCCAGGGGGCTGCCGGAGCCCATCCCAGGGGCCAGGGGGCTGCCAGAGCCCATCCCAGGGGCCAGGGGGTGGCCGGGGCCGCATGGAGCCGGAGGCCGGCGCGGTGCCGACAGTGTGGCCAGCGGTGAGGGGCACAGTGAGCGGTTCCCCCATGCGGAGCCCGGACGGGATCACCCTCTCGGCGTTGTAGAACTCTATAAAAACTTTTCAATCGATAGAACTTGAGAACAAACCAACCTATGGACAGCAACTCTCTCCCGAGGCAGAGAAAAGGAAAAGGTGAAGATGCATGAAGAGAACCAACATGGCGGCACCGAGGGCAGTGAAAGGAGGGAGGGGGAGGAAGCGCTTTGAGCGTCGGAGCCGAGATTCTTCTGCCAGCCGTGGTGAGGACTGTGATACAACAGATTGTTTCCCTGTAATTCCTAAAGTGCATGGGGGGATGCAGAGATCCACTTGCAGCCCATGAGGAAAAGTGCTCACGCTGGAATGAGTGGATGCTGAACAGCTGTCATCTAGTGAGGAACTCAGAGAGAGAAGACCCTGGCTTCCAGAGATAAAGAGAGCCCTTGCTTCGGAACTAGAACAGCTTATCCTTAAAAGACTAAACCCCATGAACTAAAATGACTTAATTGCTTCCTAGCCCCTCCCTCTTTCCCACCAACTGCGCAAGGAGACAAAACACGGGGATTTTGGTCACTCTTTCATTTCCTAGAAAACTTTCTTCAGTACGCTTAGGGAAGAGAGTTTCTTTCTTCTGCTGTGTCCTGTGGGATCCTTACCACGGTCTATTGTTCTCTGCAAAATTTCTAGCGTGGTCTTAATTTTCGCATAGCAGCCCCACCCATCCTGCTGTAACGTGAGTCCCTCCCATGAACATAATCTGGCCATGGTTTAAGAATTTCAGTTTGGGAAAACCTTTGTTTTCCTTTGTGGTTCCCCACCTACAGACAGATCCGATCAGGAGATATTTGTCAGGCTTGCATGGCTATACGCTTTCCAATCATTCCCAATTCCTGGTGCACCTTTAGACTTTCCACGCCTAACTTTAGCTGGGCAGATCTGTTTAGGCTATTTGATCAAACAGTTTTTCAAAGGACTGGAATAGAAGAAGTAGGAATACCTGGCATTCATCTGGGATGGACAGGGATCATGTGTTTTGAAGAAGTGTGTGACTGTTCCTTTCAAAACCGCTCACCATTTCCAAGCACAGGGGCACAGTAAGCGCTTTGAAAAACAGCAGGCACATACAGGAAGTGTCACTTCTTTATGTAGAAGATTAAAGCATCCACTGAAAACTAGTTAAAACTGTTCAATCACGATCTCAATTGCATTCTTTTGTTTATCATTTGAAAAAGGTTTCCTCTGATTTCTTTCCCTCAACCAGAGGGCCTGCAGAAGCAAGAGAAACTTAATGAGCTGCTCTAACTGTGGAAGAAGGAATAGTTAAAGTGATCTGAATCAGTTGTTCTTCTTTAGAAGTATATCACAGCTTCCATGATGTTCTGACAAGATCTCTTTTTGTGCAATCAGTCTTAAATATTTTCACAGAAGTGATCATTCAGTCATGAAAAATAATGTAACATCTGTCGCAGTTTTCAGTTTAAAGCGTAGCTTACAAAGTAATAAGGGGAAAATCTCCCCACTTTTTGTTTACAAAAATTAAATTAAAATGTACAGGACCAAACACAGGCACTTTCCAAAGAACAAAAATGAAACCAAACCATGAATTATTCGATAGTAATAGATGACAGCTCCGGTTTCGGAGGGTCACCCGCGGCTCCCTCAGCAGTGGCGTTAGTCTTTGGCTGCTCTGGCACATCTTCTTCCTTCTCTGCCAACCCACCCAGAGACCCCAAGGGGAAAGTGCTTTCACAATTCTGAGTTGACGACACCTGTGAAATGACAGGCATTTGGACAGAAGAGTTGTTTTCAAAGCCATGCTCCCCTAGCTCATACTGCCCGAGGGTCTCCTCTTGTTCCTGGTTTAAGTAGTCCGGTACTAGGAAGTCACTAGAAGAGGGGTAAAGGACAGAAGAGAAATGTCATTTCTCACACCACGGCATCAGCTCCATCGCACAAACTACACACTGCATTGCACAGAGAACAAAGGTACTCATTTCACATTGCCCAAGATCGTGGCAGTGACATACTCCACTAAGCACCATAACCTAGTTCTCATTTCCACACACAGAGAATTGATTCAACGGCATCTATTTCGCATCCACATTTCCTCCACAGCAACTTCTTATTATTAGATTGTATCACCTTGATGAGAATGAAAGTTAATGTCTGGAACACATTTGGCACTGAAAACCTCACTGAAAAAAAGGGAGCACTCAAGCTTTAAAAATAGAAACAAAAATGAGTTTAGTGCTGGCAAAATGTGGCCCTTCCCATGTCTGAGGTACAATATCCCTCAGAGCAGCAGCAGGACTTCCTTTTAATCTTTTCTGGACAACCCTTCTGCTACGTACTCTTAACAGCTGAGGGCTGAGCGGATCCAAAGAAAACCTATCAAACGCTCCACTTGTGTTTTCAGAGCATGAGGACACAAGGAAAATAAATTTCTTTGCAAGTTTTCAGCAGCAGACATGAAGTTTGTACTTGAGACAAGTATATACGTAGATCACATACATGCACGTTTGGATGTTTTGGTTCCACCTGGCAATGCGTCAGTTAAAAGAAATCCTTAAATAACAGCAGCCTTCACTGCTCCAACCCAAACTCGCAGTCAGCTCTGCTAAACCTCGTGTTTGTCAAATCACACTGAAGGAATTGTGAGATATGCCAAGTCTTTTGTGCTCTGATAAAAAAATGTCCAAGTGGCCCTTACTATTTCCAAACCTATTAGTCTAATCATTTAGTAATGTTATCTAGAAAATGAAAAAAGAAGGTTTGGAGTCATGCAATCTTTCCACAGTGTTAAGCAAGCACTTAAAACGAAGTAGGAAGTCTGTGCCCTATGAAAGTGAACAGGCTACGTACAGGATTTCGAATAGCAAATCAATATCAAATCACAGATACTGTCGTATAGAACGCTATGGCTTCACACCGTTAGCTTGGCCATAGATACTACTGAAAAGAGAAATTAAGTAACCCAGAACCAGCCTCTGCATATCACTGGATTCTTCAGTAGCCTCCTATATAGCTCCCATGCTGTAAGACAGATCAGATACAACAGAGAGTGGAGCAGGAATCAATCTGACTGGAATTAGCTGGCAGCCCAATGAGAGGCACAGCAGGCTGCCCTGAAAGCAGGAAATGATGATCTTAGGAAAAAAAAAAAAAAAAAAAAGAAAAAAAGGCAAAAAAAAAGGCAAGTTTCCCTGTTAGGTTTTTGCTGTGCACCTCACCTGCTCTGGAAGTAGTTTGCTAGCTCTGACGCTTCATGGTTCAAGCTCCTCAGGTGAACGATTAAATTTCCAGAGTTGGTGAACATGGCGCCACATGTTTTGCACTCGTAAATCCGAGGCTTGCGGATAATGTGCCGGGAAACGCGCATGTGGTGTTTATATTCCCCGAAGGAAGTGAAAGTGGCACTACATATCTGGCACCGGAAACAGCGTTTACCTTCGTGCTTCAGGCGATGCATCTTGAGCGAGTAAGCTCGGGTGAACTTTTTCCCACAGCGGTCACACTGAAATGGTTTAATGCCTGTGAAAGAGAGAGCGCAAACACGTTCACCTTTTGTAACCACGAGCCACGGGCAAAATCCTCCCAGAGTGCTACAGCACGGGGACAGCAGCTGTAGGCGGTCACAGCAAAGCCCTGCTTGAGGAAGAGAGTCTCTGGTTAACTTTAAAAAGGCAGAAACAATCAGAGAGAGCCGAGCTGCCCTCCCTCAGTGACAACCTCCAGCAAATCTCATCGCTGTGACCTGTCCCGAGGCTCCTTCCCCACGGTTTAAACTGAACACAAGCCCCCATGGATTAGAGCACGGCTAAGATCCCGAGGCACAGCCAACAAGGACCTGATGCTGCAGTCATCTCCAACGCCTTTGAACTCCTTTGATCTCGGGAGATTCTTGTGCCAGACTGGTTCCCAACAATGCAATTATCAGCCTACCCTTAATTGCAATGTTTTTTTCTGGCTGCCTTTGGCCTCAGAGAAGTGTTCTGGCAGGGGGACTGTGTGCACACGGATACCCCTGTAATGCAGCAGGAATGGTGATAAAAGGGGGCAGTGGGAGCCTTTATATTGCGTGGGAACCTTGCTATATGTCGTGGTTTGACACTGGCCTGACGCCAGGCACCCACGAGAGTCCCTTGCTCATCCTCCCCTGCCACAGCTGGGCACAGGAGAGAGGGAAAAAAAAAATTAATGAAGGGATCATTAGTTGAAATCCGGACTGGGAGAAAACACTCCAAGGGCAAAAACATGCTTAACTTAAAGTTACAAAGTGAATTTATTGCTAACAGAATCAGAGGAGGATAATGAGAAATAAAATAAGCCCTTAAAAACACCTTTTCCCCCCAGGCCCTTCCTCCTTCCCACCAACAGCGCAGGGAGACAGGGCATGGGGGTTTGGTCAGTTCATCACCACGATTTTCTTCTACTGCTTCAGGAGAGGAGTCCTTCTTCCCCTGTGAGGCCGTGGGG
>VZTA01028656.1:7585-32974 GCA_013398855.1 Mohoua ochrocephala
TCTTGTTCCATCCTTGGGTGCTAATGTGAAGAGTTTGGCTGCATTCTCTCTGTGCCCTTCCATCAGGAAGCTGAAAACAGCAGGAAGATCTCTTCTGAGCCTCTGAAGCTGAACAGTTAGTGGTCTCAACTTCATCTTTACAAAGTGTCTTCTACTGGGCTTGCTCCTGTACATCAAGTCTTTTCCAAGGCTGCAAACCCTAAAACTGGTCTCAGGACTTCAGATACACTCTCAAAAATGCTCAAGAGAGGGGAATAATCACTTTTCCACATTCTGCCTAATGCAGTCCACTAGGTTGCTGGGTTTCTGGGCTGCGAGAGCACACTACTGACTCATATTCAATTTGCTGTGCACCAGGAACCCCAGGTCCTTTCTAGCCAGCTTGCTCACAGACTGTGCTGTAATTGGGTTATTCCGTCCCAGATACGGGGCTAATTTACCTTTGTTGAACTTTGTGAGGTTCTTGTCAGACCAGTTCTCTACCTGCTTCTCCAGGCTGACCCTGCAGCATATTGGCTGCTCTCTGCAGCACGATTTGAGCTTTTTCAAAGACAAAGCTCTGTGCTTGTGAGAAACTCCTTTGCACAGATTACAATGCCACATCCTCACCTTTCCCGCCTCTCTTTCCTGGAGAGCTTGTTTCTGTCCGCTGCAGTACTCCAGGCATGCAAGCTATGCCTCCACATCCCTCTAATTTCAATGAGATCATAACTCCACAACTGTGCACAGATTTCTCATTCTTCCTGGTTTTTTAGCTCATGCTATGTATATCCATTGTAGAAGTGCTTGAGATGAACCCTCAGTCACCTGGCTTTCAAAAGAGAAAGGGAGTGTGAGAGCCTCCCTCATCCTATTACGCCCTGGTCTATTTCTCACAGCCCCTGCACTATTGCTTTAGGTGATAATAAACTTTCTCCAGTTTACCTAGTTTAAATCCCTTCTCATCAGGTCAATAAGTCTGTTTGTTCTCTTTATGCCTTGAGGCAGATCTTCAAATACTGTAAAATGACATAGCAGTGCTGGTAGGAAGGGACTTCTGCTGTTTTAAAGCACTTAATAAAATTACGGTTTAATTTCTAAGACTAGTATTCAGCACATTGTTAACTTTGGTGAATTACACCTTATTACATTCATCTGGTTTTATTCCAAAAGCTCAGGATTAGTGATGCTTTAAATTTGAGTTTGAGTAGTGTGGATTGAGTTAGGAATACAATAGCTGCTTAGTGCTGCTAATGCAATCAATCTGTGCTGTGTGTTTTCACTGTGCCTGCTCTCTTCTGAGCTAGGTTAACTCAAGAAGGGATAACTCTCATGGAAATTACTTCACCTAGTTGTAGTGAAGGTGCATACATAGTCTTTTTATTCTACTCATACAGTGTTTTTTAGCTTCCCAGGTGGCTGGTAGATCTTCCTTTTCTTCCACTTTTTAAGCAGCTTTTATCGTGCACGTTAATCTTAAGAAAATATAGCTATATTCTGTATGAATGCATCCCTTTGAACAACAAAAAAAGTATTTTATCTATATTGCCATCTTTCAATTTATATTTTTAATAGAAAATAACACCCTTCTAAGTCAAGTTTGCTAACTCTTTGAGAGGAAATTTATTTGAAAACCTAAGACAGAATTGTGATTACATTTTTTACTTTTCATTAATTGTCCTATACTTCATAATGAGGCCAGCTCAAAACTCTTAATCTAAATAAAGTGATTTTATTTCCCTGAGCACATTGCTAATTAACCTAATTTTGGTCATGTTGTGGGAAACAAGTAAAGCAGATAGGAAAAGATAGTGCTTCCTCATTAATTGGCTCATGCCACAGAAGGCCTTGTTGCAATGAAGTCAGACTTGACTGTTTGAGACGGGCACTACTGAGCCTTTCAAAAACACTGAAACAGTCAGACAAAAAACTGAGTGAAAGAAAGAAGACTGTAACCCCCCTTGGGGCTAGGGTGCTACCAACAGAAATGTCTCATCTGGGTGCTTTATACTACTCAACCACAGATAGGAGGTTTTTTGGATTTCTTCAAGTTTTCTTCCCTCACCAGAAATAGGTTCTTATTTCAAAGCATTTTCCTGCTACCTTAACAACTGATACCAAAAGTGGTGGGGAAAAGCTACCTAATACTTTAGTACTCCACATTTTGGCAGCAGGAGACACATAAATAAGAAATGAAGTAGGCTTGAGGAAGGGGTTCTAGGTTTATAAACACATTTTATCAAAATCTCCCAATCACCAACATTAAGGATTGCTAGGGAAAAGGAAATACATTTAGAAACAGGGAACAGAACACTGACTTAGAAGGCTGTAATATTGGAGAAGATTAGAGAACAGCTGGTTGGGAATCTTCTGAGCAGTTGTCTTTTTGTCAGAAATAATTTGCCAGCTGAATATGAATAACAGTTTCATCACAGATTTTTCCTTGGCTTTGTTGGAATTTGTTATCAAAATATAAAGGTGAAAAATAACCCGGTCCCAGAAAAAAACATAAGCATAATGATCCCTTTGTTGCCACTTGCAGATTGCAAACTTAAGTAGTGTTAGAACTTCCATATCAAATGCGCGTGTTAACTATCACATTATTATTTGTCCTTCTTTGCTCCTTCGCTCTTTGTGTTGTCTGAAAATTTCAAGCAGAGTATTTGTGAAATCTGAGAGGTGCAAAATCTGTCTCCTGGTCATCTCTGTCAAATAGTAGATATTGGAGACATATAGAAAATAAAAAGGAATAGTAAAGATGAAGGAAGACCTCTGCCTTTATGATTGTAAAGTATAAGAACTTGATGTGAAAGATGATGTGATGCCAGAGTAAATATCCAGGTTTGTGATCAGGATATCAGGAGGTGATATTTTGAGAACTGTGACAGATACAATTTTAGTTACAATGAATTAGAATCACAGGATGACCGAGATTGGAAAGTACCTCTGGAGGTCATGTTGTCCTGGCTCAAGCAGGGTCACTTAGAACAGGTTTCCTAGGACCATATTCAGACAATTTTTTAATACTTCCAAGGATGGAGACTCCACAACCTCTCTGGGCACCCTGTGCTGGTGCTCGGTTACCTTCACCACTCTCTGCGCCTGGCCTCTGAGCTGGTTTTCAGTCCACCTCTCCATCTGCTCATCCAGCCCATACCTCATCACCTTGTCTATGAGGAAACTATGAGAGGTAGTGTAGAAATTCTTGAAGTTTTACTTGACTGAAATATCTTCATATTGAAGATATGACAGAGAAGAATCCATGAAGTCCATTACTCACTGTGATGAGTAGGTAGAATTATAATTAGTAGCTTACTCATGGTAGTTTGCACTCCTTATTTAACCCTGGTATTTTTAGGTTCCTTACTAGAAATAAAAATGAATAAATATTTGCAGATGTAGAATTTCATATCAGATAACTAATAGCTTAAAACAACTAAACAAAATAAATGGTGTAAAAATAAGGTATTGCTGGCTTTTTAATTTATTTGAAACGTTTAGATTAGCACAATTTATGGAAATGAGGAAAAGTTAGTTTAAATTGCTACTTATGTTTTTCTACCAAGAATTTGTGTAATAAATATTCATTAGTTATACTGTTAAATGTGAAGTATCTTGCAGAAGAGAATCATTTTGATGCATTCACATATCTACAGGAAAAGACTAATGCATTTATCTCCATAGAAATGCAAAGTTTGTTATAGAGTATGGGGATGGTCTTGTTTGGGAATCATTTAAAGCAAACTTTCAAAATCCTTACCTTCTAGTTAGCAGTTTTGGCAAGCTAAACCTGGAAGTTCAACTGATGAACATTTGTTTAACAGTACATTAAAGCTAGTTTGTTTGGGTTTTTTTTTCCTAAACTGTGTTGATGATCACAAGACTACTATTAGAAGAATATACTAACTCTTGATCTTGGAAATTTGATTTTTTTTTCTTAAACAGTATAAACATATGAAGGAGAAAAATAAAGTGTATGCATAATATAAATAAGCTAGGCAAAGTTATTTATTCTTAGCTGTTGAAATTTTAGATCAGAATTTGTATAATTGGCTGTTAATTAAGGAGTGGAACTTCAAGGCTCTTCTGGGCTGCAGGGTGCTTTAAAAAGAATTTTACATGTTCTTTTAGTTTTATCTAGTTGGCAAGAATGCCTTAACCATGTCCTATGAATGATCATAGTTTCCATAATCGATAGTTGTGTTAAAGTTCTTCTATTGCAAAAGCAATAATTAAGTTTTAAATTCTAGTACATGGGTGGGAAATTATTGTTGGAAGCAGATGCCCCAAATTAGACATGGCTTCTACAGAATGAATCATGAAAAAATGCTAATTACTCTCTGTATAAAAAAATCATTATTGCATCATTTTAATGCATGTCAGAGTATATGCCCCGAGGCTACATCGTTGTTACATAGACAAAGAAAATTCTGATGCAAATATAGCTGTTTTCAGTCCTTTCAACTTCTAGTTTTAAAGCAGCACAATGTGTATGGTTGTAGTTTTTGTTCAGTCAGCTTTTTGTTTGGGAGGTGTCTCATCTCTACAGAATTCAGTTGTAGAAGGTGTCCTTTGCAATTCAGTCCATCCCAGTGTCATGAATCCTAAATGCATTTTCTCTGGTGAGGTTGAAAAGATGTGAAAAAGAGTAACAATACTCAGGAGGAAACATACTTCAGTTAATAATAACCAGCAGCAGTAAAATTGGTACAGCAATTTGCAGGTAATTAGCCAACAGGACAAAAAAGACATATGGTCCGGCATTATGCATTACTTATTTTTCTGCAAAAAATTGTTACAGACTAGGCCTTTTTCTTAATACTTATTATTTATTATTATTACTTATTACTATCTATGCAGTACATTTGATACTAAAACAGCATGTAATTTTTAAATTAATATAAGTACATAAATATGCCTTGGTTATTTCTGTTTTTTTTATCTGCAGGTGGAGAAGCTGGTGTTATTTAATTCTTGCATCTGATTATAGGTAGCAGGAGACCTGTAGAAGTAGAATTTTACATTTGCTTCTTGTATATTGGCACTGACTAGAGACAGATCTTCATATATGATGATAATTTCAAGATTTTAATTATACAATTATTCACAATTTGACAATTGTATTTTAGAGTTTTAGGCAATTGCAATATAACAATTCATGGCTAAAGAGGAATGCAGAAGTGTAATTTCAGAAAAATATATATGTTTTGAATTGAGATAATGAAAGTACAGGAATAGATCCCTGCCAGATAACGGTGTTACCATAATGGCAATAAGAAAGAAGTGTGTCTCAAACAACCACTTGTTATGTGCATTTCATACGGCCTTCTGTTTATGTGGTCTCTGGAGGCATTTGCGTGTTTCTCAGCTTTGCTGTTGCAAAATCTGTAGGCTTGTAATATGAGAAGCCATAGCTTAGCTGAGCCGGAATGGGAGCAGAAAAACTACGCATGTATAACTGTAGGACCAGGTATCTCTCACATCATCAGATGTTGACATGCTTAAAAAAAACCCCACCTCCCTGCTTTACGCTAGATTTCAAGAAATCCTATCTCATAGCCAGTTCTGGAAACACTTATCTCCATCATGGAATGGTTGTGAGGCCCAAAGAGCCACAGTGAGCTGGTGAGCTGCATTGCACAGTGTCCTCAGTAGGACTAAATATGTTGGGTGCCAACATCGTGTTGACAGGACTGTCTTTCATGTTTTGGAGCTGCTTTGAGCTTCCCATGTGTTCCGTTGCACCGTGCAGTAGAGACCTCAGGAGTCCAGGAACACTTGATCTGGTAGCTGGTAACATTCCTCTGCAGCAGCAAGTAAATACGTAGCACTGGTTTTGCTCATCTTCACTCTCCTAGGGCAAGGGCACTTGTTGGGCAGGATTTATAGTGAGCACACGGAGGGATAATTTGCCAGAGGAGTTCAAGACACGAGGCAATGTTCATCATTTTTGAAGTGGGCGTCACTAGGCCTAGTTACTGTTGCAATAACATTTATTATCTATTATTAGATTTAGCTGGATTCAAATGCTGTGCGAGCATTGTCCTGAAGCTCTTTGCAGAGATAAGAGGAAAGATGAATTAATGTAATGAAAAGCGTGAGGGACAAAAAGCATGGACGCTAATGAAAGAGAGGTTAAAAAGTGGGACTGTGAGCAAAAGATGTAATAAAATACAAAGTATGGATTGGAGGATAAGGGACATCTAAATAAGAAACAGAAAAAAATCAAAGAGAAAATAGGGGTTTAAATTCAACCTCCACAGAAAATAAAGAATTTTTCAGATAAACTAACTTCTTTATTTTATACTAGTCATGTAATATAGAATTTTTGTATTACCAATTTTCAGAATATACTTTTAGAAATGTTATTCTGTTTCTTAATCGCTATCTTAAGGGATCATCTCCAATTTATTTTCAACACATGAGCTTCCACCCTGTTTCCTCTTTCATTTAGCTAGTCTCAAACAACAAGGCCTCTGGATCTTCACTGTGAGCAGATGCCTAGCTGGGATCTCCATGTGATTAAACTTCCAAGACTTGTGTTTTCCACGTGTAAGTGCAAGTACTTCAAGCATATGAGATCAGTTTGTGCTGACGGAGTTCACCTACCAGTATCTTTAAAAAGCTACTTTAATACTTGATGGCAGCTACTCTTTTGCTTTGTTAATCTATACCTGGAGAAACACTGATGTAACCAACTGAAAAGGAATTTAAAACATTTGTCATGATAGAAATACTTACTGAAAAAAGCCTTTGTACTTTGCCAAGGAAGGGCAGGCTCTGAGTGGTTTTTTGAAGTTTCGGTTACTCAGCATTTCCAGATGGTCATTAGATTCTGGTGGAAGTCTGAAGGATTTGCAACTTGCTGTGAATGAAAAATGTAATCAAATAGAAACCTTTAGATGTGAAATGAAGTGTTTCATGTTTTAAATTTAATTTACTAAACAGTTCTGTTTAAAACAGTTCTGCTTAAAGGCAGCATGCTCTAATTTAGAGACCACATGATCATTTATTTTCAGAAATGTTTTCTTTTTATGGTCTCTCTGAACACCGCCATTGTATCGAAATGCATCTGTTACCATATCTCTTGAGAGGAGATAACTAATTTATTAGTTCTCAGGCAATAAAATCTGTGAAATAATGGAATCTTTTTTATGAACAATAAGATTACTGTACAAGAAAAACCCAAACTTGCATAAAGTAGCATTCCTTAGACATCAGGGAAAGTTTGAACTTTACTCGATGAGAATAACTGATTAATTACAAACATGTACAATGAACCCTCTGTTTCCTGTGCAAGAAAATGTCCCCGAAACATGTGGAGTGGCACACTGAAATTAAATTATACTGTCATAATAGTACCATTCAATAAAATTTCTAGCTAAATAATACAGGGACACTTGATACTGTCTTGAATCCTACGTTTCATTGAACATTTTCAGTTAAACCTCTTGAAGGAAGAAACAAGAATTGTATTTTGTGTGTCTGGAATTATTTAATTTCTATGACTTTCGTACTAGTAGCAGAGTAGCAACCATACTGATAGGGAGAGTTTTGATTCAAAAAAATTCACTTGCTTCACTAGCAGCTTCAAACTTGTGCAGCTTACATAGAACAATAGAATTGTTTAGGTTGGAAAAGGCCCTCTAAGATTATCAAATCCAACTGTTAACTTAGTACTGCCAAGTCCATCACTATCGTCCACCATGTCCCAAGTGCCATAGCTACATGTTTTTTGAACATTTCCAGGTATGGTGGTTCTACCACTTGCCTGGGCAGCCTGTTCTAATGCCTGACCACCCTTTCAGTGAAGAAAGTTTTCCTAACCTCCCCTGATGTGACTTGAGGCCATTTCTTCTCATTCTGTCCCTTATTACCTGGAAGGCCAACACCCACCCACCTGGCTATAACCTCCTATAAGGTAGTTTTGGAGAGTGATAAGGTCTGCCCTGAGCCTCCGGTTTTCCAGACTAAACAACTCCAGTTCCCTCAGCCACTCCTCACCAGACTTGTGCTCCAGACCTTTCACCAGCTTCATTGCTCTTGTCTGGACATGCTCCAGCACCTCAGTGTCTTTCTTGTAGTGAGGGGCCCAAAACTGGACACAGGATTTGAAGTGTGGCCTTACCAGTGCTGAGGGGGTCAATCCCTGCCCTGGTCCTGCTGGCCACACTATTGCTGATCCAGGCCAGGATGCCATTGGCCTTCTTGGCCACGTGGGCACACTGTTGTCGCATGTTCAGCCTGGTGCCAGTCAGTACCCCATGGTCCCTTTCTGCCTGGCTGCTGTCCAGCCGCTCTGGCCTCAGCCTGTAGTGCTGCAGGGGGTTGTTGTGGCCAAAGTGCAGGACCTGGCACTTGGACTTATTTAACCTCATATTGTTGGACTCAGCCCATCTTTCCAGCCTGTCCAGGTCCCTCCAACAGATTAACACTCCCACACAACCTGGTGCACATTTGCTACTGGTAGACTTGATCCCCTCATCCAGATCATCAGTAAAAACATTAAACGGGGCTGGGCCCAACACGGATCTCTGGGGGACGCTACTGGTGACTGGCTGCCAACTGGATGCAACACAATTCACCACCAGTCCCTGGGCCCAGCCGTTCAGCCAGTAGATCCAGCCAGTATCTACCTACGGATATCCTAGGTGTATTTAGGTATTTACAGACAAATATCTCTGTGCATTTATAGCACATTTTATCTTAATTGCTTTGTCTATGAGGTCTATGATTAGCTTTACATAATGTGTATGCATATGAAGACCATGAGTAATTCTGACTGGAAATAGTGGTCGTAAAACAATCTAAATAGTTGAATAGTGTAACATGATACGTTATACTGTCAATCTATTTTATGCTATTTACCTTTTCCGCCAAAACTGTGAGTTAGATTTAGTTCAGAATCAGACAGCGTATTAGCAAACACTTCATAGGTTTTAGACACATTTGTGATCAGTGTTCTAACCCCAGGGAAGAAAAATCCTTAAAAACTTGAAAAAAAGGTGAAAAATACTACAGTATTTAAAAAGTGTACACTGTATACTTGGTATAATAAAAGGAGGTGTTGTAAGGAGGCTTAGGAAGGGCTCTCCCCAAATCAGTACTATCACTAAAAAAGAAAACCATGAGCTGCTCCCCTCCCCACCTCCAGTGGGAGACAAAAAGCAGAGATACAGAGTTAAGATAAGAACAATTTACTGGAAATAGCAGTGAGATAAGAAAACAAACAGCAATAGCAACAATATTAATAACAAAAGTGTACAAAGAGAGGGTGACTTATGTGCAAAAAATGTTCACTGGCTGTACTGGTTTGAAAAGAAACCCCTGAGAGACTCCAAGTCAGAAATACAATTTAATAAAGAAGAAAAAAAAAATAAATGAAATAGTACAAAAAAAGAAAACCACTGACAGAGTCAGAATACAACCTGACACCCTGTCATTCAGGGTGTTGGTAGCAGTCCAGATGAAATAGTCCTGTTGAAATGGTGATCCTGAAGAAAGGTCTAGTCTTTACCTGAAGATCCAGTAGTAGCTCTTGTCCTCTGGGAATCCAGCAGGTCAGGGCCCCGTGGTGTTCGAAAGCTCAGCTTATATCCAGGATGGAATGCTTGGTTCCTCTCTCTGGGCGGAGCATCTCCCAATGGGATAATGCTGTGAGACTGGATGGTCCATTAACAGAAGATATCCCCCTAGAGGGAGGATGGGTCACGGGAGAGATAAGGAACCCTGCCCCACCTGGTTTCAACAGCTGGCCCATTAACAGGAGATAGTCCTGAGGGAGGAGGCAAAGAACACCACCCCACCTGGTTTCAACAGCCCACGAAGATGGTAATAGAATACACTGCAACCCAGGACACTGGCCAATGCAGCACAACCTCAGGACAATGACCAACAGCCAATGGATTCCCTACCTGGCCACACTTTTTTTCCACCTGAAGACATGCACTTCTTCCTGGAAGCAAGAGTCCTTTCCTTGCACCCCTCACAATGATGTGAGGTGGTATACAATAACAAGCTAGCCACATACGCACATGGCTTGGCCCCCTCATGGCTACTGAGGAAAAATTAATGCTGCCCCGGCTGAAACCAGGACAGGAGATAAATCTAATATTTTTATTAGAAGTTACAAATTGATTTTAAGGAAATACTGAAGATTCCTCATAAAAAAAAATATAATCTGTAAGGAAATAGGAGAAGACAGTTATAGGAAAACTATAACTAAACTTTATCTGGAGCAAGTTATGACACAATTGCAGAAACTACTTTTGAGCCTCTGGAGGCACCATCTGTTTCCCCTAATTAATCAGAGATCACAAGAAAGGGTAATACTTAATTATAGTGTTTGCTTTTCTTTCTTCCATAATTTCAAATACTTCGATATCATAGCACAACAGATACACCATGAGAAAACTGTTAACAATGTCTTTGGGGTATTCACACCTACAAATAAGAGAAAATTAATAGTTACAGTACACACAGCAGATGTGTTTGCACTGCTGCACTGACCAGGAAAGAAATAGCATTCACTGAATATGGTGAATGATGTTGAATTTGAGGCACTATAAACTGCAGGTCTTCGGTTTCTCAAAAGTACATAAATTAAAATAGAGTTTTACGGTTATGTCTGTGACTAATGTATTTAAGATAATAGTACAATTATCTGACTGTGATGTTACTTTAAATATGAGAAGTGAGTTTGCATAGAATTTTATCATATGAAAATGTGTTCTTTATAATTAGATATCTTTCTTCTAAAATATATTGTGGAGTTCTTTATATGAGAAGTACCATGAGGGCCTTGCCTGAAAAAATGCTTAAGATCTCATTTCACTCTTTAGGGTAGATGAGGCTTTCTTTTTAAAAACTTTGGGTACAGAAGGCAACCATAACAGTTTAACAATCCAGGTCAAACGGATTTGATTACAGAATTTTATTGAATGTCTTTTGGAAAGTAATTATTATGGATGACACTACAGCAGGAGTACTTCCCACAAATAGGCAGCACAGAGGAATCAGTCAAACATAACAGCATCACTGCAGGATGTTGACCAATATGCCATGTCTGAAATTCTTAAATTCTTACTTACAGTCTTCAACATAAGATTTATGAAACTCTGGATACAAGTAGTCTAGTAATTTAATAGCTTAATGAAAAAAAAAATCTGTAAAATAAAAGTTCCCTAAGTTATATGTAAATGCTGCTTTCTCTTTTCTTCACAGTCTCTTCCTGCTTTTGATGTTCGCAATTCTTAATAGGAAAGGCTAAAACAAATCTTCTATATAGCATTGTCAAGTACAAAGAACATTGATCTGAATATGGAAGCCAATGTATTGGAACTGCCAAAACAGTGCATCGATGCTCTTTATGTTTTATAAGTATTGAAATATCTCAGAAGTGATGTACTTCATTATTTTGAAAGCATGGTTTTTATAATAGCCATTTCTCCTTCAAATCTAATCAATTGTTTGAATTGCTTTGAAAAAAGTAAAAGTAGATGAGTATTCTCGGAATACAAAAAACACTGAAAATGGAGAAATGCATTCTGGCTTGCCTTTGTCTGGATTTTGAAAAGCTGTCTTTGAAAACTTGTATCACTATTAAGCAAAAATGCATGTGGAGGTTATGAAATCACATTATTCACTGAATTGTGGCCAGAGACAGGTTTTCTAATCAGAGAAGCAGATAATTGAAATAAGTGATACAGTGGAAATGCCATTGCTCCATTGGTGTTCCTACTTTATTACAATATTCTTCTTCATACTAAAACTTGGTGAAATGTAGACAGAAAATAGTTTACAGAAATTTTTGCTTTAAGTCCATTACTTCTAGTTTGGCTTGGATTAGGAGTAGCCAAAGTTGAATCTCTGATGTAAAGGTTTCTTTCTGCTCAGTGACACTAAAAGCAAGGTATCCATAGTTTAAACAATGCTGGTATTTAATAAATAGCTTCCTTTATTAAAAAAATAAAGGTGAAAAAACTTAGCTGTCATCCTATAGGCAAGTCTCCAGATTTTTTTTTAAATTTTATATCTTTCATAGCCAACAATACAAATAATAAAAAAAAAACTAATAGAAAATTATTTTACCTGTTGATAATATTTACTTTTCATTTAGTAAACCACAGCCACAAAGATATTTTGAATATCATGCAGTTCAGGGAGCATTATATTACTATGGACAATAACTGTGCTCTGCCCCATAAAAAGGTAAAATATGTCCAAACGACTTGAGGCACAACAGGAGAAAGAAAAGCAACAACAAAATTAAAACACAGCACAAATCTACTCAGTTTATTAATATACTACCATCCAGTGCTTATTTTCATAGATTATTTTTTCAAGTTGCTATTTGGAATTCAGAATTTACCAACTTTCTCCAACATGCTTTTCTCAAAGGCTTAATGCTAGGCAGATATAATTACCACTAAAATGCTGTTTGCAGTTTCAAAGGTTGCTTGACATTAAAGGATCATAAAAACCAAACATGAAATATTTCACTCAAGAAAGTATGTTCTTTTGGAAGTATGCTTTTTGATATTCTTAGTAACTGTGTGTTGAAAACAGATTGTTATGTAAATTGTAGATGTCTAAATGTTAAATAATATTCATCATAAATCATTGTGGTTAGTTGATTTTTCAGATCCATCATTTTATTGTGCTAATTTTAAATCTTCTTCATTTGGCAGAAGACTACTTCCAGTAAAGGAATAACTACTCTCTTTTTCATGATGAATGCTAGCATTCATTTCTTACTAGTTATTTGAAGTCACATTCTTTTACATTCTGAGTACTTTGCTCATGTCAGTGTTTCTGTGAGTTTAGAAGAACATGAATTCTTCAATGAAATTGTTTGTGAATAAATACAGTATATGGCTTCAAAGGGAGTTCGAGGAAACATACTTTGGTGGTAGGGTTTTTTTCTTTAAAAATTTTTGTCCCACCCAAGATGAAATCTAAGAATTCGAATTTTTTTATTTTATGAGGATGCTAGCAGGTTTGGTGTACAATATAGCCTGAATCTCAACTCTATGCTGCTTACCCTTTTCTTAAAAGAGGAAAAGTTTGCTACTATTATTATTGCTGTAAATTCTATAACAAACTTCCATCCCTTTTCCTAGAAATAGGATCCACATCCTGTATTTCTGTTTGTAAAAGTACTTCTGTTCATATCTCCAAAAGATTTTTTTTCCATCTAGGTGACAGAACAGAGTACCTATTTATTTTGTATATAGACTAGCGTGCCTAATTGTTACTTTGACTCCAGTGATCTCATTGTGTAAGACTAAGCTGTGATTTTGCTATAGATCAAGTAAAAAATATCAAGTGCTGTGCTTTAATGGAAGCAAATTTAAGTGGTCTCATCTTGTTCTGTTGTCACTGAGAATAGAGACTGGTAAATGATCACACATCCAGATTTTGTCATGCAACACAGTGCAATGATGATTTAACTGAACATACTTATCGAGTGCAAACAAATGAAGGGGAACAGTAAACAGACAGAAAATGAAATAAATTGATTCAGGTGGACTGCATACACTAATACAATCCAAATGCAGGCACATCTTGGATCTCTTCAGCTTTCCTCTTTCCTTTGGAGCCAGAACTCTGATACAAAAAGCCCTAGTTGATCTAACTTGATCTAAGATCGTGATGCCATTGAAAATGATGGCCAGGTACTTTGTAACACCTCCGTTTCCTTTCCTTATCATCTGTCTGTGATAGTATCTATGTTACTTCAATATGAATCAGATGTGGACATGGATGCCACTAAAACCTTATCTTGGAAAAATCTGAAAAACTGCTGCCCACAGAACCTGTAGGAAAAATTGGACTCTAGATTTTGATGAAGTCACTTTGCCTTTAAGGTAAACGGTCTGAAATGTGAATTTAGAAATGCTACCACATTGCATTATTTATTTTATCCACACTTGCACTGCAAACGTGTTGTCTTGTTTAAAGATAATGGCAGTCAGACTGCCTAGTTTACCAGTGTTTGTGTCCTGAATCAGTTAAATTCAGCAACTCCCGTTTGCTCTTGAGACTTACTCCATTTATTTCTATAATGTAGTTTAGTATTAAATCACTCATTGTTTTCAGCAATTTATCTAAAATTGTCACTTTTTTTCATAAATATAATCTTTGTGTTTAGCAAAACAGAAAAAGTAAGTAAGCAAGGATGCCAGATCATGTTAATAATTTTTATGGCTCCTACATGCTTAGAATTAGCATTGGTGTTCAGGATTTGACTAACAAGTAGATTAACAGAAGGGAGCTGGGCAGAAAATAGAATGTGTTTTATGATTAATTTGATCTATTAGGGGTAAAAATGTCTATAGGTCTGTCAGCTTGTACTTCTGATGAATGCACTCTGGTTAATAAATAACTGTAGCCTTTTAAAAGAGTAATAAACCAGCCCTTATTTTATTTCCATTTCTTATATTTCTGTTAAGTCTGCCTTAACATTCATTAAGGTTACAAGCTCACATTGAAATCTTATTTGTGGTCAAAAAGTTTTACAGTTTAAGTTTTCTAAAGTCTATTGCTGTGATGGCTGTGTTACTAGTACCAGCATTTCAATGCCAGCATACATCATTAGAGTCCTTCAGATATCAGCAGTGTTTTCTGGAAAAAAATAAACAAACCTCTACATAAACGAGGAAGAGAAGAGATTGGAGTTGTTAGTTTTGGGGGTTTTTTTACTTCCTCTTAAGCGTTCGTTGTAAAGTGTGCTTGGTTATGATTATATTAGGTATAGAGAGCTGAGAAAATTGATAACCCTTTATCAATGAAAGGGGTGCCTTTTACAAGAAACAGATTGTTCTCAGCTTCTGTAAATCAGGCAGTTTGTTTGCTTCAGGAGAACTATGCCATCTGGCAACAGCAAACAGGTGTTAGAGATTTTAAATAGTTCCCAAGTCTATACGTATTTTCTTAAGCCATGGGAAAAATGAAAAAGAAACAGTAGTATTTTTTCTGTCTCATTGGTTGAAGATTCAGATGTATACCTTTTTCAGTGTCAGGGCATCACTGAGGCACAGATAAAAACATGACTCTTCAGGTGACTCATTCTCAAATTTCAATTAGGCAAACCAGCAATGCACAAATAGATTCTGTCTGTAAGGACGTCTCTAACACTGGAGGAGCTTTTCAAAAGCACAAATACTATCGTGCGCCTACTAAATTTCAACTGCTCTTTTTCTTTCCAACTTGAATTGTCACACAACTGGTTTAACAGCTGGCTCAAACAGTAGCCAGGCAGTAGCAGTAAGGAAGAGGTGTTAAATCAGGATATTGCAGTCATTGCATTTTAATACAGACCACACATTTCTTTGAAATTGTACTGAGCACTTGCCCTGAGCTATACTCAATTCTGAATGTAACAATTTGACAAAGTCACTATAGCTAACCTATGTTCTTAGTATTTGGTGATTTAGCTTTCTGACTGGAGTTCATGGTTTTATTATAAAATGGAGTGATCTGGGACTTTTCAGACTGGTGATATTCCATCATCTGCCAGAATTCTCTCGCTGAGATCAGTGGGGATCCTCCCCACCGAGAGTCTCAGGGTATATACAGTCCAGCTGCAAGCAGTTTTTCTTGAAGAACTACTTCTTCTTGTATTTATATTCACATCAAAAAATTGCTCACATCAGCTGTGTTGGTATGTATGCTGTTAAACTTAGCTGACAAAAAATAAATATACACATTTTCTAGATCCTTCACTATTGTGGTATATTACATTCTAGACCAAAAAAGAAACAAAACCAAACTTTACCATTTCCTAATATCAGTCTGCCTTTATCCCACTGAGACTTCTATCAAGTTAATTCATATCAATTTGAAGAGCTGTTGAAAAATTATTATACTGTTTATTCAGGTGAACACTGGATGTTCAACATTCTGTAGTTTTTAACATATTAGAATATAGTAGTCACAGAACATAAAAAAGAAGATGCATATCTTAGTGCTAGACAAGTAATTAATTTTTCTTTGGGTAGAGAGGAAGGTAGAGAGAAATAAAATTATCCATCAAGATTTTGGAAATATATAGACAATACAGCCTTATATTCATGATGCCAAAGGTATATGTCAGCACTTTTGTAATGAAACTAGGGGATATACTGGGGATATACTCATCTGCGGTAAAACTTCCCTCCAGAATGACTTGGTTTTGTTTAGATTCCAAACTCTAGGGAAACATTTATTTAGCCCAAGAAAAATAAAATCTATTTTTTTTCTGTATTATTTAAAATATATTTAATGTGTGTATAGAGTCTTTTAATTATCATCATATAGACAGAGTTTTCAGTTTGTGACTGTTCAAATGCAAATGCTACCGGGGTAAAGAAGAGAGAGCAGTAAGTTCTTAATATCTAATCTGGGAGCAAGATGGGAAAGTTTTCTCTGGGCCACTAGATCCTGGTTAATAAGGCACTCTTTTTCCTTCCCTTTTAGTTTGGGTGAGACAGATAGCCAGTATATCTGTAGAACAATTTCTAAGGTCACTTCTGAAAGTGTTGTGAATTGTGAATTTGTACACAAAAAACATTGGGTTATGGCCTGTATATGGCCATAAACCAAAGTGACAGTTTGATAGCTTGCCTGTTGAACTCCATTTTGAATGACCCACTTTATATTTTATGTCCCTTTCATTTGTGGTTTAGTGCTTCTAAGTTGCCACTTAAAGTTGCAATTGTGTAAAGCATACAATATATTGTATGCTTAGCATTTGAATCTAAGGATACTTGGTAGGGCTAAAAGAGGTCCCTATGCTTTACTCTTCCATTGGTAACAATAGGTAAAATTTCTCTGTTTGGCTAATTAAACCCATTTTCTGGGGAAGTGAGGCTTGTTCATGATCCCTTTCAGTTCATTTGTCAGACCTCACTATTTCTTTCTCACCTCTCCTGATAGATTTTGAACATTCTGGCCATGAAGGCTTCTGATAAGTTTTGGGGATAACTTCTTGGCATGGTACTGGATGGGTCAAGCAGGAGTAATGCACAGCTGGATCCACCTATTCTTTACTAAACAGTAAAAAACAGTTGTGGGAAAATTTGGTAATGGGTGACAGCCTTGGATGTTGTGACTATGAAATGGAGTTCAAAGTCCTGGGAGGAGTGAGGAAGGAGAACAGCAGAGTGAAGATCTTTATTCAGGAAACTGTAGTTTGGGTCCCATAGGAAGCAGTTCTGAAGGGCAAATGAAGTCAAGAAAATGTCAGGTCTGTAAGGACAGTATTCTTCAGGCAAAAACGTGGTCCCTCCCATCTCTGCAGAGAGCTCCATCCAAAGATATTGAGAAAATAGATCATACAGTATCTCTTTACGGTATTATTTAAGGTCAATCTACATCCAAAAGTAAGCAGAATGATTGATGAGGTATATGTGCATATAGAGTTATATATATACACACCTATGTGTGCACACATAGTTTTCAATACACAAAATGATGTTAGTTACTTTACAAATAGTCAGAAAGTACCTTCAATCATTTTTTTCTGCCACAAACTTATTTTTTTTCTTTTCTTTATTATATATTGCTGAGTGTGGTGTCTAAAAAAGTACTACATTTTAGTTTCAAATTTTTCATATGCTTACAGAATAAATAAACCTTTCAGTTAAATAGCACCACATATGAAATAATTGAGTTAATTTAGGGCTTGTGGTTTGTCATTTGTTTTCTTTAGGAAGGTACTAAGGACACTGAAATTAACACTACAGAAGTCCTTGGGGTGGCAAAATTGAATGTAGCAGAATTAATGCAATTCTATCAAATTTTAGGGGGCAGGGAGACAGGTTGTCGTGGAAGTATCATTAGTCATCTGCTCAACTCAGGTAGGTACCTGAGAGACTTTGGATATGTGGTCTTTCAGGTTAATACTTTCAAAATCTGGGTCACTGTAAGCATAGGTTTTGAGATGTTTTTGAAACCTCTAGTGCGTCTGTTACCAGGTAAAAAATTGTAAAAAGTTCAAATTTGAGCATAACCTTCTTTATAGTGCTTCCTGTAATGCTATGCATTGGGAAACACAGATTAATAACATAAATACGTACGCACCGTAAAACTAATACCAGAACAACACCTGTAATTAATTCTAAAATTAGTTCCTACATTTGAAAGTGTCAGTGAGTGCTTTTACATGAAGAATATTTATATCATAGATAATTTACAACTACATAATTGAAGTTTGGAGACTTTATAGGTAGCAACAAATAAAGTATTAAAATAGTACATTAAATATTGGTGGGGTTTCCTGGAGTCCATTCTAATATTTTGCAACAACTGCATATTTTTTGGTTTTAATCACCTCATTAAGACATAATGATCTTCTTGCACTGTCATACCAGATAGCCTGTTAATGGGCTGGAATAAAACATAAAGCTATCAGGGGCATATATTAGGGTTGATTAAGCACTGCATTGCTTCAGTGTTGCTCTAGTGTAACCCCACTGAAAGCAACTGAAAGACACAACTAAATAGGTATAGTAATGCACTGGGGAAATTAATCTTTTTACTTTGTTTTGGTCATTGAAAAGAGAAGCAGCATCTGCACTAAAGAAAGTGGTTTAGTGCAGTGAATTAATTTTCAGTGTGATCAGCACTATGCTGAGACACTCGATTTGAGAAAGAAACAAGCTTAATAAAAGTTTTTCAGCATTAGGTGTAAGTTTGACTTTTACCACTGGATTGCCTATCATAGGCTGAGTGAAGGCTTAGTCTTTGTAGATATATGTATGGATAACCATTTTTAAAAGGTAATCTGACAGATACCAAAAAACAAATTTGTAAGTATATCCAGAAGTATATGAAAAGATGGCACTCTTTAAGACCTAAGAAAATGTTCTAAAGAAAACTAATGGCATGAAAAAAGACCAGTGAATAAAAAAAACCAAACAACCAAACCAAACCAAACACAAAACAAAAAAAACCCCAAAAAACCCCCAAAGAACTAATGGGGATATTGAGGAAGAAAGAGAAAACAGATAGTACAAAATGCACTTTTTTCATCATGGTGAGGACAGATTTGTATTTTCACTGGTTAAACAAGAATATGTTTACAGGTTACTTCTTTTTCTGATTTATAAAGGACACTGTCTTTTTGTGTTCTTAAAAAGATTTAAGACATTTTGGGAATACAGAAAGAGGGCAGCATCTAATGAAAGGTTTTATTTTCCAGGGAACTGAAGCAGAATCAGTGGCCTTAAACACAGGCAGAAGAGGAGTTTTTGCTGTGAGGAGTTTACCACAAGAAAGTGAGAGGAGCAGGGCTGAGCATCGCCTGCTCTTAATAGCACCGTGCTGTCAATATCTCTCTATGTATCTACCTAATCACTGTCATAAAAAATTCAAACGATACCATCCATGAGTAGCCATGGTATTAGATCCTGTCCTGGGACAAAGGACAAACTCATATGTCAAATCTAAGTATGTGATCCATCAAATGTGGACTAGTATCTTGTTTTCTGACAGTTAAATTGTTTACATGCTTACACATCTGCAACTGAACCTACTCAAAGTACTCACCATCTAGGGATGCTGCATTTTTTATACGCCTCTGTGTCATACCTAAACCTGTTCTGTAGTTCATAAACCAGATATTCCACTCTAGAGCAGCAGAAATCCTTAGATCGTGCCTAATGCATGTAGTAACATATCAGATTTCAGCATGTCAGTCTCAGTAATTGTTCTGTCCACCATTTATGTTGTAACATGGAGGTTACAGCATTTAATCAATAGCCATGGTTGTAAACATGCTTCAGTCTGTAGTAGTGGAAACTCTAACCTTTTAGAGGATTGGCCACTTCTTGGTCACTGGAGTAGAGATGAGATGAGATGAGATTCTCATTGCAGACTCATCTTCCCTCCCCTCTCTTGAAGAAGAAAGGCCACAGCACAACCAGAAATAGCAGATTTGTGGGGCTGGAAGCAATGTGATCCGCCTTCCCTTTGTGAGGCACCTGGCTTTAGTATTCTTCATAAAGTGAAAACCCTGACTTTTGCTCCCTGTTCTAACTGCCATTTGTGTATTTTATGTAAAGACTGATAAATGTTAAAACCAAAGCTGTATAATAATGCTGGCCTCCACTCACCTGTGTTCTCAGGTGCATGACCTCCTTCACTGAGATACTAAATCTCAATGCCTTTTTCTTTATCTCTGTAGACTTTTATCTCTTCACACACTTCGGCATTCACCTGAGGTAATCAGACTGAGAATGGTGTGGATTTTTGCTTGGTGGTTAAGGAACCAAGCATGAAGGAATGGTGGTATACGGGAAACATACATTTAAATTAATTCAGGTGAATGGAGACCTAATCATAGTATCCCAGAACTTTGATCAGTATTCCAAGGTATTAATTGTAGAAGTTTTTCATATTCATCTGCAAAGCCGGCTAAGCTGGTTGTCTATATCTAGAGGGATATTTTTTCAGTTATTTAAATAAAAAGAAGGTAACAAGCCAAATCTCTTTTAGTCATTTATCTACAGGTCTGCTGTAGAAACCTAAACACTGAAGAACACCCTCTCCCCCTTTTGCTAAACCTGCCTATGTCATGCAGTGCAGCACTGTGTAAAGATATTCCACTTGCTCCAATGCAGCACTGAGCACAGGTATTCCAGCTCATGGTCTGGAAATTGCATGCCTTCAGTAGCTCATCTCAGTGCTTGGGCCAATTAACCCTGCACTTTGCAGAGCTACTCAGTTCTGGTGAATTGATACTCTGACACAGTTTCATTTGGTTTCAAGGCTGGAAACCTTTTATTCACTGGTAGCTCTTGCATCTGCCTGGCATTACAGGAGGACAGTATCTCGCAGTGTCTAGGCCAAGTGAATTTCTGCTTTGCAGCGTGATTGTGAATCCTGATTTCAGGCCCTATATAAGCTTTCCTTATATAGGTCATTTGCATGCTTACCTAGATTATAAATTCCATGTCGGGATCAGGTATCTTAAAGTTAGATATGGTGATACTCTATGTTACCACATCTAGTGGGATCAGAGATTTCAATATAAATGGTGAAAGACTGCTCGGAGGTCACAAAGCAGGACTGTGGCAAAGTGTAGAACCCAAACACCCTAAGTTAAGTCCAGGGTCTTGAGCAGTGTCGTGCATCATAATTTGGAAATTTGTCTGCCTATAGATACAGATATAGCAAATATCTATGAATACCAAGGACAATTTTTTGCTCAACATTTAATTAAAAGGAGTCATTTTCAGCCTTCAGCTATTCCCTCAAAGCTGGAGTAAGGGATTCAACCCTAATTCAAATTAAGCTATAAAGTTACTGAGACATTGTGGGTCTCTGATAATTTCTTAACTGACGCATTTTCCTTGGCTAATGGGATTTTATTAAATGTGATATGTAGCTGTAAGGTCACATTTATCTGGGTAATGTTTCTTTATATCTGCATTAGAAATAAGCAGACAGACCAGTGAGTCAAGAATTACAGTGGGAAGTAATTGCTTAATGGGATAAAAAGTAACCAACAGTAGCATATTATTCCAAAAGTAAAAGTCTCACACCCTAGTCACAGGTGTGTAAATCAGTACAATAATTTCCTAAGAGGTTTTGTTACTAAGAATCTACTGTATAATAATAATAATAACGCCATTTTCCAACATTTTCCCAGTGACAGGCATGGTTTAGTGATAGCTCTTTACTAATATGCTCAAGACATAGTTAAAGATATTTAAAAAGCAGTTTCCAAAACAAACCCATCTGTACAAAACATTCATTTTGTATTTTTAACATAAATAAGTGTATTTTTAGTGGTTTGATGAAATGTTGTGAGCTGCTTTTAAGAGTATTGTCTTAGAAATAAATTGCTACAATTCTCAATATGAATTTCCAATCATTCTGTGTATGTGTGTGATAAGACTTATTTTAGTTTGTTTTACTTCCTATTAGGAGACACAGTGTATAATTTTTCACTTCTACTAGAAACAAAAGCTCTTTAAATATGATTTTCTTTTCACTGATATAAATGAATTTCTGTGGACTCTGAAAACATTGTTCTTTTCATTCCTTTATGAAAAAGTCAAAATAATTCATGAATAACGCAAAGCATTGTTAAGAATTTTGGGTTGTACTGATCATACTTAAAATAAGTGCTTGTGCATTCAACACTGATCATAAAAAATTGCAAACTTCCAACTTTCTGAGTGCTTTGCTGTTTTAAATATGAATAACTGCACCAGGCTGCATTTGCTGCATATGTTTCTGTAAGAATAAAATTTTTGAAAAGTATGGCTTCCTTTTTCTTTCTGTTTTGAGATTACCAGTACGTATAAGAAACTGAACTTGAAGGTGGAAGGCCCAAAGCTGAAGGTCTTGTTTTTACAGATTTACTCTTCTGCACATTTTGTTTGGAAGCTTGGAGCAATTTAAATTAAAAAGATAAAGAAAAATAATTATAATATAAAGAAAAATGTGATCATCCTGAAAAAGTACTGGGTTGGCTAATGGTAAGAGGTTTCATATTCCCTCGGTGTACCCATGAAGTGATTTGATTACTAAATAGTTCAAAATTTTTTATTATTTAGTGTTTGCTGTTTTTCCAAGCTCAATATGGATCTTGATAGTAGATGGTAAAAATTACATGCACTTGCTATATTTGTGTCCTTGTGAGTCATTAATTTTTTTTCTACACATGCCAGTAATTGATTTGGGTAAAGTTGGGGCTTTTTATAGAGGAGGTGCATTGGTTTTTATAAAATTAGGTAGAGAGCACAGCAGTGATATAAGCCACAAGGTTCACCTCTAGCATCAGAGGAGAACTGCAGTGGTCATCTTGCTTCATTAGGGGCACATCTTTAAAGTTACATCTTCTAATTAGTGTTGAAGTTCAAACAAGAAGGTAGGGGATTCATTTTACCATTTACCCTAAGAATGGTTTATGGATATTTTTTGTTATCAAACCACATTTATAATCGTCTGACAATTGGTGAAAATAACTTATATATATCCTAAAGATTAATTAGGAGATATATTAAAAGAAACTCAGAGTTTAAATCTGCCACAAAAATGTTAACTATTATATCTTGAATGATGAAAATTAGCTATTGTTTACTTTCATTATTTCAACAAACTTTGAGTAAGGCCTTTGCTCTCAGAAGGACTCCTACAAATACTTCTGAGGTCTTTGGCAATGGATATTAAATTTACTGTCTGAATTTGAAAAATATGAACTTATTACCCACTTCAAACTTAGCACAATTTATTTATTATTAAGCTTTCATTAATTAAATGTTTTCAGCTTGCATCTCTAGTGGAATTTGAAAAATCCCCATTCTGCCATTGAGGCACTTGGCAGAGCCATTGAAACTCTAAATTCTTAGTCACAAACTTCAGGTTTTCTCTTATAAAAGGAACAAAGTGAGAAGAAACTAGTGTTACTTGATCTAACTACTTATTATCATCATTATATTCACCATATATTAAAGTTATTTGACATTATTTTAAATTCCTGTACACTTCATGTGCCTTTGCGTATTGTAAATTGCACTATAATTTTTATTTATTTGAAACTTATGTACTACATTACTGTAAGCTTCACCTCAGGCTTTGTCCCGTACTTTCAGACAGTATTAAATGACAATATAAGTAATGTCATAATGAGCTAACAGTGTCGCCACAGTCTCAAACAAATAAAGGCTTAATATAGTTCCTGAAATAAATTGAAAGGCTCTCATTAACTTTCACCATTCATCAGATTGTCCCTAATTGTTCATCACAAAGATTGTTAATCAGAGAAGCAGGATAGGGTTTAACTGATTTGACCTTGTGTATCTGCACGACTGCTGTATTATGCCTAGATAGTCTGGTGAATCTCTTAGTTTTAATTTTCTGTAGTTTGTGTACGTAAGCATGAAATATAGCAGGCCTTTTTTTTTTTCCAGCAACAAAAAACAAGTATGTAAGCGTGGCTTTGTAAAGACATTTAATGTGAATTTCTCGTATCATTATATGATGCTAATAAAAGTCTACAGTGTATTTTATGTGAAATAGAGAGGAGAGTCATTAATGTCAGATGTCATAGTAAGGCTATATTCCTAGTTAGCATCAGCAACTGTTCAGCAGTGGTGCAAAACTTAATCACGCTGTTGTTTCCCTAATCTGTTTCTTTCTGAACTGAATTTGATAATGCAACTTACCTCATAGTCTGTTTGACATTAATATTCCGCATGCACAAGGAATAGAAGTAGTGTGTATTAATGAAGACCATAGTATTGTGATTTTCCAACAGCAGAATAGGAACGGATTTGAAGGAGAGGAAATATTTCCTGACTCCTAGTGCTTTAGCTTCAGGCTGATAAATAGCGTGGTTTGGAATCAATTTCAGCATTGATCTGAAAGATAATCCTCTTCACAACAACCACGTCCAGAGGTTTTTACTGTTAGGTGTGAAAATGAATGGCAGGTCCTAAATAAATTTAAAAAAAAAAATAGAAAATGGAATGAGGTCTACAGGGAGAGGGGAGTAGGTAGTTATTTTTCTGTCACACGTGAGCTAATACACTGCAGACATTTATTTAGAAAAAAAAGCGAGCTGTACATGGAAAGGGTATTTATTTTCTTAATTGCCAAAACGATGCTCTGAAATTGAAGAATCAATCATGTTTATTGTTATATGTGGGAAATTAAAAATATACAGTATACGGTAATTTAACTTGCAGCACAAAGAATCCATAGTACACTTCTAATCGATATTCTGTACTTCATGCTAGCTTGGTCATGTAGGGCACCAGGAGGGGAAGAAAAAGCTATGAATGTAGACTCAGCTGTTCAACTTGGAAGGCTTTTATTCAACGAATATGGATTACAAGAGGTACCTGAGAGAATACATGCTAGTGTTTTGAGTTGGAATGTATTTAACACAGTGTCTAAGAATTTCTGTGAATCAGAAAGGAAGAGTTTTAGCTTTCTAGTTAAAATATGCTAGAAGAAAGAAAAAAATATTTTGCTCTCTTGTCAAAACATGAAAAGCTCATCCTATCCCATAGGCCACAGCTAAATGGACTGAAGGCACTCCATTCTACCTAAGCCATCACCATCTTCATTACTTTGTCACATCATCATGCTTGGTTGAAACACAAGGGCATTTTTGAGCAAGACTCAAGTGAATTGCACTTCTGACAAGGTGAGCAAATGTTTCCCTGTGGTACGGAATGGGTCTGTACTGCAGCCTTCAGATGCTGCCTGAACTTCATCTCACATCATGAATAAGTTAGCTGACATGAGAATTCAGGGACTCATAGTTGTAGTTTCACTACCTAATCTAAAGTTTCTCAAGTCTTTGAAATACTGTGTCTCTGCATACAAACAAATTATTTCTTTCAGACTCAGCAAATACAATTTAAATATATCTGGTCAAGACAGTTCATTAAAATCTGTATATCTTTGCTA
>VZTA01028658.1:0-180923 GCA_013398855.1 Mohoua ochrocephala
TGTTTGGTTGTTTTGGGGATTTTTTAAAAATTTCTGTGTGGCTTGTTGTGTAATATATTCAATGTCTGGATTTTTGTTTATGAGGGGCCATATCTGAGAGAGGGTTAAAGACAAAGCTCAAAGACAAAGCTTCCTTTCAAATGAAGAGCATTGAGCCTCGTAGCTTTTGCTGATCCCAAAATAGTTAGTGGTGCATTTCCTGCTGTGTCAGAATGTGCTAGGTTCATCTAGCAGCTGGAGATGTACGGATTAGCCACCAAGCGAAGAAGTACAAGGGAGAGTGCAGGATTGTGTCGTGTTTTTGCTATGTTGTGGTTCTGAGATGAAAACTATGACAATGCTAACAAGGTGCATGAAGGGGAGTCTTTTTTTAACGGGAGTTTTTCATAGAAATGGTTAAAGCAAACTTGGAAACCTTTGAAGGTGTAGTTTTTGTGTAGGAGATGGCAGAATATTATGCTCGTCTAACAAGCATCTATCATTTCATTGCTATTTACTGTGCTCCTTGATCATCCCTCTCCATTTCTGAGCTACCTTTATGTCGGTAGCTGTCACTGAAGACTTCTACTTGCTCCCTTGCGTCTGACAAAGATTCTAAACAGGGCAGATTCTGGTTGTTGACTTTGAGAGTAGATTTTAGCCCAATTTACACAGATAAGATTTGGCGTGCTATCCTATCCCAAGTGTCTGTTCAGTGAAAAACATGCAGCTATCTGTGCCTCGATCATTTTGTTTGCCAGCAACCTGGCAAGCAAAATTCTTTTCAAGTCCTGACCTGGCTGATGGCTATTTGATGGCATAGAAAAAGAGGAAATAAATAGCAGTCGAAGTAGTCCAAAACACATTAATTAGGTAAGGATTGAGACTAACATCCTGCATTTCCCTGTCACCTTCAAGAATGCCATTGAACTGTGCTTCTAACCACCACACCTTTTCTGTACCTGTGGGCTAAGGGCTTTGCCCTTCGGGAAAAGGACCTTCCCAACTCTGGCAATAACACAGTTAAAGGTATGGGAATAGGTCAGCCAGTGGCTGTTATGGTCCTGTAGCCACAAGACAATCCATCTTCCCCTTCCTAGCAATCTGGCTGCAGTATTATTGTGTGTAACCCATGCTGATTCTAAAAGCAGTGTGAATTGTATACATCTTGCACATCAGTTTCAATGTCTTAAAAAATGAAGAGTTTTTTTTCCTTTTTCCCCTTCCTTTGAAGTTTTAGAGCAGAACTTGCTGGTGACCCACTTTTGCTAACAGTTCTCTTAACTAACCCCTGTACTCGCTTATACATTTTTTTTCTCTTCCACCCACTGTCTGTCTAGCCTGGTTTAAAATTTTTATATATGTACTTTTAAAAAATTGATTAGTTGGAGAGCTGCCCGTTCTTCTGCGCTGTATAATAAGGATTTAAAAACTGCACACTGAATTCTGTATAGTGTAATTAAAACTGACCCAGATTTGGACCTGAGAACACCAGGACTTAGCCAAACTTGCCATGAGCTGAGTTCTGATGGCAGATGGAAGCTAATGAGGACACACTACACTCCAGAATTTCCCAGCTGCTTGGCCCCTTTTTGTACAAACAAGGTTTGGAGTGAAGTCCCAATCCCAAGAGCATGTTCAAGCAAATGTACTGCACCCAGTGTTTTGGGAAACAAGGCAGTGCTGTCGGACTGCTTCAGGAAAATTTTGAGGCATTATTTCCAATGGGCTTTTACTGAGTATTCCAGTGTCATGCATATGCTGTCTTTCATCTTGTCCCAGTCTGAGTGTGATCATATGGTTCAGATCCTGTCTGAATACCCTTCTCCAATTTCAGTTGGGAGGGCTTCCACTTTAAATTAATGGAGTGTTAAGATCCCCCAAGCACTGGGTCTCCCTCCGACCTGTGGTTCCCTTCAGTGGATTCGATGTCCTGGGACTATTCAGGCAGATGTAATTGAATCAGTTTGAAGCAGCTGTAGCTGGCATGTGGTCTCTCAGATTGCTAGCACCTGCTTGGTTGGGTTTTTCTGTTGTTTGTAACTCACTAGAGTGAAAATAGTGCCAAAACCAGCATTGGTCTTGGAGCTGATAAAGCGCTCCAGCTCCTATATCCCTTTCCCCTTCTAGCTCAGCCACCTCATTACTGGTGCTTGCAATAATGTTGTTGGTAGTGAGCAGAAACAGGTTTATGCTTCCCCTCCAACTGCCTCCCTCCCCTTCAAGCCGGTGCACTGCCAACACCGACTCTCTTCTTCATAAGCAGTAAGACTTAATCGTGCTCAGGTGTGCGGAGCGTCTGTGCCTTCCTTAGAAAATTGGGCAGCCCATGGTTTGCTGTGTCTGATGCAGGCAGCACCAAATTTATCTGCTGCTCTAACAGTCTAACTGCTGGCACGGCAGAGTTGCTGTTCGTGTGTAACAAATGACCAAGGAGTCCTGGGAGGTTCTGTTCAATGCTTCTGCTCCCTTCCTCTGGTGTAGCGCACATAGATTTTGGTTACTGTGTTCCTCCTACAGTCAAAGTTTTAATATGGTAAGATTTCAGAAGGGACTGTGAGTCACTTGGTTGTCTCTCCGTATCGTGTGATTTATTGTAATCAAAGTTCGAATTAAACACAGTAGTGCACTTGGCCAAATACAGTAACAACACACAGCGGTGTGGTTTTCAATGTAATATTACAAGATGGCATATTGCAACATTAATTTTTTTTAATATATCCCTCCACTGACTTCCCCTTAGTTTGTGCATAAAGTTTATGTGCCTCCCTTTTATTTTGTCCCTCCGTGCCACAGAGATAAAGGTTGTATCTGGATTTTTAATTCCAGCTGTTTTCATCTTTGGTGTTCGCCCCACACCTCACTTCTTGTCTTTTGCTCTCTTTCTCTTTGTGTCTCTCCCTCTCTCTCTCACCCCCTCCACCTCCCATTTTTTTGGGTATTACCACATATTTCTGAGGTTGAGGCGGTCTTGTCCTTAGCTGAAGTATGGGACTTGATTGCCTCCCATAATAGCTTTAAAAATTGCTATTTTGGGCAATTAAAAGTCAATTCCACACAAAGTGTTCCAGGTTCTGAAGCTGTTTCTTTCTTTCTTTCTCTCCTTTTAATCTATATCTTGCATTTGTATCACAGTGTGAAAGGTTTTGATTTGTCTGTAGATATTGGGGATGTAGGCAAAGTCCCTCCACCCATGGAGTATTCCATCTCTTCTTCAGCACGTGTGCTAATGCACGGCTCTCTGTGGTTTGTTGAGCTCAGGCATTTGAAGGGTATTACTGACAGCATGCTCTCTGGGGTTCAAAATACAATTTGAATTCAGTGCAAGTTAAATGCCAGTTTAAACATATAGAATTAATTTGGTTTGGTTTTTTTGCAGTATGCAGGAGATATTTCCCTTTATTTATTTGTTTTTACAATGCAGAATACCCCTGATTTTACCATTTAATTTGCACTGCATGCTTAATACCCTGATAAACTACCTTCTATAACTTGTATCTGTGTGCAGCTGAACATTTTAATAGTTGTCTGATGGAACTACAAAGGACAAAAGAAAAATGGAATTCCAATCAAGACAGAATTGTTTTTACTAATCCAGTAGGGTTATGCCACTGCTTGATTTTTCTCTTGTCCTGTTGTGATTTGTAGTGTTTTGTTTGTTTGTGGACTTACTTTGTTTTCTTTCCACCCACAGTCCTGCTTTCCTACTTCCTTTTGGTTAGTCTCAAAATGTCTACCAATAAAAGCATCCATTTGTAATGATAGCTTTTGCTACTCTTTGTCGTCTGCAAGTGTCTCAGCTACAGGTATCATCTACTGAATAAAATGTCAGCCACCAGTTCTAAGAGGGGAAGCTACTAAGGCTTAAATGAAGAAATGGCCAAGGACTGTGGCTCTCAGTTTTTAGAGATACTATTTTAAAACATTTTTGCTATAAGCGACACTTTTTGTGAATTAAATAATGGAGAGCAAGTATGGAATATTTTATCTTTTTTAGATGTTTTGAGTACCCAGCATCCTTTGATGAGATCAGTAGGATTATGGAAGGGAAACTGTTCTTGAGACCACAAGGAATATAGCATCCATGGATTTCTAAATAAATAGCAATAGCAAATTAGAAAATGTTGTTTGTATGCAAAAATACTTGGAGGGGGGGAACAAGCAAAGAGTAAGTATGCAGGTGTCTATCTTAGGATTTCTTAGTGCCATTTGTAGCCAGCCAGAACAAGAAAGCATCTGCCACTCTTATGGCTGTCTTGAAGATAAATATAGTTTTAGGTCAGCAGCAAGTGCTGGCTGATATATTTTATTTCTAGAATGCTTTTTTTTTCATGTGCTAAAGTTTACTTTAGGAATGCAGGCACTAAATAATTGTGAATTCTGCACTGAGTACAAGAGGTAGTAGAAAACCAGTGGGATTTATGTTCTCAAGAAGTCTATCTGGCGTAAGCGAAGGGAAAAATATATAGATGTTCTTTTCAGTCTGCTAACATCCTGACTATGAGTTGTGAATTAAGTGGTGTTTATTGTGCTGAACCATGCTTTTTATACATTTAATTTGAAAGTATCCATTCAGAGACTGTACATGGCTTACTCGGATACAGATAACTGATCGATTTTGTGTGAAGCATGCTAGCTTTTTGTGCCTACGGAGCACAGCGCTTTTCAAACTAAGATATATTACTAACTAGCACAGGAGGGTGACAGAAAGGACAACAAAGGAAGTTAATAAATTGATAATGAAGTGGGATTATAGAGGATTGAGCATGGATATTAGAACCATTTCAAACATACTTTTTAATCACTACCACTCTGCTCTGATTCTGTCTAGTGGCACCACCCTGAAATGTATTGTTGGGTATTTGGTAAAAGACCACTTGACTTGTCGCTTATTGGCAAGCATGTCCACATCCTTGACAGGGGTCAAGGGGTTAAGTGAGTGGCAGGCAAGATTCTTCTGTTTGCCGTGCAGTTGGCCTCTCTAGAAGAGCCTTTACTTATTTAAGTTGACAAAAATATTTTGAAAACTTGCAGTACGGTGTCTGATCTACAAACAAAGCTTTTGTTGCCTGGGCTTTGTGTTCCATCGCTGCATCATAAACATACAAAACCAAGAAATCGGTGACCAATTTAACACTAAAATGAATATGAAAAGATACTGGATTGTACTTCTAGCCAACAAATAAAACTGTGTAAGCGAATCAAACTAATGCAAAGTACGGAGGAGGAGATGCTAACAAAAATGAAATGGACTCTAAATCTCAAAACATTTTCGAGAAGAAATCCCAACTCAATGCTTTCTGTTACATTGACCAGGCAGTTTCTTGAAAGAAGTATGAGCTATCTCATACGTACTTACAGCACACAACTTTTGTCCACTTCCCAAAGCTTCAGTTTTTGCTTCTCCCAAAATTCCATGCTCGACAACTGGACAGAAGGCTACGCTGAATTAAATTTTATTGTTCTGGTGTTCTCCATCCATTTGCAATGCACATAATCAGGAATTCAGCTATGTCCCAAGAAACCCGTTTAACCTAATGAGAGCAAATGGCAATGGGTGTTCCTTACCCGAGACAGCAGTGCCAATGTTTCTGCTTAATTGGGACATATTTGGCTGGTTCCGGTGCTTCAAGTGGTTTTTAAACAGGTGTTTAATGGGTGTGGGATTCTGAACTCTGCCCTTTTGATACAGCAGTTGCCAAATAAAGATTAACAGACATAAAAAGATCTAATACAGAATAATAATTTTCGTCTTTGTATATTTATTCAGCATAATTTTTACTTCAAGTCGCAGGCGGGTGGGGAGGTGTTTCTTCTCATAATTGAGAAAGTCCATTAAATAGAACAACAGGATGTCTAGCAGGGTGTCCTAATTAAAATTACCCTGTAATTTGAACAAAACATTCATTTGTATGTAGCTAAGGTTGACCTAAACCCCATCTAAATCAGGAAAAATTATTATACAATTTTTTTTCTGCTGAAAATGAAACTTAGCATTCTGCCAGCAAACAGCATGGTTCTGTTATTATACAGTATTCAGGAGTAAGGATTTTCTCCTCAGCGTTCAAAAAAATAATGTTTTGAGTAAATTTAAAAGGTATTTCTCTCCTACCTCCACCCTTTGATAGTATTCATTCAGGGTTGAGTTTCTGTGGTATTTGAAAGCAAAGAATTCTGTTCTGTGCATACTGTAAGCCCGTCTGAAGCCTTTGGTCGTGGCCAGTGTGCTGGTGAACTAATAAGCAAGTGAGATAGCAGCTGCTTAGCAGGACTGATTGGCTCGGGCTTGACTTTGCTATCTGCAACTCCAGTTTCTGACTGGCTTGGAGTGCAAGCCGGGTAATTTTGTTATCTCAGGGAGTGTGGGCCTGCATACATAATCTAGGCTGTCTACAGAGCTGAGGAGATTGTATGCTCTATGTAAAAATGGCCTGCTCCTGCTCTAGCTGTCATGCTTTAAAATGCTGCTGAGGCAAATTGTATTTAATATAATTTATCGAATCAAAGTGAACGGTTGAAAGAACTAACTTCAGAAATATTGTTTGTATTTAAAAAGAAATTCGCAGCATCTTTTACTTGACAGAGCTGCACAAACTGCAGCTTGTGGATGTTGCTTCCAGGACACGAGGTGGTGGAAGTTTATTTATTTATGCCCACTTTCTGGGCAGGTTGCGAAGGTGGAGGATTTTCAAAAATGCTTGAAACTGGTCTGAATATGCTGCTGATGGATTCAACTTGGACTTCTTCTCCATGATTTGAGTGGAAAGAGAATCACACCCTTGTTCCTTTGGATAATCCCACCCATATGTACAAAAAGTGGAACTTGATAAATGCCAAAACTTAATTAGGTGCAATAGGAGTTTCCTTCCACTGAATTATTCTTCTGCTTAAACCGGCTTCTACATTTTCATCTATCAGCTTCAGTAGAGTATATAACAACAAAAGAAAGGAAAGGGAAAAATCTGATGAACAATTTGCTTAACCTACTTTAAGCTCCAAGAAGAACTGTTGGAAAGAAGATAAAATTTGAGGCTGGTGTTGTGGTAATACACTTTTAAACTGATCGAGAGCACTTGAATAGAAAGTATTCAAATATTGGCGTAATTAAAAATTTTAGATTCCTGTCATTGGTTTAAAGATAGTCATATCTTTGTGGGCACCTGTTGTAATGTGGAAAGAGTAAAATTAATTCAATCAAGCAGGTATTGGCCAAGGTATTTGGTATGTGTGTGTGTATGTTATGTTATTGATATGTTATCATGTGGATATTTAAGTATGCATGCTTTCCAATGGATAGTTATTTTACAGAGAAACGTATTCAGTGAAACCACAGGAGGAATATGTGTGCAAATGGGTTGTACTGGTACCTGTATCTTAAAGGCAATTGAAGGAAAATGGGAATCTCCTGTTGAGGAAACCATCCAAGCTTGCCAAGCCTCTTGTCCATGTCTTGAACATGTATAGGTTTGTGTAACAAGCTCTAACAAGCTCTACAGCTGGCCATGGTTGACAGAATAACTGTAGCCATCCTGAGAGTGTGTAGAAGAGTGGAATGAAAAACAATATTGTGTGGAAGCCATGGCTTCAGACTCTCGTGTGCTGGAAAGCATTGTTTTGTTATTGTCGGACAAAAACGTCACCAATTCTCGTGCCTGGTCTGCTGTCCTGCCCTTGAGGCCTGGTTGTAACTTGGCAATACAGACTCTTATCTGCACTACTGAAAAGGTGGGTATTGATTGTTGAGCTGAAGAAAGCAGATGAAGATCAGGTGTCTGCACTGATTCTTTTTCTCAGTTACTGTAATTTCCAAAGATGCTGAATCATTTTGTGGGTGCTAACTGGCTAGTGAAACTCTTCCATAGTGACTCCTTCTCCTGAAGATTTTGTAGACGGTGGTGCCAGGTGATTCCTTACCACCAAAGGATCTCTCTTGCAGGATGTAAAATGTTCCAATTCCCTAGAGCATGGAAGCAAAAGGAAGGGAACTTCAGTGCCTTCTGTATTCAGCTGAAATCCAGATGCCCATCCTGCGCAACTGGACAGGGTGGCTTTAGAACTACTGAGGGTTACAAAGTTAGTTTCTAGTCAGGACAGAATTGATGCTTCTGCTCTGGAAAGTAGCAAAAGAGGTGTGTAGTATGGTAACGGTGGAGATGTAGAGGAAAATTCCTGCTCTTTATTTCCAGGTGTATTATCTGAAGTCCTTGAAAGATTTTTCAGGAGTTTCACTGTATTCTGGTAACAGTGGTTCTTAATCACACACTTTATCATTTGCCTTTGGCAAGAATGCTCAATTCTTTCCATTTGAATGTGGGACCTTGCCTTATTGCCTCAGGGAAGTGTTACTGTAATGCATGTCACTTGAGGCTAATTCAACCTGCCACTTGGAAAATGCCCCTGGTGCAGGTTGTAGCAGTGCACCATTATCTCGAGCTATATCTCATCAGAAGCAGACTGCATCTGTTCTGTATGATCTGCGTAGCCCGACAGTCTATTTTAGGTTAGCATGTGAGGTGGGGTCTTTTTTACCTATAAAGCTGTGATTGGTTTGGCTTCCAGCTGTGTGATAAGAGCCTTTCTCCTGTGTCATACCAAAGCAGCCCTAGACATCACAAGATGTAGGTCCACAGCAGCTTAAACTAATCGGGGTTGACGCCGCTCTGTTGCTGTTCCTCCCCTTGAACAGTTCTGCTGCCTCCATAGCTCTAACCCCCAAGTTTCCTGCCTTGATCTCGAGCTGGAACAAGGGTTTGATGTGGCTGAAAACACATGGGAAAGAAGCCTTCAATCAGCTGAAAGTTCCTTGAACCAGGCACTTCTGCAGTCCTGGCTCAAGGATGGACTTGGAGATGTGTGGCAAGGAGAGGAAGGAGGTGAGGGAAGGGTGGGATTGTGACAGCTCCAATTAAAATCAGCTTGCATCATAACACAGCCATGCTTGTAAGGTTTTGGAAATGACAACCCAGTGGTTTCAGCAAGATACAGCTGTGAGCATAGGATATGATAATCAGAGGAACCGTGGCTTTGGAATTTCCTTCCTCCACTGTTTTCTAAGACATCGTTTTGGTACACATCAGAAACGCTGAAGATCACACACCTCAACCTTTCCACCTTTGAAAAGAGAAAATGATATGAAGGCTTGATTCATTTCTTTTACGAGGTTTGGTTGCTGTATGTCACTAGAAGCAGATCAGGCAGAGGGGGAAAAAAAGAAAACATTTTTGTAAGCAGTAGGGAATTTTCCCCTTTGAAAAAGAGCTAAAACTTCATTAACATTTCAGCCAGCTTTAAATTAAAATTTGCATCTGAAAATAATCTATTATGTGTTTTGAGTGCCAGTGAGTCACATCAGGGCAGTATCAGCACAAGTTTCTTGTGTGTACAGCTTGCGATGTGGCTCCTGCATCGTCAGTCACAGTGTTACTGTGCTGCTCATGCTGGTGTGAGAATGCCCATGGAATTAACACTTGGCCTTGTGCTGATCATGTAAAGCCAGTGTGCCCCAGGCCACATGGCTGGCTGGGGCACACTGAACGGAGCAGATGACTGCTGGGTCCTGAATTCTACACCTGCTTTGTGTGCAGGCTAACTTGGCCTAGTGCTTTTTACCAAGAATAGTCCTACTCCATTCCATTCCATTGCAATAGGTCTGTTTATACCAGAAAAGGTTTCTCTTGCAACATTTCTGTAGGACAGGCCCTTAGAACATGCCACCAGAGTGACTGGGTCATCTTTCACCCATCCCTATGCCACTGAATGGTGATACTTTAATTTTTCTGCCCCACTGAGCACAAGTCCTTCAGTTTGATGTTGGGAAGAGGAGAGTCCAGAAGTGAAGCTAGCAGCTCTGCCGTGCAGGCAGGACAAATGGGAAGACTGCTCTGTATCCCTAGGTTTCACACAAATGAGAGGATGCAGGCATCTGCAGCACGCAGCCTGGAATGGTTTTTTTCCTGCCAGGTTTTTATGTCAAATATACATGGATTGGATTTGTGGCTGTCGTGAGGAATTGGTGCCCCAACTGCAAAGCCTTTGGAGAAAAACACTTTGCTGATTGTATCATGCTTTTGGTAGGGCATGTGTTGGAGTTCCTGGCAACTGTTTCTAAAGGGTTTACCTTCATGCAAGGTCTTTAAAGATAATTTTCTCCTCTTTTTTTTCCCCTCTCTCCTCAGGGAACCAGAGGGCTTGACGCATCCTTTACATCCTGCATTTACTCTGACCACAGTCCCTCCCTGTTCTCACAAGCGGAGCTCAGCCCTGCTTCCCTTCCTGTTGATTCCCAGTCAGCTACATGGTAAGTTT
Source organism: Mohoua ochrocephala (assembly GCA_013398855.1). Classification (NCBI taxonomy): domain Eukaryota; kingdom Metazoa; phylum Chordata; class Aves; order Passeriformes; family Acanthizidae; genus Mohoua; species Mohoua ochrocephala. Next base: position 10,285 of record VZTA01028658.1, read on the forward strand.
TCATTATCTCTAGACTTGTTGCCACGAGGTAAAACTCTGGCAGACTCTCTCTAAAATCCATTAGCACTGGGCATTGAGGGCAGAGCACTTCATGCCCATCAGAGATCGTTCAGTTGTATTCCAGGCTGACGGCAAGGAAAGGAAGATAGTATTGAATTAGCATTGGAGCTGAACTTCAGCATAGATTGTTATAGGAATAAAATATGAAGTAAAATATGTGACAGAATTAAATCCATCAGTTCTAATAAAAGAAACAGAAGAAAGCAAAGAAATATTGGACCCTTAAATCCCATTAACCAGGCCAGAGAGAGAATGCGTTAAAAGGAAGCTGCACTGTATCTTTTTTCATTGTTTGATGAAATAATCTTTTTCACCCTTTAAGTAGTGTGTTTAAAACTCCTAGTATTTCTGAAACAAAGAGAATATACAGCCACTGAGCTAGCTGGTTTTTATACCTTCCTTTCTGAGTATTGTCCTTCAGTGCAATACAGAGCCATTTCTTTGTTCTCACAAGCTAGCAGTTAAATTGTATGTAAATGTATGCAAATTAGATGCTGTCTAATAAAGAGAGTCATTAGATGGAAGAAATATTTAGTTTAGGGGGAAAAAAAGAGAAGAAAGCAGGTGTATTTTGCAATAGAAAAATGTGAGATTGCAAAAGCCCCTCAAACTTTGGGTGAAGGCTTTTTATAAAGCCATTAAAATATTTTCTGAAAGGCTTGCCCTACTCTTGGTCCTATTTTCTATGTGGTTTTTTATGTATGTGCACTTCTGTGTTTCTAAAACTCACTGGCTTTGCTATACATACAGACATGTAAGTATTGTATTCCTAAGTATTTTATTTCTTTAAATCATGTAACTATGAATTTACACACATGTACCTTGTACTAGGGTGTGTTTTCTGCTTACTGAGCAGATAGAGGTGAAATTCACATAGTAAATTTTATTTTCATAGATTGATTTATTCATCATATGTTCTGACTGGATACCTTTTCTCACTACATCATCTTCCTCCATTTTATCAACCCCCTCTTCAACAATTTTAAAGCTTTTTTTTCCCCCCCCCCATTTTATTTATTCACCAAATCTCAGTGCCAGATGCATTTCCATTCTTCCACTTGCATTTTCTGCCAAGTTATCCCTTTTGAGGTATGGACCTGATTTAAGCCTGAAGCAGCAGTGACCTTTCTAAACACGAAGTTACAGCTTTACTGTCAGGTGTCATAACACTAAAATGCTCAGAATGTGAAGCTTTGTGTCATCCAAAGCTGGAGATTCCACACCTGTGGATGGAGCACTTGTATCCGTCTAGGCTCTGGAAGATTTAAAGTAGTTGAACCTTATTTCCTTGCCACCTCTAAGGAGATGAAATTTGAGACTTTTCTCTCTCCACCTTTTGAATTTCTGCTCCAGCTCTTTCAGCACTTCTGTTTGGGTGGACTAGTGTACAAAGGTGGCATGGCTCAATTATCTTGAAGTCTTTGTAGTGTTTTGTTTCTGATGGTCAGTTATCATGGTTTCAGGCAGAGACAATAGCTGTATGTCAACTTGCCTGGTTTTTTCTGTTGCAGTTTTGCAAGTCTGGAAGTCTAAAGACATATATGTATATGTGTATAAAATATATGTATATAAAAATAATGTTGTTTAAATATTTACATATAAAGCCAAGGGATTGGCTTCCTTCCCAGAATTACTGGAACTACCTTCCCCAGGAACATTTGGACTTGAGAAATCTCTACAGCAACACTTTTTTACTGAAACTAAACAACTTGTGAAGTGAGTAACTAGCTCTGCACCCTTTGTTGTTCATATGGGTTCTTTAGCTTGGGGTGATGGAGAGACCTCTGTGCACGGGTAGTTCATTTCCAGCTAATTATGATAAGATTATCTTTTATTGCCATTTCCACCCCTCAGTTTCTCATTGGCTGATTTTATGGAGAGAGCTTACGAGGGAAGCTTGAACAGAGTGGGAGTATTTTTGCCACAGTTCTAGGACAGGTCCATGCAGTGTGCTGCATCTGAGCAGCGTGTGCAGTCTGGGCACTGCATTCCTTTCTGGGCAGCTAAAGAGCAGTCAGACCGATGACTCAGAACAAGCTGACCCCTCAGCTGCCCAGCATCCCAGCCACCCTGGCTGAGCAGTCAGCAGGGAAACCATAATGTATCTGCTACCCAGTGGGAAATGTAGGCAGGGTGGTTGTAAGGACGTGGTGGAGCTTTGGCAGTGAACATTTCAGTTACTTTTGAAGGCATAATAGAATATATGAAGTGAAGATTGTGAGGAATGCAAAGAAAATCTGAGCTGTAATATAAAGATGCCAGAGAGGGGTGAGGTTAAAGTGAGGAATAACATGGGGAGTACTGGTGTCTAGGAGGGATGAGGCCACGTTAGCAAGCAGAAAATGATGGTGGTTTACTGACTCACTTAGTGGGTCACCACTCTTCTAGGCTTTCTGGCATTGAATGTCCAGGAGAACTGAGTCATTAGTGATGCAGGCACTTCACATGGATGTTTACACAGAGTTTGCAATCTAGCTAGGTGTAGTTATGCACATTCTTCAGATTTTGGGAGGTGTTGGTTAATCTTGAAACCCTTCTTGGGAGATTTACACTGGACAGGGGACAGGCTAGCAAACAAAGTACCTTCTGTCTCTCACATTCGTGATCAGGTTGCAAAAAATACATACAGATGAGTGATACTCAAATGGGGGAAGAGTGATGCAGGCTTAGGGGCAGGGATCTGATTAATTCTGTATTCCTTCCCATGCTTCCTGTGGTCTGGAGTAATTGTTCAGGGCAGGAGAGAATTCAGTGCCTACCTGCTTTTGAGGATATGTATCTTACTACCTTATCCATCTCAACAATGACAATAATAATAATAATACAGCTTTCCTACTCCTGAAGTACATTGCAAGCCTATATATGCACTAAAAGATGGGAGACTTCTGTATCCTGCGATGATGAATCCAAAAGCAGTACCGTCCACAGATATGGTAACCAGAGCCCTGGTCCATCAGATCAGGCATCCATCCTGTTAATGTCTTCAGCTTCAGCAGTGGGAGGCACAAGAAATCCTAAGTTGTAATAGTGGAACAACTAATTTTTTTCACTAGTGGTTTTGATAGTAAATGAGAATTTTTAAACCTGTACCTCTCAGGAGCTTGTGCATCTTTAAAGAAATAGTTTTAAGAAATAAAGTATGCCACACTAAACTAATCCTAAAGCTAACGAACAGGCATCGGGACTAGCAGCTTTTGCTATTACCTACTGCTTATTATTGTTATTATTATTATTTCTTTTTAATTATGCAAAGTGCTAATCAGTTTGATTATGCACAGTGCTAATCAGGTTAATTATGCAAAGTGCTAATCAGTTATTCTCTAAGCACACGAGGAGAGCAGAGGTGCTGGCAGTGAATGGTGGTTCTAGATGAGGGTAGTCACGGCAGTCATTCCTTATTAAAAGAGGAGTAGGTGAGATGATAGGGGTTTTTGCTTCCATTAAAAAGTAAATAAAAAAAAAAAAAGGAAAGCCGTGAGGGGGATAGTTCTGGTGGGGTAATTCTTCTTTCACAGCAAGGCGGACTTTTTTTTTAAGTCAGCTCATGCTGTTGGATAATTTCTGTAGGAGTTTGAGTGCACTGATTTGGGCAAATGTATTGCAGGGGAGTCTCTTAATGGGAAGGGTACGAGGTGTGCCCACTTAATAGGTCGGGGTGCATAACTAGAAAAATCACAAATTAAGGGAGTTTGGTCGATCTATCAGAGTCCCCTTTCAGGCACTGGTGAGTGGGATACTGATAATGTAACGTGGATGGCAGTTGCTCATGTGTTATTGCGGCTGAAGGTCCCATATGCGCATACAAAATGCGTTCCTTTCAGTGTGATGCCTTTAAAAGCTGTGGGAATGTAGGGTGCCTTAGCAGTGGAACCTATGTCAGGCTGTGTTTCTTCTTCCCCTTTAGCACTAAATTGTGAACTAGAAGTTTGTATTCCTGTGAAACAAGATCTGTTTCCAGTAAGCTATGTTCTCCCGACAATTGCTGAAGATTCAGTGTGTCTCTCTTACTCTGCTCAGTGTCTAATATCTAACCAGTATTCCTTATTTGATTATGTTTCAGTATTGGTGTGGGATACATAAGCATTACTTTTTTCAGTCAGTAATGGAGATGGCATTCCCAGAGCAGAAAGCTACTTGCTCATGAAAGTCCTGGGTAGAAGATCTCTTAAGAGATTTGTGAAGTCATTAAAACAAAAGACTGCTTCATATAAGGCCATCAGTACTAGAAGGTTACTGCACCAGCAATGCAAGAGAAATTTTCCTTGAAAAATTAAACTTATGGGGAGTCATGATGAACTTTCAAGTATATTTAAGGTAGGAAGTAAAGCAAAGCATCACTAATGTATGGCTTAAACCAGAGCCTGAAAATTAATAATATTGCCTTCTTGGCTTTGTAACTACTCCACAAGACACTGACCCTTAAAACAAGTTTGCTACCAAATAGGTGGTCACAGATGTTCATCTATTCTTATAAATTCATTGTGGTGTTAGAAATCTAGACAAACCAATGGTCCAGCATCAAATCTAGTGCCTTAGATCTGGTGGAGGGGAGTATATGATGGAAATAAACTTAAGTGAGAGAGGGAGACACTGGACACCAGTGCCCTGAGACTGAATGCTTTCCTGTCTGAGCATCCACATCTTTTCAAGTGGGAGTCAAATCCTGAGAAAAGAAAACTCAAAAGTTTTCATTTTCCTGTGGGTATTTCCTCATAATATCTAAAAGCTTCTGTAGAGTCAGAAGACCCTTGAAAGGCCAATAGCATAAACCCCACACCACAGTATTTGCATCTTAGAAATATAAATCTGCCTGAGACATAATCATAACTTCTGTTGAATTTTATCATCTCAGATGGCTGGCCTTCTGATGAATTGGGGAGCTAGAAAGGCAAAACTCAGATTCTGCTCCTAATCCTGCTGCTTTCTTCGTAACCCTGCTGAATTGCATTACCTTGCTTGCTTTAGTTTGTCTTGATGGCAAAGTGTGGTTAATGACACGGACCTAATGCAGTGGAGGTGGTTTGTGAGGCAAGCGTATTGTTTGCAAAGTACTTTGATATCTCTGAACTAAAGGGGTTATAGAAGTGCTGGGTGCTATGAGGAGTTGTGTTATTAAGAAGCATCACCAAATCTTGCGATATTGTGTAAATTAGTGCAAGATGGCACCAAAATAGTTTGTGTATTCTTAAAGAGTGAAATAAGTGGATGGAGAATGCTCAGCTGCCTTGACGTGAAGCTAATGGGTTAGCAACAAATGAGGAAATCCCAATAAAGAGATCTGTGCCTCCGGTGCTTGAAGCAGTGTGCCCTGAGTGAACAGGGAAGTCATTCGCTTGTATGGCAGAAAGTCATTGTTTTAAAACTCGTTTTGCATTTTGTTGAGGACCCGGTGTTCAGAGGTGCAGGCTAACTGCTACTCAGCCCAGTAGGAGCTGAATCTGCTCATTGGCATTCACACAACTGGGAGCTGGTGGGGAATTAATAACAATGGGATTTTAAACGTTCTGCCTGACCTTTTAAAGTTACTGACCTGCATTCAGGTTACAAATACACAGCAATTTTCTCTTGAGCTGCAAAGATTCGAAATGTTAAATCAGTAACTCAATCAGACTAGCAGCCCTTCTCCTCTCTGTTCTCTCATGCCCAGCTGCCATGACTGGAGTAAAGGAACAGGAAAACGATCTAAACATATCCATATCTTACTGTGACACAAGTACTTGGAAGGAGCCCCACTGACATAAACTAACACAAAGTGACACATTGTTTAAAAAGTTGTTTCGAATGTCTTCTCCCATTGATCTTCTTCAAGGGAGATAAATAAACACTGTGTGCGGTGCAGCCAGACTGAGTATTTTTGCTCCTACAAATGTTTATACATTCTCTGGTGGTTGTTTGTGTTGCTGTTTGTTGACTGTGAATTCCAGACCTGTATGTTTGTAATGTATACATTTACAGGAGCAGCGCAGTTTGGGGAGGACAGTCAGGGTAGTGCCTCCTGTGAGCACCACCAGGTGAATAGTGGGTGGTTTGTTCTTCTCCTCCTTCCAAAGCAGTGAATTTGTCTTTGTGCTCCCAGTGAAAGAGAGGGCTGTGGTGGCAGGAACTTTAGTAAAGCAGGACCTTCGGGTCCACAAGGAAAGCCATACAGGATTTGTCTGGTAGGATCAAGTTACTTTAGCTTTTCATCTAATTAACAAATAACTCTGTTGCGCCGTCAGTTCATCCAGTGGTGATGAGGATGATGTGTGTTTTCTCTCAGGAGGAAGTGACTGAAGTTGTCACAGATGACAAAATTCCTCTTGGCTGAGACCCCTCCTGCCCCTCTGTTCCTGTTTCACAGTTCTCTCCTATGTCTTTGAAAAAAATCTTCCCTTTTTCACTTATTGTTATTATCAGCATCTTAATCCCCAAGGCAGTGGGATTGTGTAGAAGATTTGGGGAATGATGCAGGCACTTTTGTCCAATAAACTGAGCAAGCATAGCTGCCTGAACGTAAGGTATGTGTAGGAAGAGTTCAGCTTAATCAGTCACCATTTCTCCTATTAGGTGGAATTTTCCTTGAACCCATGCTTCTATTGTGTTTGTGTAAGTTAAAATTACATGTTTCTGATGCTCCAAATTGCCTAGCACTTTCCTTTCTGCTCTCTCATGCACCTTATCTACATTCATTAGACACAGGTTTCACTGCCTTGCAGTTACCATTGCAGAAATCACTCTCATTTGAGTATAAGCTTTATTGACATGTAATAATTTTTAATTAGTTTTAGTAGCTTTAAACATAAGTTTTGGGAGAGCTGCTTCTGCCTCAGGTGGGCTGTTTACAAATCTGATACCAGAGGAAAACATTTGTTTTTGCCAATGCTGAAATATTCTGGTAACATCTAAGAGTTCTTGTGTCTTCATAGTTTGGAATGAAATCAACCGAATGACCTTTGTGGCAGGGATGTGTTTTGTTTATTCTGCTCTATGCTTGTGCATCTCACCACCCTGGCAATAGCTGTTCCATGAAAATTAGAAGAACCTACTACAATTATCAGCTTCTTAATGAACTCAGGAGGCAGAGGTCTCTCTAGTGGTCCTGCAGGTTGCCATACTGCTGATGCACACGAAGTGCTGTTATGTTGATATGTAGCAGATTCTCTTTTTCACTTGGCTGTTTGGAAATTCAGGGAATTAAATGCATGGGGGGAAAAAAAAGTTAAATAATATTTCATTTACCTAAAATCAAACTTGTGAACGCTAGAATTGAAGTTGACAGAGCGACCTTAATTCAACTTCCCTGTGCTTTTCCAGTTTTGATGTGATCACATGCTGGTTTTGGTGGGTACCAGTCTTCTCATAGTGCACCTGACGGACCTGGTCTGTGGTGGAATAGAGATTCTTTAGTAAGAGGCTGTTTTATTCAGGACCACTTGCCTCACTTACTGCAAACACTGGAAATTGTCTAGTATACGAGGCAGAACACAGCAGAAAACAAAAGGGTGCTTTTACTCTCAGGATTACGGTGAGAGCATGCATGTGCTTAAAGCAAAAAATATGCTTGAATTGAGTTGCTTGTAAAATCAGACATCTTTAGGTGGGTTGCAAAGCAAGCTAGTATTTCTGCTTTCTCTTACCAATTCACTTACTCATTTTAACTCTTCACTCTTTCTACCTTTTAAATCATTCTGTTTGATTTCCTTTAAAGAAAAAAATAAAGTCAATACCAGCAGTAACAGCCTACCCTGGTCTTGCATCACTTTGCTGGTATGCGAAAGAGTATTTTTTTCCTTTTTGTTGGGTTGTTTTTTTTTTTTTTACTCTCCCTATGAAATTGCAATTTCCAGGATTTTGACTTTCACTTAGTAGGAAATGCACTATGTTCTACATTTATTCACTGACAAAAGTGCACACAACTCTTCCTGACACTTTGACAGTTTAGTGGGAGATGCTGCTCTAAGTAGAATGTGTCTGTCTGTAGCCAGGTCCGTTTTCTAAGCATTGGGAATTCAGCTGTTTTCTTGTGAATTCTTTTTTTTCATATTTTATAACTATAGAGAGAATACAAAGAGTGCTTGTTTCTTTCTTTCTTTCTTTTTTTTTTCCCCTCCAGTTGACACAATCAGTATTATTTGAAGAAAAAAAAATTACACAGAGAATGGGAAATAGGGTGGGAAAATGTAATAGGAACTGCAAATCTTTTCTGTCTTGTCTGAGTAAATGAGAGCTGATGAGAGATGCAGCACAATGAGGTCTAGGGAATGCTTGCTGAACTGGTATATAAAGATTGTTTCATTTTGCTTCATTTCATTTTACTGTATTGAATTTGAAAGGGAAAATTGCAGCGGACATGAAAGTTTGCTGTGGAAACACCTTGGGTTGCAGTACCCTTGACGTGAACCTGGGCAAACATGAAAAGGAACGTTAAATAAAGTAGTGTATGAATTGTGTAGGTGTGCTTCAGAAGCTACTTTTTGATGAGTGCCCTTTCACAAAGAGTGGCCCTGCCTCTCAGGTTATTCTGCTACTTCTGTTTTTAATCTCTTAAGGTGTCATTCTGGGTTGTCATTTGGTTTTTTTGTAATTTGGCAGTGGGGGGAGAGCGAGTCAAAACCATACTGATTTGCAAGACTATGCGGTAACGTCCTTTTCGAATGCCAGTTTTCAAGAAGTCTGGAAGGAGATTATTTCTTCCCCCATTTATGCCCACCTTAAAGGTTCTTCTCCCCTTTTCACATGACTATAACTCAGGGGAACTTGGTTCTAGGTGGGATACCACTACAGCAATGTGCTCCTCAATAGACAATTTTACTTTTGCCTTGCGTGTTAGAAGCTGCAGTGCCTCTGTCCAGCTGGAGTGACTGCGCATCATTTGCTGGAAGGAGGAGCTGTAGTTAAAATCAGGTGTGAGTCAGTTTAATCTGAATTTTTTTTTTTCTTGGGCTACCTTAGGCATTGTTAATTCTCAAAAAAATGGGGAACACAGGATTTTTATTTTTTTTTTTTTTGCCTAGGTCACAGTCAGTTGCAAAGGTCTGAAGTAACGCATCATGAGCAGCAAGCATTGCTGCATAAAAGCTCTGACAATGCACACTGTAAGATTTGACACTCCTGCTGGAGCCATTACCCTTGGGAGAGATCTTTGATGATAAAACATATAAAAATTAAACTTTTTTTTCTAATCTAAATATGCAAATTGTAATGTTCAGAAGTAAGATTCAACATCCTTGTCTTCAGAGTCCAGCTGCTGTGTTCTCGTAGCAGGTTTGCGTCATGAGCAGATTTAAGACTCTTCTCCAGGAAAAGTTTTTTACCTTCTGGAAACTTCTGGATTTCTGTGAGGTAGGCATGCTTGGCAAGCCTTTGCCTGGAAAGCATTATGCTTTGTACACACCTTCCCTAATCAAAGTCCCAGAGAGTGAAGAGGTGGGAGTAGGATTGGTGGGCACTGGAAGAGAAATGAAGGGGGGTGGTTTTACTTTTCTCCAAGCAAAGGGGTGGTTTAATGGCATTGTGTAATATAGCTCTTCTGCTGCTCTGAGGGTTAGGGAACGATTGGGTAGGTTATTTAATTCCTCCCCCCTCCGCCCCTGCCATTACCACTACCTCTAAATGGAGACCTGCAAGTGCAAGGGTACCCATAGGGATGTCAGTGTCTCTGGGTGTGATTCATTCCAAGGAGCGTCGTTCAGCTCAGTATCTAAAATCTGGATGTTGCTAAGTGCCATGGATTCATGCTCCTAGTTCAAGCACAATCCATTTTTCTTCATGGCTGTGGTTTTGGAAGTGGAAGGGTTCCCCATTGGGTTTTTTTTCCAGATAAACTTCATAGGCTCAGACAGGGAAATCTTGGATAACAGAAGAGAAGTGACAAAACCAAAATTCTTCTCGACCTAGGAGTGGATAGCTCATGGAAAAGGGAGACGGTGTTCCCAGTGTGATGAGCAGATGTAATGGCTACGGAGCATTAAGAAAAGATCTAAGAATTTAAAAGCTGATTGAAATGCAGAACATGTTGGGATGTTTTGAGGGTGGGGTAAGGCAACCACTCTTTTCTGCAATTTTTTCTAGTCCAAGTCTTTATGCTGTGTAGTCTGACTAGCTATGCTATTTCATATACAATAGTAATTCAAGGAGTATTCTTTTTAGCAGAATAAACAAATTTTTGACATGTGAAGTGTTTGTGCTAGTAAATTCCACAGACAGCCTCTTCCCCCCCCCAGTATTGTTTTGTCTGATTATACAAGCTTGAAAGTTTAGAATTGACTGGTTTACTGTAAGAAGCATTAAGTAAATGCAGTCTCCCTATTTTTAATAACAGAAGCTCAAATTTCATGTGAGATCACACCAGTACTCCAGTGTAATTAAGTTTATGGTTTTCTTATGCACTTCAAATGCCTGTGATGTGCAGTTAATAGTATTTTTCAGACAAGTATTAGGACACCTCAGCAGTGATGCCAGTGTGGGCTGGTGTCTATCAGCAGTGCAGACACCACAAAACAAAGGAAATTGCAAGACCCTGTTATAATTTGTCTAAAAATATGCATGACAGCAGAGCTCTTTTTTTACCTGAGTTTAGAGAGTGATAAGGCTTTGAATTAGAGTGAAGCTTCATAAATGAATTAGACATGAAACAAGGTTTTCAAGCTTGGCTTTAAGTCCAGTGTGTATTGAGAGTGAAATATGGCTGGATATCAGATCTTCTGCATCTTGGATTTTGTGTAATGGCTGTACCTCGTGTCTGTTTTCTGCTACACGGATTTTGACCCTAAGCTGATATAAGACTGCATAGGAAGTTCTGGAGAAAAGCTTTGGATGAACTTTTCATCTGCGTACATATACAGATTTGTTTGTTTGTTTGTTTGCTTAAAGGAATGATGATTTTTCAATTAAAGAGCATTCTTTTTCTATTTCTAAGGAAAGAAAAAAATACTAGAGATGCCTAAGAATTCCAGAGAAGTGGGTTGGAATAAGTAAAACAAAACATTTCATTTAATTTAAACTGGTGGAGATTCTTTGTTTATTTCGAAGAAGTTTTGATTTTCAAATATTTTGAAGATGAGGGCCAAAATTTTCATTTCATGAGGAGGAGGAATGTTTCTGACTTGGCTCCATCTGACATGCTTGTTGAACACTGAAACTTAAAATTGTACTCAACTTATGTTTGGGTGTAGAGCTGGATCTGCATATACAGCGTGTGTGACAGCTCTGTAAATTAGGATGACACCTGATTATTTCAGTATCTTAGACTGTGGCCTGAGTCTGCAGCATCAAGATTTTGTGATTCTTGAGATTCAGCGTGGTTGTGTGTAGAAGTGTTGGAATTGAGCCCCGGTTCCTTTCTGAAACCATTCCCTCTGATACAACAGGACTGTCAGGCTTGCTGACAGTAACGGCAAAGTTCTCATGTGTCAATAAAGCCTCTCCTCCCCTGGAAAGCTGGAGCACAGCTTCCTTTATGTAAGTGTTTAGGGACACAGCAAAGACCAATAGGTGACATGTGGGCCATCTTCTCAGCCACCTTTTCGGCTCGTGAGCTAACTCCTGTGCAGTGCTGTGTTGTGGGGACAGCAGATCTGGGAAGTCTCTGGCAGGTAGCCACAGAATAGCCCTTCCCTTACTTTATTAAAACAGCACATGCAAATGCTAACCAACTGTTTGTTTTGTTCATGCAAATTTTTGCCCATGCAAATTTAGACTGCTGGTTGCCTTCATTACACATGAAGAGGTTGGAATGCCCTTTTGAGTGGGAAATAATAGCAGGGATAGTTTAGTAGCACCCCTTTTTGTTCTGTTTCCTCCTTAATCAAACGGGAGCCACGCAGAACTTCAGTGTGACTGGTGCAGCAGTGAGGACCACGGGGTTTGGCCCCACAGGTATTAACTCTTGTCCATCCTATGGGGAGCTTTCTTTGTCTGATATCTGCCTTTTAGGGGGGCTCTTGGGAAGCAGCACACTTGGGGCAGGCAATGGGAGTACCTGCTGTGGCTTCAACTGCCCATTGCTGGCTGGGAAATGCTAATTGACATTTGAGAGAACATACTTTATATGAGAAAGTGATGAGTGAATGGAAATTAAAACAAAAGGGTTGAAAATAGAGCTGTAATCAATCTAGCCCTGTATCTCAATAAGCCAGGGGCAGTATTTCATCGTGAATTTGGGGCAGATATTGCAGCAAGTGCCACAATAGCAGGGGGTCTTCCCCCCCACTCCCTCCTCCCCTCCCATTAAATCTACATTTGGAAGGTGGATGGTGCTGACTCATAAATTAAATTGGGGTAATACATACAGTGTGTATATATTTCTGTCACTTTGTCTCAAATTAAACACGAACCTTCTCCCCTGACAAGATGATAGAAAAGTTAATTGCTCGCCCTGGCTTTAAATTGGAATTTGAATTTGCAAAATGCTAAAGGTTTATGAGATCTAAATCATGAGGAGCTTAAATTACATTCCTGTGATAAAATATTAATAAATCAATTAAAACATAAGCCGAGTATAATATTACTTTTTTTGTAGGAACCTTGAACACAATAATTCATTAGAGTGTGCAGTAACAATTATTGTATCTTTTTTAATTTTCTTTTTTATTAGTTTCTCTTTTTTTAAACTGGGGAAAAGGCAACATCAGATGGGAAAACACCACACAATGGTGGAAGGAATATTATCCTGGTACCAAATCTAGCCATCTCCTAGTAACGATGCACATGCATACAAAAGCATCTGAACACCCCGAGCTCCACACATTGCACCATGGCTCCAGTACAACAAGATTCACTCTCTGAAAGCTGGGGGCTGTTTTTCCCCTTTTCACCTTGGGAAAGAAGGGCAGTAGCATGGGGAGAAGGGAAGAAATCNTCCAGCCTCTTTCCATGCCATCTTTATCCTTTTCTTATTTTCCTTCTCCTTTCTCTTTATTGGTGTAAGATTGGTATGATTTCAGTGTCAAAACTACGAAAAATTCGCAGATCTTTCTGTAAAACTGGCCTGAGTTTTGTGTTGGGGAAACCCAGGTTAGAATTGCATTTCGTTGCTAGATTTTTAGTTATGTTTTGAACAACTTTCACAGCTCTAATCTTTACATAACCCATTTCTGTGTACTATATAAAGAGCACTTCAGGCACAGTATGAAACTTAGTTATTATTTGAGGAAGGAGGTGTTATGCTAGCTCAGCATGCATTTCTTATATGCAAACATTAATACACAAGGAATGCAATTATAACATATACCTGCACACCTCTAGTGCCTGTGAAGGTGCAAATTCCTTTGTCAAGTGCTTTTTACCTTCTGTGAAATGACTGGACTGCATGTCTGATACAGCTATGCTTAGTAAAGGGTCTAATTGCTATTATTACATTATTTGTGTTTGAATTCTTGATAGGTTATTTAGTACAAATTATGCGTTAGTGCCAGATTGGCAGCTCTGGGGACTGAAGTCTGCTGCACACATCCATAGGGTGGGTCCTGTGGCTGAGTGTGCTCTGCCCACCCTTCCCTGCCCCTCGGAGTCCTGCACAGCCGTCGCTCCTCCTGGCCTTGGAGGGTCCACTTCAGACTCTCCTGGTTTTGCCATTTGCAGGTGAGACCGTGGCTTGTGCGGGTCGTGTGTGCTGCAGCCAAGGGTTTTTGACTACACTAGGGCATCTAAACAGAAGCCCCAGCCTGGTCCCCCTCTGCAGGGACGAGAGGGCTGTGCAGGAGGCGGCAGGGAAGGGGTGCGCAGCTGCTGCTCCCGCCGCTCCTGCGAGCAGCCTGCAGCCATCTCCCTCCAGCAGCACGGGGCAGCTGCCTTGGCCAGCTGAAAGCAGCCAGGGCCAGAGTCAGCTGGGGGAAACAGTGACAAGAGATCCAGGAGCAGGTGGTGGCTTGTGCTTCTAACCACCTGTCTGAGTAATGCTTTCCTGTGCTGCCCAGAAGCGATGGCAGGCTCCAGTTTTCCCTGGATATGGGATCCCTCGTGATGCTGAGCGCCTTCCTCGTGGTGAGACCACAACGAGTTCATTGAAGGATCCTGCTTTACCGTGCTCCTGGCTGTCCTAACTTGGGAGTGACCTCTACTTAAAATTAAATCTTAGTTTCCATAGGCTTTTGCATTTGCTGTCCCTCTGCTGATGAGACCAGTCAGGGTCTGTAGTAGCGATGCAGAATGAAATCAAACTTTGTGTTTCTAAGCACACGTACCATGTCAGTACTGCTAAGCTCTTCATCAATATTAAAGAGTCAGTTGTTAGTTTTTACATGCATTGCTTTTCATTTTCCCCATTTCATGAAGGGGGGATTTGAGAAAAGTCACTTTCCACCAGGTCTCAGTGTCACGTAGCAAACCAGTGGTGGCGATTCAAGTGACTACATGTCTCCCAGCAGCCCAGCCTTGCACTGAACCTCACCAAAATTGGAGAAATGCCTGTTTGTCAGGAAGTAGGTGATCATTGAGCTTGTTTTTTGCAGACTGAGAAGCAGCCATCAGATGCAATTGGCTTCTTGTGGCTACCAACATGAGGTAGCATTTAAACAAATAAGCTAAAACTGAAGGCTTCATATCACCAACATGGTCTGATCTTCCTTTGTTATGATTGCAAAAGATTGTTGAGGGTTGACCCAGTATTATTTATTCATGCCACTTGATAATTGCATTTACTCAATAAGTTCCGTACTTCGCCATTTCTGTTATAGAGTGTGACTGAATCTTTGTGCATTGCTGTAAATAAATTTTTTAAATTGGATTGGTTGAAATTCATGTGTGTGCAGGGAGGTGTTCCAGATTTTTCTTGTGTACAGGGATGACTTCCAGCACAAGTGAAGAAAACTTTTAATGCCAAGTTATTTGTCAGTGTTGCCTTTCTCTGAATCATGGGAGTTACACTGGTGAAGTCATAGACTCATAGAATGGTAAGGGGTTGGAATGGACCTTAAAGATTGTCTAGTCCCAGCCCCTCACCTGCCATGGGCAGGGACACCTCCCACTAGACCAGGTTGCTCAAGGCCTTATCCAGCCTGACTTTGAACCCTGCCAGAGTTGGGGAATCCACAACTTCCCTGAGCAACCTGTTCCAGTCCTTTCTCTGTGGCACAATGTTCTTGCTGGGAGGTAAAGCAGACTATAGGCACGAGAGCATTGTTGTCTCCTGCCCTGCCCGGAGATGGAAGTTTATTTTAGCCCTGGGTGACATCAGATGCTTGACGTGGTGAGTTGAGGCTGCATTTGGGCTCACAGAAATGGAGAGGAGGACATGGACTGGCCAGCGCCAGTACAGGGCATACCCTACAGTTTTGAGGACCATCCTGTCAAAAACCTTACTTCCCTGTGCCACACGAGGACCACCATCTCTTCTCTACTCTGCCCCAGGGAGGCAGCCCGAGGGCGGATGGACGGACAGACGCTGCTGTAAGTGCCTGTGGGGGGCACTGAGTTTCTCGCCGATGATGGTAAACATGATTTGGCTCCCGTGCTCTTGTAATCAGGCTTACTCTTGCTGAAACAGAGATTGCTCTATTGCAGTGCCAGGCCTGTAGCAATACCAACTGTTAAATAATAAACAGGCCCTGGTTGTTGGCAGCAGCTCCCGGCCCCCCGCCCCCGCCAGCACGGAGTACCCGTTCCGTGGGTACCTGCCCGCCCGTGCTCCGGAGCGCGGAGCAGCGCCGTGCTCGGCGGAGGTGGAAGCGGCGCAGAGACATCAGTCTCTGTCTAATCTGCTTGGTTTATTATTCTCCAGGGACCTGGGGTGATATAGCAAACATGCAGTGCTTTGGCAGCGCTAACAATGGCTGTGCTGTCGTTCTAGATAATATTACAGACTTTTTGCCTGATGCATGGGATATTTTAGTCCTCTGCTCAACTGCCCATTCTCTAAGGTCTTATTTTCTTTTCCTTTCTTTTTTTTTTTTCTTTTTTTTTTGTAGGGGTGAGGTAGGTGGTGGGAGGGACGAGTTTCCTGTGAATTAAAAAATAAAGTAATGGGCTTAGCTAGCTTGTTCTCCTGGTGGCAGAATGGTATTTATTGTTTTATTGCATTAATAAGTATTACCAAGCATTTTTCCAGTAGTTTATTGTTAGAATGGATGCTGAAATAAAGAGCAATTTTTTAGTGAGTGAAGGGACTTCATTATGGAAGTCACTCCACCAGTGGGGAAAAAATACTGCAGCAAATAAGCCTCCACTCTGATCTCCATTTTGACCACTTTTGTAGTTTTTGTTTGATTTTCTTATTACTGTGTACAATGTATGCATGTGGAAAACAGTATGTCCTGGTTTATGTAGAAGTGAAGCTCGAGCTTGGAGATCAGTTGGGAAAAATATTGTGATATTGTGAAGAAGAAGAGATTATACTGCAGAGTTAAAATGTAACTGCATGAATAGACTCAAACGTACATATTAATTTCCCTTTCATTCTCCAAACCTTGAGTGGAACACAAGCCAGAATTTTCACTTGGTGGGATAATGGTTTTATTTTTTAAAATCCATATATGAAATGAATTGTAAGCAAAGATTTTTTTCCATTCCATGCTGCTACAGAGTTCTGTATTTAGAGCCAGCTAAACTCTGCACAGTATAGACCATTTTGGTTGTCTGTGAGGGAAATCCCTGAGCTGTGGGTTAGCCATGACATGGATGACACAAAAGATCTTTGTGTTTTTAACAAATATTGCACTGTAAAAAGTGTGGTGTCTTCCAATGTTCTGGAGGGAATTCTGTCAGAAAAATTCCCTGTCAACTCTACTTGAAGCTCCACCCTTTATCATAATTATGGCAGGTGCAAGTATAAGGAAGCAAATGTAATTAGTAATCAGACCTGTGAGTACTGCCCTGTCGCCAGCTTTTTATTTCCTCTATGTAGCTTTGCCATTACAGATCTGAGAACCCTGTAAAGCCCTTGCATAATTAATGTTTAGTTTTTAAACCAAGAAACCCCAGATGATGAGGTCTGGGGCTCACTGATGCTGTTTCCTCTTAAAATAGAGGGCATTAATGTGAGTGTATCCATCCGTTTTCATTAGGTGAGTCAAGTGAAATACTCCAGAACAAGGTGGGAAAGCTTGAGTTTGTCTAAATCCTTGGGCCGAATCTCATCACGTGGGGTTTTCAGATCATCTAGATGATGTTAGGAGGCATGAGCAGCCTTTGCCTCCCATGCCATTTGTTCTCCTAGGATACTTGAGCACTTCTGAAAATTCTTGTGTGTTTTTTTAATCATCCCTGAAGGCTTTGGCCTGAACAAGCATCTGGCATTTGACGCAGTCTGTGTTGAGATTGCAGTAATGACTTCTTGCCCTGTTTGTCATTTACTTGAGTGGATCTCTACAGACGGTCTTTTGATTTATTCTCAATGGGAGCAAGTTGGAGTTCAGTGCTGCTGGATGTCTACAAAATATAGGAGAAGCACAGGCAACGAATTTGTTGGTTAATGCCTTCTTTCCGAAAGTTGTAGAATTGATGTGGTTTTATACTTCTTTTAAAACTTTTTTTTTTATTTCGTAAGAATGTTGAAACGATGCCAACAGATAATTTTCAGGAGTCTCGAGCAGGGCAGCTACAGGTATGCAGGGAGAGGCAGTGCACTCAGGAGATTAATGAAGTGCCTTTGCAGCTGCTATTGTAGAAGCTGGAAACCTTGTTTCATTAAGCAGAAAAATAAACTACAGAAACAGAAGACTCCCTCTCCTTCTTTCTAAAAGTGTTTCCTTTCTTAAAATGCACATTTTTAATCCAGTGGGAAGAGTCTTTTCTTACTGCTGACATACTCCTTAAATCATATTGTTTTCAGGCAGTAGGTAGAGTGTGTAGATGAGTGACATTTGCTTGTAACTGTAACTAAAACATAGTTTTAGTGACATCAAAAAAATGATTGCATTTATAAGCTGAACCATTTACAGCAGGTAGAAGGAAAATTCGAAGCTAGAGTTAGGAATGGAAAACATCTCTTGCCACTTTGAGTGCCTGCAGCTGTGCCATCTTGGGGTGTGATGTATTTAGTTGCTGGTCAGTACTTGGTCAAGAGAATCACCAGGAATAACTGGAGGGACCCTTGGGAGCGATTCAGTAGGTGGTGCTGTTCCCTTGAAGCCAGCTCTGATGCTGTGCCCAGCAGGATATTTAGGGGGTTGTTTATTTCTACAGCTCTAGCTTTCAGATAGGACTTGAAAATTAGCTATTTGCTGCCGTAAAAAATCTTATTAATGTTGTTTTTTTTTTTTTCCCCAACTATAGCAGTATTCTTAGACCACATGTGAACTTTCAGTAGCATGGGTGGTGGGAAATACAGTAGAGGATAAAACATCATGGTTTCAGAGTCATCTATGTATGCTTGAACCTGAAGCTTGAGCCAAATTTCGGGATCTGTGAATTCCAGGAGTCATAACTGGAACAAAATCCCTATGGCAACAAATGGGCACATAGTGATAGGACATGGCTTTAAACTGAAAGAGGGCAGTTTTAGATTAGATGTGAGGAGCAAACTCTTCTATGAGGGTGGTGAGGCACTGGAACAGGTTGCCCAGAGAAGCTGTGGATGCCCTATCCCTGGAAGTGTTCAAGGCCTGGCTGGCTGGGGCTTGGAGCAACCTGCTCTAGTGGAAGGTGTCCCTGCCCACGGCAGGGGGGCTGAAACTACGCAACCTTTAGGGGCCCTTCCAATTCAGGTCTGTGATTCTATGATTTTCTTAACTTACTGTGTGGATAGCAGACCTGACCTGGCATCCAGCACAAGGTGAAGTTGAATCCAGAAGCAGACCTAGAGAGGACTGCAAACATTCCAGCTCTGGGAGTTGCTTGAACGTGAGCTCTCAGTGGTGGCCCTCCACTGAGCTATGCTCTGGTAAAATACAGTCACTCAACAAACAAAGCAACACATATTTTTCAGAGGATGTGAGCAGTGTCTTTCCAGGCTGTGTCCAGGATTCAGAATTCTTCTATGGAATCTTCAGAAGCAGTGAAACCTTTCGGCTGTGCCGGACTCACCTTTTGTGAGAGGACTGCTTGTTATGGTCACTCAGAAGGAAGACTGTTCTTTTTGACTCTGAAGGTCACATTAAACATAATATCAGAAATTTATTTTCGTATGGTTGGAAGTCAGAAAGGTCATTCGTGTTTCGAACCCAGTTTTGCGCAAACAGATTCTCTCCATCTTGAACCCATCAGGAGGTTAAAGCTCCTCCCTTCCATTGATAGTTTTGTTCCACTGGTCAATTCCCTTGTTGTTTAAAAATGTGGGATTTGTTTCTGCTTCGATTTGACTTTTCTTTCTTTCGTTCTTGGCTTCACGTTCCGGACTTTGGTTCTTGTTATGCCTTTCTTCACCCAACTGAAGATCTCTTTAGAAAACAATGCAATAGAGAAAAGTAAAAATGCCTTCCCAAGCCTACCCATTACCTCCTGTTTATGCCTCCAGGGATTGCTTTGGCCATCTTTGCCACATTGCACTGCGTGTTCGTGTTCAGTTGTTTATTTGTTGTAATGCTTTTAAGAATTGCTGTTTTTCAGGGTGCAGCACACCCCACCTGCACCCATGTCCCATCCTGTAGATACAGCCTGCGTTCCTTTTTTCTTGAAGGCTCGGTCTACTAAAAAGTTTTATATGAAAGAACAGAAGTTTTGCAAAACCTGATTCTCCCCATCTGTTGGTATCCTGTTCTCCTGATATTTTATCAGTCTTTGCATCACCTGGAAATTTTTATCAGCAGTGATTTTTTAACTTAGGAGTCATTGGTCAAAATGCTGAACAGTGTTGTTGTTATTAGTAATTTTACCTCCATCTTCTTAAACCCACCTGTGTTTGAAGATCCTTAGGGGGGTCTTCCATTAGTTGGCAGTTCAACACATGCTTTCGTTGATGGAACTAGAATATTCTGCAGTAGTCCTGAGTCGAACGCTCATAAAACTGTAAGCGCATAAGCTCTTAGGCTTATAAATACATATACTTACCAAAGAATGAAATCGAGTTTGTTTGACAAGACCTGTTTTACATAAAACTGCATTGAGTAGCATTAATTACTTTACTACCTTTCAGTTCTTTATTAGCAAGTTCAGTCAGCACACATCAGTGCAACTTTCCTGGTGTCAGTAGATTTGTACATTTTGCTCCCTTACAGTGTTTCTAATGAGTGTGTATTATTAAAGAAAGCAAAAAATAAAGCAAAAGTCAGTGCTGAGGATACTGTAATGTACTTGAATAATATTTGGAGAAGCAGTCTGTAACTTCTCTGTGTGGCTGTGGATGGAATGCACTGCTAAGTCCCAGCAGTCCCCATAGGCAAAGTGGACAGTGGGGAAGGCCCCTAATTGGAATTTTAATCCATTAAAATGTTTGTGGGATTTCTTACAAAAATTAGAATTGGATCTGAAATCTTCTTTTATCTTGCATGCAGCATATGTATATGCTCTGTGGGCAACAACACAGTACTCCCACAGTCTTTTCTTGTTTGTACTGAAGCTCAGGGTAAAGCTTGGTTTTCCTGAGCTGGTCCCTTCTTTCATTTCCTAAAGTTCACAAAGGGAATCTAGCGGGGAAGTTCTCCAAACACCACAGAGTTGTAGGTACTGCTGAGATGACTGTGAAGCAGCTGTGTTGGTGTGGAGGCAGGAGGCTGATGACTCCTGGAAACAGATGGATCTTCCTTTCAGATAGCTCGAGACATGATTTTCTTTCCTATTAAGTCTTGAGATGCTTTGTACTTTGAACACCCTATTGTGTGTAGTGAGCCTGAAATACTTACCATTTACATTAGCCTCCAAACGAAAAATGTTGAAAGGCTGTGCGAGCAAGATTCGTGGACTACTGCATTTGACTGTCTCCTGTATAGAAATTTGCAAGATGTGGATGAGAGTTATGTGTATAAAAATATTTGAATTCTGTATAAAAAAAAAAAATGTGGATTTTATTTTGTCTTGAGGGTGTGGAGACTTGGCCAAAATTGGGCTGGCATGGATGGCAAAAAATTAAAAAAAGTTTAAAAAAAAAAAATTAAAAAAAAAAAAAAAAAAAAAAAAGAATTAGAGTATACCAGAATGACCTACTTTAAAAAATTAAATTGGAAAAAAGAGTAATGGCTTGTAGCTATGGGATAATGGAATTTGGGACACTTCATCGTAATCTTGCTTTTAATTGACAACAGGCGTGTTTGTGCTTTATTGTGGAAGGACTTTGTGATCAACATACCATTGCTACATGAAACACTCCACTTTTTATGATACTGGTCAGGGAAAACAGTCCAGGATTCCAGTCTCCAGGTCCAGGATTTTCATTTAAATCCATTTGCATTGTATGCTGAGGGAAATTCACTCAGATTATTGAAAAACAAACCCCACCCAGTCTCCTTCTCCCTCAAAAAATCCTCACTTTCTTTCTGAACATTGCAACTTCTTCCTGCTCAAAGGAGTTACCAAGGACAGCTGGTGTTTCTGAAGAACATTGGGTGGCAGGTTAATGTTACCCCCGTTAAAAATATTTGGTGGGGAATCCCTCCTTCTGTATGGTACAAGGAATGGTTGTTTCTGATCTGAGCCTGGGCATTATTGTGATAGAAATATTTTAATTGCCATAATGTATGGATTGTAGAAGTTGAAATGGAATTTAAGTGATTGATTTCTGTGTTCTACTGAGAGATAAAATTCATGAGTCTCAAACCTACTCTTTTAGCACTAGACTTATTTTACTCAGTAGCCATATTCTGAAGCTTCATAAAAGCATTCTGTTTTCAAGCCTTTACAAGATCTTAGTGATAAAGCATTTGAAATAGCATTTTTTAACTTACTGAGGTTTTTTACCCACAAATTTATTATCATTTTCTCATTCTTCTTGATGAAAAAGGCATTTTATGTATACGTGTATATGAAAAGGCATTTTATCTATACATTCAGTCCATAAGCCCTTCCCTTAAAAGTTCTCAGTAGGTTTGGTGAGATACTGTATGCCTTGGGGAGCCTGAATGATTTATTAAAATCCCACCCTTCATCCCCTTCCAAATATGACAGTCAGAATTCAAAGTGAGAATAATTACAGCTGTGCAGTTACAGCAGTTCTGAAAGACAGGGTAATATGAAGACTCCAGAGGAAATGTTAACAATTCTAATAGTTTTTCGTAAAAGACAGAGAGACACTGTCAAACCAGAGGTTTAAACAAAGAATAGGTTAAAATAAAAAAATTTAAAAGAAAAAGACTTAAAGGCCATCGAGGACTAGTTGAGCCATGGAACAGATGATAAGCAACAAAAACTTGTTGTCTAAAATACTGATATCTTGCTGGCAGAAAGAGACATGTCTGTTACTTGCCCCACTAGATAAGTCACAGGGGGACACGGGAACGAAATAAATCTCTTTCACTACCGCTCTCTGAAATACTAAATTAAGGTTAGTGGCTACATTTGACAAAGAAAAAGTGTTTCATCTGTGCTGCACACAGTGAACTATTAGTATGACTGCAGCATTTAGACAAATTGAATGGCATGCTATTGTCCGTCATCTTTTTATTCTCCTTTTTTTATCCTAATTTTGAATAATTCATAGGAAAAATGATCACTTCGTGTTGCCACAAACAGCAGGCAAAACTAATTTTACATGATATGAAAACAGATTTTATTTATTTAAGAGTAATATTTAAAGAAAACAACAACTTTTTTGACACCAGCTGCTGGGAAATAAATAGAATATTTTATGACAGAAAAAAAAAAAATCCAAATGCGTTAAAAGCTGTTCCTGAGAGATGGATTAAAAAGTAAAATATAGACGTTGGGCAGATATATTTAAACTTGGTGGTCACTGATGTAACTCTGTTCCTTAGGGGGAGCGAAGGATAGTTTTCTGGAGGAAAGGAAACTTCAAAGCAGTGCAGACTTGTGCTTAAGAACTTGTCTGAATAGCTGATCTGTGTGCTGGTGACTGGGGGCAACTTGGGTGACAACTCCTTAAGATCTTTTACATCCTCTAGACCAGATGGGGTTTTTTCCCTCCTGTCTGTTGCGTGAGAAGCAAGCCTCTTTTTTTTTTTTTTTTTTTTTTTTTTTTTTTTTTTCTTTNTTCCATATCCGACCTCAGCTCTTTAGCAGGAGGAAACTTTGAACTTGCAGCTTTTTTGCTGCTGGGTCGTTTTTTTTTTTCTTTCCCTCCTTCTTGGAGTTGTTTGACGAGTGCAGCGAGAGGGCAATCTGGAGGGATATTTCATTTTTTTTGATGAGGCCCTGCCCAAGAGTAGAAGGAGCGAGCGGGTTGATGCCGAGTTCTGGTGTCTCAGGATTAGGGAGGAGGAGGTGGAGAGCATGAGGAAAGTTGCGCAGCGTTTTAGCACAAGAGCAGTTGGAACAAATGCCATCAGTAATATAAATGTTGTGTACTGCATTTTCATGTAAAATTGTTTAACTTAAAAACTCTTAGCGACAGAGGGAATGTAAATCTGAGGCTGAGAGCCTGAGTCTCTAGCAGAAGTTTATTATTATGCCTGATAACAGCTGAATTCCAGCCTTTTCGCGTGCTATAAAATGGGGCAGTTTTGTCTATTATTGGCGCCGTGTGCACCACGCAGTGAAGGGCTTGTCGGCAGTTCAGCTGTAAGCCCCCATTTTCACGGGTTTATAACTCTACTGTTAAAAATTCACTCCAGGCTGGAACTTGGCACACGAGATGGAGGCTCTGCAAGTTATGCTGAAACTTAGGCTGTCCTCAGGCAGCTTCCTGACAGTGTTAAAAGACACGAGGGGTGTGTACGGCTCCTTTCAAAAGACAAGAGAGAGCAAGGACAAGTCCCACCATTTTGTGCCTTTGATTAAAAATTATGTTGTTGGATTCTGGCTTGCTTAGAAGGAGCACCCTGGATGCCCCTCAGTGTTCTTGCACATCTTAAATTTGGAAAGACTTTTATTTAAATTTTTATTTAACTTATCTGTTCTCTTCCTCATTATTTTTACATGGAGAAAAAAAATCGATCAAACCCTTTGTATACTTTTCCTTTAATGGGATTTAAATGCAGTGTTGTTTTGCTGTGCTTTAAGGTTTAAACACTGAATATTTCCATTTAACTAGCTGTCATTAGTTAGTATTTATATAGAGTTTGGGTGATTGTAAGAAGCCCTAGGTATAGGTATATGAAGTGTGTTTTATTTAATGCTTCCAGTATTATTTTCCAAGAGATGAATTTCAAGACTATAATACAGTTCTAACTGCTGAGTAGTTATAATGATGCAACCTTTGCTTTGACTCAGTCACCTGGTACAAGGCATGCTGTGATCTTGTGAAGAGAGCATGGCTTGGTGTATTTGTATACTCTTAATTTATCAAGGGTGTGAGGGTCAACTCTTTTTTTGAAGGGGCTTTCATTTTTCAAAGTGGTTGGATGCTTTTATGATGTTGTCATCTTGAAAGCAATGCCACCGGGATACTTTTGGTTTTGTAAATGGTCATGGTGACCAGGGAGCAGCTTCAGTGCAGCAGACCAGCAAGAATCCTTTAAAGAGAGGAAGTGAATGGTGGGAACCTTTCATGGAATTGTACAGAGCTGTAAGTAGATGGGTCCAGCTCTGAAACCTGAAGTTCACCTAGGAAAATGAACCTTTTTGTACTTCACAATCAAAAGCATGGGCAAAAAGTTCCAAGAGCAAAGATCTATTTCAGGTGCACCGAGGGGCCAAGGGTAAAAAAAAAAAATAAATAAATCAGTGGGTTAAAATTCAGTCTCTGACATATATGGGAAGATGGTGCTTGTCTTTTTGTCATTAATAAATATAAAATATGTATCTGAAAAAAATGTGTCCATTCTTTGCACATGCAATTTCGTTTCGATTTTTTTCAGCATTTGACCCATTAGGTATCTAATTCTTGGCTTATATCCATTGATTAAAGAAGAAGACTAGGAATTAAACTGGCTCAGTGAAACAAATTCTCTTCTCTTACACAGTCATAAATAAGAAATAATCCTGGATTTTTGTACAAGTGTCAGTGCTCTGGATTTACTGTAGCTTGTATCTAAAATCAAAATTTGGCCAGTTATCTAAACTTAGGGAGTTTCAGTTTGTGTTGTGAAATAGGAGTTGGTTGGCATCGACCTCCTTTTGCTGAGGTCATCTGGTCTGTCCGCCAAAATCCGTGTTGCAAAAAATTGTCATTATCCATAATGTGCACCATTCCTGAAGGATGACTCTCGTGCCTAACCTTGATTATCTCTGGAGAAAATGGTTAAATACAGTCTTCTGGGATTTGCTACCAAATATTTAAACTTATTATTGCATTGGAAATAGTAAATCCGTGTAATGAATTGTAACTAGCAGTGAATCTGAGAGGCATCTTCTGGAAGTAACTTTTTGCTAAACTTTATCTGTATTCAGACACTGTTGGCAGAGCAGGTGAAAGAGCTTGAGGTCAAGGGGGTGCATAAGTGATAGAGTTCTGTGTGATCAGTCTTGGAGGTCTCAGTCTAAAAAGCATCATTAACTCAGTGTTACCTTTCAATGCCTTTCTAAAATCTTCATTTTAGACGAGAGGCCTGCGTGCAGAATTTAAGAGGCTTATTTTCTTATACAGAAATAATGCTGCTAAGCTGCTAGAAATCTCAGCAGCTTAATATAAATGTTCAAATAAAAAAGTTAGTATTTTAACTGTATAACCTTCAAATATAATTAATAATGAAATCCTAAGCAGGAGCCTAGGGGAAAGCATTTGGATTCTTTCTATTTGTGGAATAGGTGCAGGTCTCTAGTGTGCAGTTGAAAATAGGGACTAAATATGAGCTGATGTGATTTGGAAATCACTAATGTGTCCTGCTGAATGCAGTCACAATTGGGATGTAAAGTAGAGCAGAGGAGAAAATGAAAACAGAGGGACTTGAGCCACCAACTTCATGCTCAGATAAAATACCAAACTTGTGTACTAGGTGGGGATATTCAGATGCATTTTTTTTTCATTTGGCCTGAGGATTAAATTGATGTTATTGTGCTACTGCAGGAGGTAGTATATTGGTTTTTTCTTCACTCTTTTACCAGTGCTACCCAAAGTATTATTATGGAGCTTAGTTATGGGGAACAAAAATCACAGTAAGAGGGTGTGTCATGACTACCTGTGTAATGAGCCTGTTGAGATTTGTAGCACAGCAAGATGCTTTTCAGAAACACTGCTTCCCAGAAAGAGATGTTGTAGAGAGTTAATCCACAGGTGGTGGTCATGTTCTGACTCATAAAAGGCAAAAAGAAACTGTTCAGATAATGGAGGGTGTTCTCCAGCATGGTTGGAGTACATTGCTCTCTCTGTGCTTACACTTTTCAGACCCTGTGCACCACTTCCACGCATGGAGGTTGCATGGAAGGCCACCAGTTTTTTCTGTAATGAAGTGCTTGAGCTCTGCAGTGTTGGGTGTAAACAGGAGCTATGGGATTATGTACCAGAATTTTGGCCTCAGTAACGAAATAAACAGCGAGGAAAACTGTCTGCAGATACTTCAGTCATAAGGGATGACCACCCAGTGGTCTTCCAGAATGCAAGCGGAAAAGGCAGAAGCCCTGAAAAGGACTGGTTCTTTCTTTTTCATTTCCAATTCTTCAAGCAGCTTGAAGCACATGGTGTAAGTTTGATTAAGGTATGAATGCGTGGTGGGGTAGGGGGTTGCTACATTACAGTCCTTTGAGTCACGTGATTAGGAAAGAAAAGAAGAGAAATGTGGAAGTGGAAAGGGAAGTTTGGTGTACACAGTAGTCGGCATTCACACATCGCTGTCACTCTGTGTGACCTGAGGTATTGCAGTTATTTCCTATGTAGGTATCAGTTGCCATTTTACTGACAGCTTCTGGAAAAGTGATGGTATTGGCTAATGGAGCAATCATACCGCTTGTCAGAGAAGGAAAATTATTTTTAGACTTGTCTTTTATAACAACACCCTGAAACGGTTGATGATGCCTAAAAGAGGCTACACAGAAGTCAAACTGCTATTTCACATAGCCCGTTTTCCAAACAGAAATAAGCAAAAATCTCATAGAATGTGGAAAGGACACTACAGATTCACTCCCAGTCTACTCTTTTAGACCCCCGCCTCAAACGTGGTAGCTTCCAGGGCTGCATTTCAGTCCTGGGGCACCTCTTCTCTTGCAGACCATGTTGTGTTGTACACAGTCCATTCTCTTGCAGTGGCTGCATCATTCCTCCTCCACTGCTCGGCAGCAATTACTCTTTGGTGCAGAAGCTGTAGCCTAGGTTTTTGTGTCCATCTGCGATGTTTCTAAGAGAATCTCTCCTCTATGCTGCCTTTTCCTTGGGAAATAAGATTTGCTGATTGAGCCCATATCCAGCCCATTGCGAACCAATTCATTAATGCTTTCAGATTATGGTGAATCCTTCTCCCACCTCAAGCAATTGAAGGATGTACTAGTGAATGGCTGTTTAGCAACTTCAGATTGTGTATATAGTCTTGAAGTCTTTTATTTAACCTTTCACATGTGGTGGTTGCATCCGAATGTGCCTTGCATCTGTTGACACAGTTACGTATTTCTGAAGCCACAAGCAGACTGGTTTGAAGTTGCAGGAAAAGAAATAATGTAGAAATTAACTTTTCCCCTTACTTTGGAATCAGAAGGATGTTCTGGATATCTTAGGACATTAGTAGGTAAAGTTACTAGGTAGCCAAAATATTAGGAAATTCCTCTAATAACATATTTTTAATGCATAATAATGTTTCTTGGTGATACATAATCTTTGTTCCACCTCTAGAAGTCAACGAGAAGACTACTTCTCATAGGGTTCATTTTTATCAGGGCTGTTGAAGGTCATAGGAGGAGAGAAGAATACACTTCCAGTAATTTTCAAGAAACAATTAGTTCAGTGAGCACTGGAATTTAGACTTTCTACGGATTAGTGTTATGGTTGATTGACTTCTTGACTAAGAAGGTGTGACCTCTCACTGAAGTATTTCCTGGGTTCTGAGGTGTTTATAAATCCAATTCTGTGGTGCTTAAGGTATGAACTTTTGTACTGTTGGTTCTGTCTGGGGGAAATGAATAGTGTCTCTCTCTACCCCTGCCTATTTATTTATTTATTTTTAATTTTGTGAACTTAATGGGAATCAACCTTTTTATTCAGGGTGACAACCTTCTAGCAAATCTGGTTGAAATATTTGAAATATTGAATATAAGAGTATTAGTGAGAGAATGTATTCAGGCAGTGCAATTCTAGCCTTAAGGAAACCATGAGAAAAAACTGGTGTCCAGAGACAGGATATCTTTAGTTATTCCAGGCTCAACCAATGATTTGCTCTATGACCTTTGGCAAACCACTTGTCTCTTTATGCAGTAAGAAAATACTGATTGATTGAATCGATCTCTGCATGGGATGAGGGTAATTTTCAGATTCCTGACTGAGGATCTCAGGGTTCTTTATTGCCAAATACAGAGAAGGTAGAAGGTAGTGGTAAACAGGCTGTCAATATTTTCTGAAGATATGCTGTCATTCGCCTTGATAATGATTCATACTGAAAGATTTAGGCAGGTTCTGCTGTTTGAATAATGCAGGTGAAAATGTTTTCCTGATTCAAGGACAGTTTGGGTATGGACTGTGCAGCTTGAAGAAAGGAGACCTAAGATCATTTGCAGGTTTGAAAGGTTTACCTGAACATTACCTTCCCATTAATAAAATATCCTGAAAATTAGGAGAGATTTTTTTAACTCTTCCTGTACTATGTGTGCCTTACTGAAATTTGCCATCAGAGAAACAGATTACATAAGTTTACTTGCTTGGGTTTTTTTTTTGGCCATACACTGGCAAATTTGTGAAAAGTAAAGCATGAGGGTTTTTTCATTCCTGTCACCTGTCTGTAATGTATGCTGGAGCCAGTCCCTCCCTCCTTTTCTTATTTGATCATGGGATGCGACACGTGAGCCATGCAGTGAGAAGCTGGGTGTTGGCATCCGTTACAGCAAACAAGTATTTGGAAGACTGGTAAGTCAAGCCAGCTTAAAGCTTAAAAGCAAACCTTTACTAGACTGGCATTCATTAACAACACGTATAGCAAATAGTTCTTAATCATTAGCTATTACCACTGCATATTCAAACACTTGGTTCTTAACAATCCCGTATTTTTCCAAGCATTGCTTAAGAACTTGCATGGAGAAACTTAAACAGTATTTTGACCACCTGGAAGAATAAAAATCACTCTGTTTCTTAATACCTTCAAGTTTAGTATTAGATATAATCGTCCAGTGTTCTGCACCCACCAAACCAGAAGTTGTCCACAATACCTTCCAATAAAATAGTATTGTAGCATTCAAACTGCATTGGGAATGGGTAAGAGAAAAGACAAATAAAGATTTCTTAGAAAAAAAAATAATAAAGGAAACTATGACAGCATTATACTCGTAACCTGAGCTGTGTGAATTTTAAGTTTTCTTTTATAAGCCGTATCTGATAAAATGAAAACATGAGATTTGCATAAAATATGACAAAATTTGGGATTTCTACAAATCATGTCCCTCAGAGATGCCTAGAAGGTTATGAAAAGAAAAGAACACCTGCATTTCTTTTTATATATGTGTATATATATCTATGTGTGTATAAACAAGAACTTCCAAAGCAAAAGTGCAGAAGTTTCTTTTCAATCTCCTTCTTCCCCCATCCCTACTTTAGTTAGTCCTTTCAGTTAGACTCTTTTTTACAGAAAACAAAAAAAGGCACAGATTTCAATTTTTTGGGTTGCAAACTGTCTTTAAGGATCCCTTCCACTTTAATGTCTCTGGCTTCTGGCTTTCAAACAATTGCCATTTTACCTAAAAGGGCAACATGTTTACAGACTGTATGTGAAATCACTTTCAAGAGTAATGTGTTTCCTGAGCATTTCTATTTTTAGCACAGTGATAGCTCAAAGCTAAGAACCCTTCCTAATAGGAACTATGCTTGTAGGAACTTAAAGAGAGGGTTCTTTATTTTTTCCTGATACTCACGCATCTTATTGTGGGAGACATCCTAGGAAATGAGAGACAATCCTCCTCTTATTCATAGATGTGAGGCTTCTCTCCCCTCCAGGTTAGCTTGCGTAGTTTTCTATTCAGGAACTAACTGGGGTTGCTTCCAGTGCAAAGATAAATCTTGAATGGGCTTTTAGCTGGTTTTGAGGGGGATTTGTTGGGGGTTTTTTGTGGGGCATGGGGTGGTGCTGGTGAAGTTGTTTTCAGATGAGGTTTAGGAACTGGAAATTAGGTGAGCCGGAGCAATGTGACTCATGAGTTTTCTGCAGGCCATCGGCAAGAGTCTCTCCAGTAGTATGTGGACAGTCATCCTGCTTTCAGAGAAATTGTGGTAATGCATGACTCTTCAGAAGTCCTACAAATAGTGGTCTGGAACATTTCATTAGGATTTTAAGAACAATAAGGGGATGCAGATTTAATAGGCTAATATGTTTAAGTGGCCTCGGAACCATCTTATTTTACACAGTGGAATTTTCTTCAGCCTGCAGAGCTAGGAAATAATTCTGTACACATTTACTGCGTAGTACTTCCTCCTTTTGGACTTAACCTGGCTTAGAACTAAGAAAAAAACAACTTTTCTCCTGTAATTCACATTTGAGATATATTTATTTGTTTCTGTGAGCATCAGGACCCTACTGTACTGGTTATTTTTTCTTAATGCAGACTTCCAGTCAATGAGGACGGAAAGGAGATCGCTGACTACATAAAACCCTAGGCTGGTTTCAGTTATAGCTCAGGAAATGGAAAGTTTCTTTCTTGCCCAAATATGAGGCTCAGTCAGTCAGAAAATATAAAGACATTAATGTCACAGGGCATTTTTAAAGAGTAAAAACTTCAGCTAAGAGCGAGAAATGCGTGAGGGAGAGTTTTGTGTCAGATGGCTACAGCAGAAGATCTGGCAGCTGGACTTCGGAGTTCTGCTCCAGCATCTCCAGATCTGCTGGGGGAATAACATAGCTGTTGTTGGCATCACTGTATCTCTTAATGGAAAAGAAAGCATGTTTCTAGAGAATTTTGAGATTCAAGGGGGAAAGGCTGAATGTGCTTGGAAATTTTAGCCCTGTTACTATACCAACTGATTAAAGGGACAGTTCACTACATGTAATTGAAACCAAACCTCCATTCGACTGACGTTAAATAATATGGTATTTTATGTAATAGTCTCTATTAGTACTCACAGATGCATAATGAGAATTTATAGGTACATGTGACTCCTAGAATATCGTTCTTTTTATTGTAAACTATTGCCCTAAATTTTGGCTTCCTGTCGTATTTCATTCTTTTGCTCGCATACGTTAGAATGAGCGGCCAACAGCCTTTAGAAAGGTAGCACAGAGTGGAATGGCACTTGGTGTTTTGTACCTGGCAGGCTTCGTGTGTTTCCCAAGTGCCTTTACTGCAGGAGGTACAGGTTCACATTTTGCTCCTTATGCATTGTTTAGTGGGGCAGAGGGGGCAGCAGAGCATGCGATGGTGCTGGCCTGCATTAATTCAGAAAGAGTTCCTCAGCACGTGCAAAGAAACTAAGCAGTTCCTCCATGATAGACTCACTTCCTTTTTATAGTTATTTGTAGAGAAAATGCTTGAAGAGTGCTGAGTTCTTTCTGTGGGAGGTGCAGAGGAGGGAAGAAGAAGAGTTTTAGCTCTTCCATACAAATTACAGGTGGGTTCATCTTTGGTAAATGTGGTAAATGAAGATGCGTCTCAGTTATGACAACAGAAGTCTTGAAGGATCTGTCCTTTTAATTCTTTCGAGGTATATTGAAGAAATAAAAAATGTAGTTGTATAATATGTAAATGATCCTTTTTTATTTATGAATATTATTTTCACTGTCTCAGCAATTGGGCCTGAAATATTTTTCTGGGCTTCGTTGCAACATAAAGGCATTAGATCAAGAATGTTCCAAAATTCAGATTGGCTGGTATTTGCTTATATCACCATGACTGAATGTTACCAGTTTTAAAATGCTTTTTTTGTTGTTCAGGGAATTTTAAAACAGCTTTGATTTCAAACATGAAACTTGGCAAGTGACTGGTCCATAATGTGTTCTAATCACTTCTGGTATTTTGGAAAACTTGAAAAAGATTGAAGTTGTTATTTTATTAGAAATTTAGTTACCATTTGCATATCTGAACTCTCATCTTCTTTACCTGGAATGTAATTAGCATATGGTCTTGTAGTCTTTGCCTGGTGCTAGTGTTAACATGATGGAACTTAATTTTGTGTTTTTCTGTACATGGGGTTTTGTTAGAATTTTTTTTACTGCTAAAAAATTACATACCAGTTTTAATTCTGTAGATTGGTTGACCACCAGGAGGATACATTTGATCTCATCTCTTTAAGCATAGATTATGGAACAGGTTGAATACCCAATTTTTTTTTTTCTAATAATAACATTCTGTTGTATGTTAGGTGTGTTTTGGTTTTTTGTAGTGCAAGTGGAGCCAGAGTGAATTTTAGTCTTGGAATTTCAAACAAATCAATTGATGCAGAATCCCCATGAACCCGAGCTCAGACCATGTAGTCTTCATCTTAAGTATTTGAAGCAAAGATGAATATTACATAGATTTAAGTGTGTGCACTCCATAGCTCAAGGTCCCTGGAATAAATGTAATTTGTATTGGACCAGGCCGACAGGATGCTGAGGTCTCTGAATCCAGTCCTGCAATGTATTTAGATACACTTTGTCTTCAGAAAATAGTAGCCATTCTTTTTAAAAATCCATTTTAAACTTATCTAGTCATTATGCTGTTGCTTTATTACCTAGATTTTGCAGGATGTGGCTGACAGTAAAAAAATGTTTTTCTTGTTTTTACTAATATTGAAAGTAAATGGAAGATTGTTTTCTCCTTTTTTCTTCCAAATATTATTTCCTGTCCTGAGACAGTGATCAGTTCAAATCATTGCTGATATATTCTCTCTTTTTTTTATGCATTGTTTCTGGGGAAAAAAAATTACAATAGAGCTTTGCCAAATCACAGTGCAGGAACTGAACTTCCCTGAACTTTTATACAGTTCCAGCTGGGTTTGAATTTCTCTTCTTGTAGGATGATGTCTAATTAAACAAGAATTACATATATAGACTTCATTGGGAGATATTTGAGAGCTTGCATCACTGTTACGTTAAAAGTTTAAGCAGCAGATTTGCAGTACAGTCCAAAGGTCTCAAAGTCCTCTGGTATTAAATTTGCAAAGATTTCTGAGATGAATGAAATTGGAGGGGGTTGGTAGCATTGTCCCTGTAATATTGAATCTCAATAGCCTGTACAATAAGATATTGTTCAGTATCCTCCTTGGGCCTTGAGCTTAATATGGCAGTTACATAAACCGAAATAATGTGAAACTTCTGGGCATGGTTTGTGCATGACATTGTGCAAGATGGAGCTGGTTTTGGGCTCCAGGTTAATGGCCTTCTGGCAAAAG
Source organism: Mohoua ochrocephala (assembly GCA_013398855.1). Classification (NCBI taxonomy): domain Eukaryota; kingdom Metazoa; phylum Chordata; class Aves; order Passeriformes; family Acanthizidae; genus Mohoua; species Mohoua ochrocephala. Next base: position 43,673 of record VZTA01028658.1, read on the forward strand.
CATAAATGATGTGCTGAAGTAAAGGACTGCATTGATTTGTGCTTCTGCACGTGGTGGAATAAAATCTGTCCATGTGTAATCTGGAAGAGTCCTGATACCACTTTGATGCACCTGCTTATATGAAGTCCAAGCTTAGCCTGTAGTCCTGACTTTGCTTTTTATTAATTTTATTTCCTCTTAAAAGGTAGCATGTCCCTTTTTGCATGTCAGAATCCCAAGTTCCTCCCAAGGTCCTTGGTAGGCTGCATAACAGTAGGGTAGCATAACAGTGCTGGACCTACTGTCCATCCAAAGTCTGTCAGGGCCACAGAAGCCACACTTGCCCTTGCTGCTCTGGGGACCTGAAGTGGGTATTTCCACCTCTCATTCTTTCCACTTCTCTGACATCAGAACCACAAATTCATGCCTCTCTGCTGATACCACTTCCCTCACTGTCTCTTTCTCCTATGAGAGAAGTGTCACAGCTTCGTCCTATTCCCTTCTCTGTCTGCAGCAAGAAGGGAAAATGGAAGCTTTGCAGGGTGAACAAGGCAGATTCTCACAGTGAAGGTGGAGGGAAGCAGGTGCTTGTCAGGGAGAGGAGATGGGCTTAGGCTGCTGTGTGAGGGTAGAAGAAATACTGGAGATCTTGGGAGATCAAAGGTCCCAAAACCATAGATGATGGATTTCATAGGTGATGGAGATGAGTTTCCAGGTACAGTCTCCTGATGTCACCTGTCAGGACAATGACCATGAGCAATAAGTCAAGAGGAAGAGTTGTGACAACTTTCCCAAATTTCTCACAGCTGGGAAAGCGTAACTTTCACTCACTTATTCAGTTTTGCTGTCTCAAGAAAGAGGACATTCAAAGTTATTTTGGCCTTATTCTTGGAGTGGCACAAGTAAGCAGAGGCTGTGGTGCTGGGGGTGTGTTCTCCATGCAAGCAAAGAGAAAGAGGTGGGATACGGTGAACTTCACATCTTGCTGTTATTTATGAGTTTATCCTGGATATACTCAACTGCTATGTTTAATTGCTCAGCACTTAGGGATATGTGGACTTCCAAACAAAGGTTTATCACTTTGATCTTCTCTGCCATATGTCCCATGAGATTTATGTGCATTACCCCAGGGTTTTTCATTTCACCTAAGTACATTGCCTTTCCTCCAGGATCTTGCCCTTTCACAGGTGAGGGCCAGGCTGAATTTCTTTGGGACAGATCTGTGAAGGAAGTGGAGAGGTAGTAGCCATTAAACTTTGAGTGTACACAGTGTCTCTGGGGGGATAGCTCAATGTCATCTCCTGTACCAGAAATCAGCAACAAAATGGCTTTAGCTGTGCAGGGCAGTGGAAATTCAGAAACTACAACTAAAAGAGTACCCTGTTTCCAAAGAAGAATTTAAGGGTGTCATATGTGATTACTCTAAACTTTAAAATTTTAATCGTTAGGACTAGTATTCTAAGAAAATAGGCCAGATGATCAGCCTTTACCACAATGACTGAAATATATTATTTTATTTTGCTTCGCAAGGGAGCCAGTTTCACAACTAGACCATACCAGTGCATAGTAATGTGATAAGTCAAGCAAACACAATGAAAGCCTTCTATTTCTGAGTTTGAAAACCAAACTCTGTATTGCTTTTTGATTATGTTTTTTACATTTTGAGATGTATTAAACACCACATTGTTTTGGCTCATGCACATCCCCGTTATTTGGATCTTACAATTTTGATACCTTTCACGTTTGATAAGTTTCTCTTTTCTGAATCGTCAGTTTTGGATGCTGTCAATATTTACATTCTTTTCTCATCCTTGAAGAATCTCTGTAGTGATAATAATCGTAGCACCTATTGCTCTGCATCAGAGTAGATTCTTCTTTCTATTCTCTTCTAGTACCATTGATTAATAACTCATTGCTTCCTATCTGTCAGACGGTTTTTATCCACCTTATTGTAACAGTATTCAGACCGTAATTCTCTAGTGCCTCTATGAGCTTCCTGTGTGGTGCTGTGTCAAAGGCCTTGCTAAAATCCAAACAAATTATATCCACCACATTTCCTTTATCCGCCCAGTTTGTCACCGCACTGAAATACCCATCACAATGAAACATTTATTGATGTAAGTTTCTCTGTTAAACCAGAATAAATGTGAAGGTTCTGCTGTGATTATGTGATAGAGCCTGCTTCTTAACAGGTATTATCATTTTATGCACTAAAGATAATATGAGCCATGGGAGATGATACCATTCAGCAGGAGCAGTGAGGCTGTGAAGATCAAAGCATTAAGAACCTTGAAAAGAAGTGGGAGAAGCTTATGTGCTACAATAGCTTGTAAAGGGCATAAGTAAAGTCTTCAAGCTGTATTCCAAGAGATGCTCAGTGAATATCAGCTTCAGAGCTGCTTCACAAAAAAACTGTATCTTTAGAGAAAGAATTGTTTGGGCAAGGCCTCGTGAAAGCTGCATGCTGTCACTGTTCCTGTTCCTTGGGAACATAAACAGGATCTAGGGACAGCTTGTGCAAGAAAACAGTTGGAATAAGGAATATCGTGGTTTTCAGCAGCCAACTTGATTACCATCATCGCCCCTGCGTAGGAGGAAAGCTTCAAGAGGTATTTAGAAGGATGCTGGGTCCCACCTGACTCTTAACAGAACTACCCATTAAACTCCTAAACATTAGGAGTCCAGGTCACATTTTAAGTGCAGTTCTAGAGACCAACTCTTCTGTGGGTTGAGAAGTTCAGCTTCTCGTGTGCTTTCACAGCTGGGCTTCTCAAGTGCTTGTTGCTTACTCTGTTAGCAGTAGGAATAAATCAGGAGAGTGGACGGTGCTGTTAAGGGATCCAACACGTTTAACAGGTTTGAGGGCCTTTGTGGTGAAATTTCATCCAGTACCTGTTTCCAGGTGACCATTAGAGTGGATTATGCATTGCAGCTTTTATACAGTTGCTTGTCTCTAACTTTCTGAAAGTAAGATTTCAAGGGAGTGTTAGTCTTCGCCCAAAGGCAGGTTTTATCATACCTGAACAAAAATAGTTCAAATACTATTGGAGGATGTGGGGCGTGTGTGAAATGTAGCCAAAAATACACCTTTTTCCTGATTAAAAGGCTTTTCTAGCTGAAACAGCCATGGTTTGGGAATTAAAATTTGTAATGGATACAGTCTTCACTGGGAAAGTAAACTCAAAGGATGAATGCCATAAGGAAGACGCAATCTCTGTGGGCACTCATCTTTGCAGTGAACCAATAGCAGATGGAGATTTCCTATTTTGACAAAGAAACCTTTGATGTCCTGTTGTCCATTCCTGCGGCAGGAGGAACCCTTGATCCCAGCACAATGCTATAGGTTGTCCTCTGCTCTGATTCTGCTAAATTACAAAACCCCCCACGTTTCTCCCATCAGCAGCCTTGTGACTCTGGTTTGAGCCACAGTCCTACGGTGTTAGAAATAAGCCCGGACCAACTCTGCTGACCAATACAAATGGCTCTGAGTTTGAAGGCAGAGCTGGAAATAACCAAAATTCCTGCATATTTTTGAAAGTGTACTAAGAGCTCCAATTCAAACTTTTTTGGGTGGATTTTTCAAGCATTGGCATTACTTTTTTTTTTTCTTCTTTTTTATTCTGTCTGCTCAGGACAAGAGACAGGTGACAAAAAATGAAGCTGTTTATAGAGAACTAATACCAACTAGAATGTATTCACCTTGAAAAAGCAGTAATGTAATGCTGTATCTGTGTTAATAAGATTTGTTCTTTTGTGTTACCAATGGACCTGAACAGAGCTGATGTTCCAATTTCAAAGTTTGTGTATTTGTTGTTAGATGAGGAGCCTGTACAATTGACTTTCCTTTTTCGTTTCTGTGACACAATTACTCCATGGCCTTGCTTATGTTTTCAAACCTAAAATGCCAGAAAATAGTCTGGGCCATATCCTAAGTAATTATTTAGATTCCAAAGTTGGAATGAGGTCTCTTGTCTGGCCCATGAGTATTTTTTGAATATTCCTTTGAAGGTAACGGGCTTGGTTTTTTCTTTGTGTGTGTCCATTTGTCATCCAGTGCCCTCCTTTTCCCTCGTTCCCTGGTTGTTGGAGATGAGTTCCTTTATATGATCAATGAGGTTTTTTTTCTTGAGTAAGGACATCGGTATTTTACCTTCTTTGAATAGTTACTTGGGGCAGTGGCTTCATCCTTGATTTCCAGTTCAAGAAGTGAACTTGAAAAAGATCAATCGACTGATGTTATAACTTCTATATGTAGAAATTTCTAAAGATATTGATAAGTGTTGTACCGTATTCTCTTCTGGTCTTCCTTCTCCTCGTAACTAATCAGCTATATATGAGTCCAGCTGACCTTCTCCAGCTGGCTTAAGGTACTCAAGGAAAATCAAAGCCTTACAGATGTGGAACTTCTTTATTGTTAAGAGTTTGCAGAAGGCTGACATCTTCTGCATGAAACATTTCCCAATAACAAATGGCACTATTTTTCCTTCTTTTTAATTTTTAGATGGAATTAATGTGATTCTTGTCAAAGTGGGGAATAAGAACATAAACATGAGTCAGGCAAAGTAGAGTCAGGGGCCCATGCAAGTCATGGAACATTGCTGATGAACTTTGGTCATTGTAGGGTTGGTAGCTTTCCTCTCACAGTTTTCAGACCCTGCATGAGCTTTATGGCAAGAAGGAATTAGGAGAAGGCAAAGTGAAACCTGTTTACCTTCTGATATTTGTTTTTAAAGCCTTAACTAAGGGGTAACACTTGCTCTGCTGTTAACACTTTACTCATGTGCCTCATTCCTGATCTGCCATACTCCTCATTCTTGCAATTCCAGCTCTTGTGCTTCTCTCAAGCTGACATTCATTGACTGTTCTTGAGCCACGTCTCTGGCTTTCCACAAGGGGATGAGGGCACTCCTTTCAGTCAGCAATCATGACCACCTGCCCCACAAATGTTAAGCATCCTCACCTGTGCACAGGAAGGCAGGCTCTTACAGGGAGCTGTTTCCGAGGCTCAGTTTCTTTTAATGGGAGGATCATAGTGTGTGCTAATTATGCCTGCCTTGAGGAGAGGGGCCACCTTATCTGCAGGCACGATGCCCTCGTGCTACCTCGCAGAGTAATGCCAAATGAAATGCCCTCCTTTCCCTCTCCAGTCAGAAGAAAGTCGGCAAAGCATGAAAGACTTCTGTTTGAAACTTCTAGGAAGGTACGCTGAAGAGCAGTTGTCAGGATTGTGCCCAGCATGGGAAGGAGGTGCTGTGCCTTTGACAGGAGGGGGCCGTGTGTTTCCTCATTCTCTACAAGAAAATGGGCATTTTGGACAAAATTTGCTGTGGTGAAGTCCATGCACCAGTTTATTCCTATTTAGGTCATCGGAATAGGGCTTCAGTGGTGCAGTCTCTATGCTGGCTCCCTACACAGGGATACATTTCACCCTCAGTGAATGTTCTTTGTTTTCTCAGTTGAGGTCAGTTTTTCGCTGCATTCATTAGAAGAAATAGCTTTGGATTTTAGATACTGCTGCCCCTCTCCTTCCCTGCCAGCATGCCAGCATTACAGTCCTGAAGATGTTAGAAAAGGGGTAAATTTGGAAGGGGAAGGAAGTGTAAGAAATGTACGTTCAGAGGCTGAAGCTATTATCACTTATGTGGCAGTTGTGCTGTTGCCTGCTTCTGATGGACTTACCAATTTTTTGCCTGGATTTCTTCAGTGTTTGTCTACTTTATTAGATGTCAATCAGGAGAGAGAAGGAAAGTTGTTTGATACAAGGTTGTCTAAAGGAAGAGGAACACCTATCTCAGATGGTTCCTTCAGGAAAAATTTCATCCAAGTCTATAAAGGTTATCTTGTGGCAGCATCATCCTAGTGCCTCTATCAGGGGCCTCTTGTTCATTCCAATGCTCAAGAATTGTTTCTAATTCTTCCCGTGCTGTCCCCTTCCGTGCTTTCTTCTTTGCCTCTTGCTCTTCAATACCTCTGATCTTGACAGAGTGGAAAACTTAAACCTACAAATAAGTTTTTGAGCTCATTTTTGTTTGTGGTATTGGTGTGTGTATGAACATGTTTGTGTGACAGTATATTGCCTGATACAGTGTGTTTTATTTTAAACATCTGTGAGGATGGACTGAGAAGCCTCATATGAAACTGATGTTTGAGGGATTGGATTTTTACTTATGGGAGAACAAAGTAAAATTACGCTTAGGAATTGCTCCCAGCCTGTGATACTTTCAAAAGCAGTATTAGATTTGCATCCGGGATTTATTTGACCGTCTCTGTGAGTGTGCTGCTGGTGAGGAGAATAGCTTTGACTTTGAATGGGGTAAATTAGGCAAGTTCTGCTGTCACCTTTTAAAAATAAAATTTAATGAAGTTTTGATTTGTTCCTTTAATGAGTCATTGGAACATTGTATGTGTCTCTCTATATTGCTGTATGGTTTGTTATTATGAGGCCAAATCCTGACAACTTATTGCAAAATTGTTTTAATTTATTATTAATATTTTTTTGTTTTTCTCATTTCTCCTGGTTTTGGAGCCTTTATAATTAGATATAATTAAAACCACAGGTTTTAAACTCCAGTCTAACATTTAAACTCATATTTATGGTACAACCCCTGGAGTTTTATTGTCATTCCAACTATTTCAACTGCATTTTGAAAAAAAAAATTTTTTTGCATCTGTTCAAATGCTGTGTCTACAGCTACCACTTCTTAATCATTTGTTTTACCCAGTAATGTGACATTTATTTCACATGATAAGAAACCATGCAGTTTAATAGATGAGCTATTTCATATCCCTTAACAAAAGGTTGCAAGGGACCTTTTGCCTTGTACACTTTAAAAACAGCTTTCCTCTTTTTGAACTTGTCTTTCTCTGCTCCTCCATGCAACAGTCTGAAAGTGCTGCATGCTGTAGAACGAATTTTTTAAAAATGTTGTTGGCTGGCATTATGTAAAACCATATTTTCCCTTTTGGTGCGTATGTTCTGGTCCTAGCAATGTCCTTGTTTTGCTGAAATTAACATTTTTATCCTCGCAGTCTTTGGTATGTGATGGTGTTTTTCTGTCTTTTTTAATTGTGATTTTTTTTTTTTAATTAGTATAAGGTTGATTGTTAAAATTAAGTGGCAGAAGGCTTCTTTCCAAATTATTCAGAGATCCTTTGCTGAAGAAATATATTTTGCTACTCTCAATTGCCTTTTTGCCTTTTTCTTTCATTGCAAACTACTCTGGGAAGAGCTTCTTTTAACAAAAAAAAAAAAGGCTACGCTTGACTGATAATGCATTGCTTTGGATGGTGAAACATTATGAAAGTTTAATTTTTAATTAAATCTGAAATACCAATTATAACTGAAAGAGATTTTAACCTGTTTCTTTTCAGACTGCCTGAAGTTACATTGTAGATGCTGAAATCACTGCACCTTAAAAACAAAAAGATTAAGCCACACTGCATTCCTGTAAGTAAAAGCTTTTCCGGTACCTTTTGTCCGTATTTTTCCTCTATATGCATCCAAAGTGTTAGCACAGTAGCTGGTCTTGGATAAAGGTCAGAGTCCCCTTGAATGGGATTTAGAAGTTCAAAGGATGTTTTATTTAAAAATTAAAAAGGAACTTACATCTTGCAGATCTTTAATTTCAGACCACTGAATAGATCATTCTTTCCTGCTTTGTTTTGGATATTATTAGGAATACTGTGCATCTCTGTTTGTTGACTTACAGTTCCTGTCGCTTTGTCAGTGAGGATTTCTGCACGTTGGTGCAGGGATAACAGAAAGTAGCAGAAGATTCCTTATAGCACAAAATAGAGTTCATTCTCTTCTCGTGATGTCGTAACAAATTCTTCTCCTTTGTACGAGAAAAAAACAAACAACTTTCTGATGACATCACGGGGGACTTCAGCTGCTTTAGGGTGTAGATGAAGGCAGAAATGCCTAATTCATCTCTGCTGTGACACAACAAAACAGTCAAAATAACATCTACGTCTCTCAGCGAGAAAGGAGGCTTTTTCTAAGAGCATAGTTATTCCATAAATGCAAGTCAGATTGCACATCACTCTGATCTACCCATATTTAGAATCTGTTTATTGAATGTATTTGGGTTAATAATTAAGATTTGGAACTTCAGTGACTGAACAACAGGCGTGCAAAAGAGGATTGGAAAATACAGCAGATTCAGATACTCTTAATCTAATGAAATAATATATGAAAAAAATCCAGAAGCTTGTAGAAAGGAGAAAAAAGATCAATTTCAGTTGAACAGTACAAAGCTGTGGAATATTACAAAGCAAAGTCAGTTTGTTTTCTTGTTTAAGATCAAAATGTACAGTCTGTAATGAAATCCAGAGCCTTCTTCCAAAGTGGTACTTTTGTACTTCAGTTTTAAAATATTTTAACTATTAGAGGGGATTTATCATGCCTTTACACCATCCCCCTCCCCTTTTTTTTTTAATATATTTTAATGTTGTATTGTAAACTAGCTGGAGGGTACAGTTCCACTGTGGGCAGCTAATGCCTGCCCCTCCAGCACACAGCGCCAAGCATGACTCAGACAGGCAGATTGTGCCATTCTGGCTCTACTCCACTGTGTTTTTACATTACTGGCAAGGGCCATGCCATTGTGTTGTTTAAATATTGTGTATTAACTGCAGGCTGTGGCCAGTGAATGGTATTTAACATTTTCTGCTCTTCGCTGCTGAATGTGAGCAGCTTCCTTGGCCACCAGAGGTTAACCTTGCAATTACACTGGTGAGCCGAGCTGAAAACACTCGTGGATTTGCTGGGTCCAGCAGCAATTTAAAGGGATGTGTTCAGGGGAAAAATGGGGGAACTTTTCTGAATCTGTGAGTACCAAATTTCATGCTTGTCTTGCAGTTCAGTGTGAACAACCAGGAAAATTTTTGTTGGAAAGCAGTAGTAATTCTCTTTCCAAAATGCAGCAGCAGCAGCAGTGTAAGAGTGAATTAAGGCAAGTTCTTTGAATCCTTAGGATCCAGATGGTCACTAAGTCCTGCATGGACAGCCCGAGACAAAATAAGAGCAGCAATTGGTGCTGGCTGGGATGAGCTTTTTTTAGTTACATGAGACTCTAGAGTTTGAAGAGGAAATAAATATACAACTGTAAAACTCGTGTATAGGAAATATTTTTTGTTTTCTTTTTTTATCAAAAGTGTCAAGTGCATCCGCACAGAGATGTTGAGCAGCTTTCTCAAGGTCCAAGTAAATCAGTGGTCAAACTGGGAATGGAGTGTGGGATCATGACTCCTAAGACTCTTCTGCCTAGGTCTTTCCATTCCATGAAGTAAAGGTCCATATTTTTAATCCTCGAGTTTCTTGTGCTAATAGCTTAAAAAATCCATTAAAAAAAAAATAGAAACTACAACAGCAATCAAAAAGAGACCCACAACCCTTCCCCCCACTTTTAAGCTTGTAGCTGCTTTTAAGTTCTGTAGCCTTGGCACAGTCTGTCTCTGGAATACAGAAGAAAAAGGTGAGGAAAGTTTTACATAGGCACATGTATCCTGTAAAATGGGGATCTGGTTCTTGCTATACCTCATGTCCATGTAACTAGTTACTTGGCACAATAAAAATTGTGGGACTTTTTTTATAGAGGAGGGTATGCTTTAAGGATTTCTTTTGTTTCTTGTGTGTTTGCTGTAATCAGGTGTTTCTAATTGTAGAATCCTTAATAAGGTGAACTTGCCACAAGGTCTTTCCTGTATTATCCCAAAAACAGCAAAGAAAAAAGGCAAGCCATATCCTGGTAGTTTTTTAATTTATTTCTTTAATTAAGGTGTGGAAATCTTACTTTAATGTTAGGATGTCCCTAAAGCGACTGATTAATATAAGATGAGCCAAATTTTCGGCTAATATAAAATACTTGACTTGGTACGTGGCATTAGAAGAAAGTACAGATACAGAACACCTGAACATCTGCCAGACTGTTGCATGAAAAACTCCACTTTCTAAATGTGGTACAGATATTCTCCTAATTCAAAAGGTCCATGGTCTGGATTCTTGCTGTGTTGGGTTCTCTGAACTAAAGTCATGTGGGTTGATAGGCAAGCAGATCTATTGAGGTCAGTGGGACTACTCAAATACTTAACTTTAAGGACGTGGTTTAGTACTTTGCTGTTTGCAACTAACCCCAAATAGGATTAAGTCAAGCATGAGGAGGTCCCTCTGCTCACACTCAGTGTCTGCATGAGTTTGGAATGAGACAACGACAGCATCTGGTGTGTGGAAGAAAAAGATGTGCTTTCAAAGCAATAGTTTTACTTATGTTGCCATGGGCTGAGGGCAATAAGGAGCGTATGAGATGTTATTTTTGTTTAAAAAGAGGTTGGTTTGTCAAGGTCAGCCTTACACAGCCTGATCTGATCAGCGACCGAGAGATCCGGTGTTCCAATCTTTATGGATACTGGATCAATGAGTGGCATTGGACAAATCATTTAACCTCACTGTGCCTTGTTCAGCAGATCACCCTTGCAGTCTGGTTCAAACTGATACAGCTCTGTGAACACTACTGAATTTGTGTTTGCAGAGCTCTTAGGGGATAAATAGTAACCATTGTTGTTATTAATAAGTATATTGTGTAGACGAATCATGAGGGGTGGAGATACAGCCACTCTTGGGGGTGATCTTTCACAACTTGTTTGTGCCTTTGTTTAATCCCATCACTCCAAGGTATCAAGGCCAACTCCAATTTACAGAAGTATTTCTCATGTCGCTCTCCCCACTTTTGAGTATTTTATTGTTCGTGTTCTCTCTCTGTCTGTTTCTTTGCTACTTTCCTCCATGCTGAGTTAACCTTGCATACCAAACTTTATTCCCTTTTTTTTTTTCTTTTTTGCATTATACAGCAGAGGCATTTGTGTAACCTCCAAATTACAGAGAGCAAATTCATTTTGTCTAGTGATTGTTTGCTGATGATGTATGAAACAGACAGAAGACAGTTTGAATTTTCATAAGTTCAATTGAGCTTGCAGGCATAAGGAAAGGAACAGGCAGAACCCAAGCCAATGTGACACAGTAAGCTGGCATCCCAGAGTGCAGGCTGCATGTGTAGCGTCAGGATGTCAGGGCTGGGAAGGGCTTCGTCCATCACAGCACTGCTTTTAGATGAAGGAAGAGTTTTGAAGTAACAAACAAGCTGCACTACCATATTCTTTACCGTGCAAGAATCCCCACGATTCTTGATGGGTTTGGGACCTGCCTTTTCCTCCTATAACTTGCTGTTTTAGCTAGAATTTCAGGTCTAAGATGGGCTGTGAGTCCATTCCCGGTTCCTGTTCCTCTGACAAAATGTAGACTCTCATGAGTTTAAGCCTTTTTTTTTCTCTTTTGGTGCAGACACTGGCTTGTAGAAGCTGTGCTGCAAATTTGAAATGAGTATGGAAGTGTGCTTGCTTTGAACAAAGATCAATGTCTTGGGGCTGACTATCCCTGAGGAATAATGTTAGCACTAACAAAGAGAATTAATTTTGCCTTTTCCCCTTCCTTTACCAAGGCATTAATCCAGAAACTCATGGGGATAAATTCTGCCCTGATTTCTACCTGTGGAACCCCAGTGGAAATGTGGAGAGGTCAAAAATGTTTGTCAAGGCAGAAATTGTCCTGGAGTTAAAATTGTGGAGAAAGCAGAAACTGGTTGATTGTTATCTGGCCCAGGGGCAAGAGGAGAGATGTAGGAGCCCTACCTGGCATTATATGCTTCTGAAAGTGTTGCTTTTGTTGTATGTTAAGGAGAATATACTAAAAAAAATTAAAAAAATCTAGTGAGTGAAAAGTTATAATCAAGAGCACAGTGATTAATTGTTCTTCATGTCCACTGGGAGAAAGACCTAAAGAAATCAGTTCAACGAGCAGTGAAAATTACCAAGTTAGATATTGGGAGCCGTGTTCTGACTGTATCGGTTGTAAAGTGCTGGAGCACACAACCTGTAGGTACTATGGAAGCAGGGGAGGTTTCTTTTTTTAAGGAATGGCTTGGAAAACCACCTCTGAGGGTACGCTAGAACTTCCCATAAGGCAGAAGACCAAACAGGATGGGTTCTGTTACTCCCAGGCATTTATCTGATTCAGTGTACCGTTTGGGAGTGTTGGTATGTGGCGAATACATTCTTGATTAATAAAGCCTAATGTTCCCAAAAGATCTCCAGGGTTCTCATTTTTCCATCCTCTCATAACTGAAAGCACACTGTGTCTTCAAAGATTTCATTGGGCTGCCAGCATTTTGCTTTGACCCTTCTTTTTTTAGAGAAGGACAGAGGAGGGAGTCGTATAGACACGGAAAGACAGATTTTCAGTTGTGGTGAGTCTGCAGGGGTTTCTTTCCAGTCAGTGCACAAATACTGATTTGTTTCAGTTACTGGTTTTTAAAATTTGGATTAATGGAGACACTCCAGGTATTGCCTGATACAAGCTCCTCTGACAAAGAACATGGAGACAGTTGAAAGTTGCAAATAGGATTGATGATCAGAGCAAATATGTAATGAGGCTGGAGTAAAGCCTGCTACAAAAAGGTAAATGTCTCAGGAGATTAAGAGCTTTGTAATTGTCTCTCTTTTCTTATGATTGCCTCTGTTTTCTGAATTTTCATGCAAACATCCTGGAAAGATGTTTTCACTTAATGAAACTGCAAATCTCAAAATGCAGTTGGCGAAGAACTAAGAAAATTTTCTTAGTTCTCAGGTTGGTTTTAATCAGTCTCATTCACAACTTAGCACAGAAAACAAGTTGGGAATTATTTTTGATTAAGGTTCTCGTGAGGTTTTTTTTGTTTTCTTACAGATGTTTAAGGGTTTTTTTGGGAGGTGGAGGGGTTGTGCGGGGCTCTGTTTGTATGTGGTAGGTCTGGATGTCAAGGGCATCAGCTGTAGTGTACAAATGGTTAGAATCATGACTTTTTTCATAGATGGCAGCTCTCGCTTTTGCAGAATAGTGGCCACAATAGATGAGGATAGGAAAATGGCTCTCTGGTGTGTGGTTGTTTTAGTATATAAAGGAGTATGGGCTGTGATTCACTCATGTTAAAAAGGCATGGGAATATAAGCATTGATTCCCTGCATAGCGCTGCTGTAGCAAGTTGTAGTAAAACACTTCAGCGTTTCAGCACCTGAAGATGTTATGGTGAAAGTGGAAAATCTTTCGCTCCATTTATCAAAGCATTTGCTAGTCTACTTCAGGATAAAATAAAGATTAAATATTATTGAGCAAGGAAGGTTATCTTAGACCAGAGATGTCATTAGATAAACTGTGAAAGGAAAAAAGGCAACACAGACCTGACCTTTTCCTATTTTGTTCTATCTGAAATGAAATTGTTTAGCTAAACCAGCGTACAATGGGAGGGACTCCAGAGAAAGGCACTGCGGTTACTCTGTATTTACATCAGTGTCCCTGAGGACACTCTCGCTGAATCATTTCAGATTCCAGAGTCTGATGTAGGGCAGCCTGATGAATGTGAGTTACCCAAATTTTCTGGTCTGTTTTCTTCCCTAGTGTAAGTTGTCCAGCTCTGAAGTTTACTATAGAGGATCTCGTTCTTACTGCTCTCTTTCCTGCCATTGCCCCTGCAATATCTAGATGATAGATTAGGAAGAGATTTTAATCTGTTGTGCCAAAATTGGTCTGCTGTTTTCAACAGTTTCCACTGGCATGAAAGAGATCAGAATATGTGTTTTATTTGTTTATTTTTATACAATAACCAAGAAGAAGTATTTGACTTTGCAAAGTGTTTTGGTGTCAGCAATAACTGAAGGCATCTCTGAGTCAAAACCTGCATAAACAATTTTGTGAACCTGTTGCTTTCTTTGGCAGATTTTCTTTTTCTTCATATTTCCTTAGAAATTTCATTCTAGTTCATGCAATGTTCTTATTGAAATTTTGAATAATTAAAATCTTTTGTGGAATGGAAGAGTGTTATCTCATTTCTTCCAAGATCTGCAGCAAGTAGTCAAGAATACTGTGGCTCATAGCAGCAGAACCTTTTCAAGAAATAAGGTATATATTTCTCAATAGCAATGATAGCAGTTGTGCACCGGATCACTGCATGTCCTCTCTGAATACAAACCAGATTAGGTCATGATCAGGCAGCCCCAGGTCATTTAGGTGGGGTATAGTGGCACAGTTCCTACGTATATAGTTTGTAAGATCAGACCATCAGTGGAAAAATCTGAGTCAGAGACGGATGAATTCTCATCTCTTCCCAGTTCTTTTTTCCATTCATTAGGGTTTCAAGTGAGGAGGGTAATCTGTTTTGTCATGTCTGTTGCCCTGTTTTAATACACGACTAACCTTCTTATGTCTGAGCGGCTGTCACTTCCCCAGAACAAGTGATACTGGGTTCCTGAAGCAAACAGCTATGAAATGATCATCCTTTGGGGTGAATTTAGTGCATTACTGACAGCTTTAGTCCAGATGCTGTTAGCAACCAGAGGGAAATTCCAGTGGTCAGGGCATCACAAAAGCCTGAGGAATGCACAGAGAGGATGCTGAGGCACCCAGAAACCAGGTGACCAAGAAGGTATAGAATTAAATGAGTCTATAAGAAAAGGAAGACCAGAAGAGAATACGGTACAACACTTATCAATATCTTTAGAAATTTCTACATATAGAAGTTATAACATCAGTCGATTGATCTTTTTCAAGTTCACTTCTTGAACTGGAAATCAAGGATGAAGCCACTGCCCCAAGTAACTATTCAAAGAAGGTAAAATACCGATGTCCTTACTCAAGAAAAAAAACCTCACTGATGATACAAAGGAACTCGACTGGAAATACAGCATAATTAGAAGTGAAAAATCCCTGAGTCAATAGGCAAGGTTGCTATAGGTAGTGATGCTCATGGATGGCACCTGAATGTAAAAGTTTTCGTTCCTCATAATTGCTTCAGTCCTGCAGGAAGGAAAGGATTATTCTTTTGACTTTTGTCAGGGCTTCAGTGCTGTTTAATTTGGTGCCTCTTGGCCATGTGATATCACAGAAACGATTCCATTTGCCATTTCTTCCTGTGTCACAAATTGGTGTGTTACTACTTCTCAACTTCAATAGATGTGGTTTTGGACTGGTATTGAACCAAAGCTTTGCATTCAGATAGTCCCTGAACTTCTGCGATGCTCAAACCATCATTCTTTTCTCATATGTAAATCTCAGACTATTGCAAAGGTATGGAAATAGGTGGTGAAAGGACACTTTGCTGCCAGGTCCAAAGCTAGATGCAGTAACATTTAGGTGCATGACTCCAAGTGAGATTCAAACCCCAGAGTTAGGGTCTTTATTCAGTGCTTGGGATGTATCAAGGGCAAAGGGAAGCATCTTGTTGGATGGCATTCAGCCTAGAGGCAACCAGAGGGACGCTCTGGAGACTAAAGACTTGGTGATTCTCCCACGGACAGGATTTCTTACCAGCAAGATCTATTTCCTTACTGCAATTCATTCATGTCCTAGAGAATTCCAAATGTGCTAGGTACATTTTATTTTTTTATGAAATTACCAGCTGTTAAAATACATTTTCTATCCCCCTGTAGAATTTGCCTTTCATCAACATGAGATAGGCAGAGATTTCCCATGCCTTGGAATGGTGGAAAACAATTCTGATGTCCCTGCATTGTCAGACTGTCAGTGGCAGAGTTTTCTATGTGATTATCTTCATTATGGCTTAATTACATTTAAAAGCATTTAATTTATAAAAATCTCTTACACTATCTCTGTCATAATGTTTAGAATGTATCTATACCATATAGTAGATATTCTTTAAGCTCCTTATGCTTTTATTTCTCGCAAAAGAAATATACTGTATAGCAAAATAGAATTTCTTTATTCAACGCTGAACCAATTCTCAAAGCTGTGTTGTGATTAATCCTGGTTGCACTGGTGGAAGTTTAGAAAGGGTAGTAGGCTTTTCTTCCTGCTTTTTCTTTGTCGACATGATAGGAAACCTGAATATCCATGTTAGGAAACACTAATTCTCACTTCTACTGCCACCAGTGCTCCATCACACTCTCTGAATGGGATAGGTCTTTGTCTGTACCTCCTCTCTGCTGCTTCCTAGAGCTGACAACTCAGGGCTGTGGAACCAGGTGAAATTCAGGGCTGCAGGTAAGTGGTGTGACATAGCCAGTGTTCTTTGTAGTGCCCAGAGAGGTTATGCAAACATAATTAACACCTGTGATCCCTGCCAGATCTCTGCACACCGTTTCTGGATGAAGTGCAGCCATTTTCTGATCACTTCTTTTACAGATAAAGAGGGAAGTCCTGACCCAAGTAAAGTCCCTGGGATTCTTCCACGTTCCTTTCAGTGGAGACAGGAATCATTGTAAATGTATGTGCTTGAGCTGGCCCATTACATGGGTTGGGTTATGGTATGTCTGATGCATTTATGTATTCATCTTTTCCCCCCTCTCCAAAAGTCCTGCCCCAGGTGAGGGGCAGGCACCAACAGCTCCGACTGATGTTCTGCTGGAAGTGCAGAACTTTCCTTATCTGATGAGGAGGAAAAGGTTTTACCTTTTGGTAAAACAAGTGGGAAGATAAATACATCATGCTTTCTTTAGAGAGCTTTTTTTTTTTTTCCTTGAAACAACTAGATTTATCATGTTTTAATACCAAAGTGACATAAAATTTGTCACATGCATGTTTGTGCCCAGTAGTGGTTAAATGAATGTTTATTTTGGATTTATTCCTATTTTCAGGTGGTTTGGAGTTCTTTTGTGAACGGTTACAGGACTATATTGGGTAGAAATCATTCCCTTCTCCCATTTTATCTAGCCCAGTTTTAATGCTAACTTACAAAACAGTTCTTCAGTTTGTGGAGTTTCATGCACAGTTCAGACAGACCAGTTCTTTGCTGGACTGGGGCTGGGCTCTTCTTGCCCTGAATCCAGGTGTAAAAGTCCCTGTCTCTGACTCAGTTTGGCCTTTTTATTCCTCTACATCACTGATATGCAAATGGAAGCTCCTGTGCTGATCTTTCTCAGTGTTGAGAGCTTTCAAAACCCAGTCTGCATTTGTCCTGCATTTATTTAAATATAGAAGGATATAATGGAGCCTATTCTGCACATTTGAAATCTCAGTCTTCTCACTTAAAGCTAGGTCAAATATTCTGTGTATTTGGAGGTGTAGCACAGATTCATGTGGCTGAATGGAGAGCAATGGGAGTGGTACTGTTCCTCTTTAAATAGGGCCTCCATTTACTTTAGTGGGATTTTCACCCACTAAAGTTTCAGTGCTCGGAAGGTCAGTTTTTGTTTTCTTTCACCGCTTTGCTGATATAGCACTATTGTTATAATTCATCCCCAGTTCATTCTTAATGGCCATGTCATTAGGACTTTCAGGTTCTAGTAAGACATTGATGGTGTGGAGGGCAAGAAATAGTAAGAAGCTCAAGAAGAAATCCTAGTGCAAATATTACCAAACAGAAATTACAGAAACAGGCATCACATATAATGGCATATAGTGGCTGCTCAGAGTACCAGTCCAAATTAAAATGTGCTCTCCTCTGCCCAGTAGATCTAGACGAGGAGAGATGAAAAGAAATTGTGTCCCCTCTTCTCCCTGCTTTCCCCAGTTCATAACTACAATCCCAATTATCTTGTCAAAGTGAAGTTTTTATGGGAAAAAGGTAACGTATCACCACAATAACTTCTGAACATAGCCCGTGCCTCAGGACTTGGTGTAGCACAGAAGGTCTTATTTCACCTCTAGGTCCTGTACAAATAGAAATGCCTTGAACAATGAGCCAGCAAAATGTGAAATTAAACAGGGGCAAATGTACATTTATTTTATGTATAGTCACATTAATCAGACATATCATTTTTCTTTGGAAATGACTGTTTCAACAAAAGCAAAATTATAGCAATTAAAAATGTAAGGAAGAAAAATAATAGTATTGATTTTGTTTTGTGTGGCTTTGTTATATTTTGCTTAATTTCATGTTATGTAAGTAGTAATGCATGTCTTACTGCACGTCAATCTGTTAGACTGCAAGAGGCACTTAGATTTCAGAAAGGTGAAGGTTCAGTAAGTGCTAAGCTAATGCTTAGTGACTTTTTTCATTGCACGAAACACTGCTAGTTTTTCTACAGCGATGTGCAATAATGCAAATACAGAATAGAAAAAAAATGAAAGGGCTTACTTGGAAATTCTAATACACAGAACTTTCAAAACAAATTTATTTTTGGCTTTTTAATTATGTGGAAAGGTTCAATATCACTTCTTTTTGAATCATGACTTCAAAAGGAAATGAGAAGTCAAAATTTCTCCCTTTACTTGTAACTTTAAAATGCCTTAAAATGCCTGGTAGCTCACTAGCAAAAGTAATCGTAGAATCATAGACGAAGTTGGAAGGGACCCACAAGGATCATCGAGTCCAACTCCTGGCCCTGCACAGGATACTCCAAGAGTCACACCATGTGCCTGAGAGCATTTTCCAAATGCCTCTTGAGCTCTGTCAGGCTTGGTGCTGTGACCACTTCTCTGGGAGCCTGTTCCAATGCCCAGCCACCCTCTGGGGGAAGAAACTTTTCCTGATATCCAACCTGAACCTCCCCTGGCACAACTTCAGACCATTCCCTCGGGTCCTGTCACTGGTCATCACAGAGAAGAGATCAGTGCCTGCCCCTCCTCTTCCCCTCACAAGGGAGTTATAACTCCAGTGAGGTCTCCCCTCAGTCTCCTCTTCTCCAGGCTGAACAGGCCAAGTGACCTCAGCTGCTCCTCACACGGCTTCCCCTCCAGTCCCTTCACTACCATCGTCATTGCCCTCCTTTGATCCCTCTCTAACAGCTTAATGTCTTTCTTATATTGTGCCCAAAACTGTCCCCAGCACTCGAGGTGAGGCCGCCCCAGTGCAGAGCAGAGCAGAGCGGGACAATCCCCTCCCTTGCCCGGCTGGTGATGCTGTGCCTGATGCCCCCAGGACAGGGTTGGCCCTCCTGGCTGCCAGGGCACTGCTGACTCATGTTCAACGTGCCATCGCCCAGGACCCTCCACTGAGGCACAAGAAAAAAGATCTGGGATCTGTTGTTTTTTGAAATTCGTTAGGGATGTTGTTCAGAGAAGTTGTGGATGCCCCATCCCTGGAAGTGTTTAAGATCAGGCTGGACAGAGCTGTGAGCAACCTGCTTTAGTGGAAGGTATTGCTGCCCATGGCAGGGGGAGCAAGATGGAACAATATGATCCTAAAGATCACTTCCAACCCAAAACATTTCATAGGTTTGAAATTTCATTTCTATGATTTTATTAATTTCAAATGTTCTTTGTGATGCTACAAGCTGCATCTCTCTCTCCAATTTTCCACCATTGTTCTCGTGTCTAGGTACATGTAATTCTTCCTAATAGAAGAATTAGAGTGTCAACCTGTTTTTGCTGACAAAGGCTACTGCAATAGATAGTTGAGTATTTCTTGTGGATGCCAGGAGGAATGACTATTTTGTGGACAGATATTGTAGTAGACAGAAGTATTGATTGGGTTTCATTGTAATAAACACTGCCAGATGTTATCTCAGTGTGTACTGTTTGCATTAGTAAATAAATAAATTCTCCAGAGCACAATTATTCCCTATAATGTTTTTTCAAAAGCTCACTATTATCTTACTATTGAGCTTCCTTTGCTTTCTGTGCAGCTTGAGAAATTAATTGGAGCATGTGAAGCTAATTGTAAAATTCCAATCTTGCTATAGGTTCGCATACCATGTCAAGGCCAAATCTGGCATGTGTAAGTGATGGCATCTTCGCTTGAGGTAGTCCTTCTTCATCTGAGACTTTCTCCTGTAGAAAATAACTGAACAGGTTTTATTCCCTGTTGTGTCATTCTCCATACTGGTGAACACGTTGTCATGGGATTGTCACAGTAAACATCAGTGTCCTCTGACTCTTGGTAAAGGCTCTCAGCTTGCCGGTCACTCGGTACCAAGCGATGGTCTGGTTCCAGCCTACGTGCTGTCACTGAAGGCATTGGTTAAATGCCAGTGCTTGAAGCCCAACGTCACCTGTCACGTTAAACCAGCTCTGAGTAAGAATCTGAGCTTCCACAGAGACCGAGAATACCAAGAGTCCAGATTCACTGATCAAACTGTGAAAACCACACCAGTGCACAGCACATCATCGCAGTGCTCAGCATATCGGTGTGGGCCTGTGTGCAGCTCCTGCATCTGAACTTGCCTCGTGCTGCCTTTATCCTCACAACAGGCAAGGCAGATTGAAGCAGACTTAGATCTGAGTTCTCTCTGATTCCTGGTGCTTTCAGCTTTCCTGAAAACACTGAGCAAGTTCACAAGTACTTTTTTGAAATGTAGTCGGTGTCCATAAAAACTCATGTTAAAGGAGAGCTGAAGTTGTCTACTGCACCTTCTGAAAATTGTTTCTTTTTATTTTCAGTGAAGCCATACCTGTTCCCTGAAATGGTGGTTCCTTGCTCTGCTGGACTAATGCATCTTGTAATTTATGATTTTGAGTCGTGTGCTGAACACTGGCTTTCACTCAGATACAGGTTCCCTTGACAAGCCTGCTCATTCTGGAGCCTCCCCAAAACATACTCAAAACAAATTAAAAGGTTTAGGAAGATGCAGTGTGTATTTGAATTCTCTGCCAGTGAATCAGCATTAACCTTACGACTCCTAAGTTTAGTCAACATTCTCTGTGTCACATCCTAAGTTTAAATTCACATAAAAGATGTGATTTTTTTCCAAATTCTTAATAATTCTACTATTGTTTGCCTGCTTCTTCCAGTTTAGCAGCTGGATTTTTAACTGTACTTAGTCTGTCTATGTAGGTATATTTAGAATTGTTATACATTTTACTGGAACTTGCTGTAATAGAAGCACTTACCTGTGTATGTATTTACAGATATACTTTACAATCTGTAAGGCTACTCCTTCTCAAAAATTTTATTTTGGACAAGGATCATCAAATCAATGCTTCTTTTTTTTTTTTCTTTTTTTCATTTGTCAGTGTCTTCCTTTTTCTTCTTGTCAAAAAGGGAAAAGAAAAAAAATTAATGAAGAGCAAGGGAATGAGAAAATGGAGGACCTTCCCACCAACTTTTTCTTGTTGTGTGCATGAATACTTCCAGTAATGTCTCTGAAAACTTTGAGAATAACTACTTGATCCCAAAATTTCCCCATGTAAAATTAGCAATACTTGGCCATTTAAAAGGCAGCTCTATTTCTCATCTCACTTCCCTTTGAATAGTCAAGTGCATGTCCAGGCTACAGCCACTGAAGAACAATTCCGAGTTGCATGCAAACATGATGTGCCAGCTGTGCATTTTTCGTGTTTCTAAGGAATAAAGATCACAAATGTGAAGTGAAACACAACAGAGAGGCACCTGAGTGCAGATCCGAAGGTCGAACCTGCATTGGCTGCATTTCAGCCCAGGCAGTGGGAAAATTTAAATCTACTCGTGAGTCCTGAGATCTTTACCTTTCTCAGGTTAGCAAATGTATCTAAGGGACAAAGCTGGAGCAGCTAATTCCCAAAGGATTTTAATGATTCATGCTCCCTAGAAGAAGGAGCCATGGGAAATATGCCTGAGCATCACTATTTTGTTGTATGCTATAGGATGTTTGTTTAGAGAAATAGCTTTGCTAATAGATTTGTTAATCAGTCGTGTCCCAAATAAAATAAAAAGTGCAACACAGCCCTCCTTAGGTTTGGTCTTCTGCAAAATTAAATGCCTCATTTGTTTCTCTTGTCAAGGCAGGAAAAATGGACCAGATAATGACCAAAGCCTTCAGTAGCTCTGAGGGTCTTTTGATTTTAAGGTATAAGGACTGCATGAGCTTGCTGCATCTTCTTCAGGGGTTGTGATGGAAAACCTTTGCTGCATTCTCCCCTCCTGCCCTCCCTGTCTCTCAGCTCTCAAGTGGTACAGGGCCACAGCATAAGACACCTCAGGTAATTGTTGCAACAACCAGCTGATGTGACTACAGGGGGTATTTTCTGTCTGGTAGGTAGGTATACACGTTTCCTTTGCTCCACATTTGCGTGGAACAAAATACCCTGCTTTTTAAGGATTGTTTCCCGGGATAAGGTTGGAAGTTTGTCCCCAGGACCAGTTTGGTTTTTGGCATCTCCCTTGTTACTGTGTGCAGTGATGCCACTTAATGCTCATTGAGGCAGTGGATTTGCGATTCTGGTTCTTGGCCTAAAATGGATTGAGATTCATAAAAAATAATCTCAAATCACAAAGCCACCATGGGAGGCTTATAGCTTCTGTGACTATCTCACTTGGGTTAGATTTGAATCAGCAATCAGGAGGTGAATGGTTTTGTTCTTATCCCACTGCCAATTTCCTGAACTAACATAATCTGAGTGTGTGTCACAAAACTTTATTTTCCAATTGAATGCATCCATCCTTTAAAAACAGGTTCAAAAATAAGAGACAAAATGTAAAGGAAATTTAACATCCAAAAAATACAGAACAGTGCTCAGGACTTTAAAATATATGTAAACATCAGTTCCTGCCAAGTTAGTCATTACTAAGAGTTGTTAACACGGGGGATTGATTGAGAGAATGATTGTTGCTGTAGAATGATGATTTAATAAGAGAAAAATCTGATAGATTTGACATGCTACATAAAATGTGCAGAATGGTTATTCTTTGGTAAATTGCAACTTTCGGTTGTACCCTGTACAGATGTGTTTGTTCTGTGCCTTGCCACATTCCCCCTTTTTTCCTGTTATTCTCTTTAATTGCTAGAAATCATTAGTAATCACCATTGTTACGCATGTCACCCAGAAAAACATACACACACCCCATTTTCCTTCCTGTTGTTGCCTTCTCTCACCCCTTTGCCTGGTCTGTGCTCCCCTGCCTCCCCTGGTGTTCAGTAGAGCACTGCAGAATGTCCTGCTCTCCATCTTTGAAAGGTCTCTACCAGGAGCTTGGCACTATTGCTCTTTGCTAGCACTGACTTCGCGTGCACTGTTCTGGCTGATGATTGTTCATCTGCTACTTAGTCCTAAAAAAAGGCTTAGTGCTTTATAAGCCAGAAAATGAAGGCTCTCTCAGCTCAAGGAAGTTGTACAGGACAAGAAGATGAAACAGCCCTTTTATTATTCCCGTCTTTACTGACAAGCTGTACTCTGTCCTTCCATTTTTCAGCCATAATTTATGAGAGGTTGGTTTGGTTTTTTTTATTCTGAAATGACCAGTGCCTCTGTGAAGATCCTATTACAAGTGTTGTTGGTGTCTTTGGTCTTCTGTAAAGTCTAGTGGTTCATGCAGGCCATGCCCAAATAATGGTGATCACCTTGATCTGAGGTGCTGCTGGGCCCTTTTTCTGCAGCTGGGGGAGGCTGGTGTCAGAGGCTGGCCACAAATGGTCTTTGGCTTGCCTTGAGTAAATGTAGGGCTAGCCTTGGTGCTTGTACTCTATGAATAATAATAATAATAATAAAAAAGAATCCTGGAGTCTGATTACAACAAATAAATTCCATAGCACCCTCTGCACTATATTGGTTGTGCCAAAGAGCGTAACATAAAATGACTGAGAACAACAGCAATTCAAAACAGCAGCACACAATGGTGTAATTGGACCCTAAGCACATGAAAATAACAGTTTGAAAGAAAGGAAAAAAAGGCAAAAATGGGACCATGGAGTGGTATCAGGGACAGTGTCATGAAACTGTGGTAAGATGCATGAGCCTAGTAGAAAGAAAAAGAGGGGGTGGGGGGTGAGTTACTTATGAATCAGTACAACTGTGCTTTGTTCTGCATGAGTGTTTTAATAGAGCAAGTGTAATATAAGGATCAGGTGGGCTCGTGGGAATGGAACAAAAGGTTTTGTAAAATTAAAGCAAAATAATTATAGCTCTAGGTGTAGAGTGAGCACACTCCAGCAGTTGATAGCAGGAACCTGCTCAGAATGGAGAAGGAAGGAGGGAGGAAGATGCAGTTGGAAAGGTTTTTTTGGTTGTTTTTTTTTTTAATCCGTGCATGCACGTGCACATGTACATACATACATGTGCACATGTAATGCAAACAGATTCATACGTGCGTGGTAACCAAGACTTTAAATCAGCGACAGTTGTACGCTGCTTTAGAAGTGACTAATAGACCCCCACAAAAAATGCATTAAAATGAAAATTTAAGGAATAGTCTCAAATGAATTAATTAAAAACAAAAAAAAAGAAGAAATAGCAGCAGAGCATTGCTTTCTGAAGGAATAAAGGACTAAAGTCTAAAACAGAGACTGCCATATGACATGGGAGATGTTCTCGCTGTAAAAGCCCAGTGATGAATATGTGCAGAGTGCCCAGTGTACTAATAAAGCCAACTCAAAGTCCCAGAAGTGAATGTGATCGTAGGGGGTTCACAAGAAAGCTGTCAGCAATGCTTTGTGTTACAGAAACTCCCATATTTGGGCAGAGCATTCTGCTGTGCTCTCATGCAGAAAAAGCTGTTTCCTACCTGAATTTCAGAGTAGTTTTACGAGCAAGGTGAGAGCTTGGTTGATCACAAGGTGGCCTCCCTGTATCTAGCTGTGTGCCTTTTCTTTCCTTTACTCTCTGCGTGTATATGTACCAAAGTGCACGTGGATTCTGTATAAAAGTAGAAAACAAAACAGAAACCTGAAAACAGAGTCCTGACCCACCACGCACTTTCTAAGTTGCTGATTGTCCTCAAAATGCAATTAAAGAGGAGTAGAGAAAGACTGTGCTCAGGTGTGCATTCTTCTCCTTCTGTCATGTTGGGCTCACAATGTTCAGAATATGCTCCTATTCTGGGCAGTGACTTCCAAATAAATAAATTCCTTTTATTTGTAGATATGCTGAAAGATGATGTGAATTTTACCACCAGCCCCATTGACTCCCCATAGCACCTGTGGGTTAGGATGAGTTTCCTTCCACTTACACACTGCTGTATGAAATTTTATGAGAAATATCAGCAACTACCAGTGATAAAATGAACATGAAGTGAGAAACTGGTTTTGTTACAGCACTCAAATCACTTCCTTAACATGGTGGCTGGTGTCTGATCGGCAAGACGATTGCACCTCGTTGTGGTGTGCGGTGCAGTTTGTGGAAAGGAGGTTCAGCGTAGCCCACAAAACTGTAGTTGCAGGCACAGCTACTACAGATGGCTGGCGTGCAAGATAAGGTCTTGGCAAGGGAGGGGGACAATTAGCCTGCCTCCCACCACATTTCCCCTTATTCTGTAGTCAGATTTCCCTTATTCAGAGTTTGTTCAGGGTAATTGTTCACAGACAATATATTTTTGTGCTCACGGTGCAATCAGAGGCTGTTCTCACTTGAAGCAGAGCACATCTCTTAGGTAGTGCTTTCTGCCAGAATGTGGAGGCTGAGATCAGAGTGAAGCTTTATGAGCTCCATTTGGTGCTTTTTACTTCCGTCTTGTTTCTCTCTCTGCAGGGGATGTGAAACTAGATTTGTCCTGTTTCCACAGCAGGGTTTTGGTTTATTTTGTTTTTCCAAAGCATTTCATTCGGTGGCGCGAATCCAGAGGAGAGTGTGTTGCAGAGATGGATTTGAATGTCAGGCAGAAAGAGTTGTGTTTAATAAACTCTTTGTTGTAAACTATAGAAACTTGAGAGCAGGAGGCCCCTGTTTAATACAAACATTCTGTGGCTAAATTATCACTCTAAGTATTTATCCTAAAATTTAAAGAGCAGTGAGACAAGGTAACTTTGCTAAAATGGCTGTTTGTGGGGTCTGAAGCTCAAACTTGAAATTCTTTAGTTCTGGTTCTCCTCTCAAACTCTTTCCACCTTCCATCTACCTTTGTCTTTTGACTTAGAGATGGCTGCCTCATAGAACCAAGTGGAATACAGGACTAGTTAAAATGAAATTCAAAAACCAAAACCAACAGAAAGTCCCTCTAAAAATAAAATTAAAAGAAAAAAACCCAACAAAGTTTTATAGGCTTTCAGAGAGGGAAAAAAAAAAGAAAAAAGATGCTTTAGTAATATGATGCAGTAGTTGAAGGTGATAACCCAACATGCAAACAGCTGAACATGTAGCTCCCATCATGTATGCCACTACTGTTTATCTCCTCTGCTCCCCTGCTTTTGAAAACTCTTTTCTGTATCGCAGCACAAGCTACCTATCTGTGTTGATCTCATTTTGAAGTGTTTTGTCAACATGAGCCTATTATGAAATTAAAGGTCAGGAAAAGGCCAGGCATTCGCTGGGGCAAGCACTGCTCACTGGAAAGGGAAGGGTCAAGAATGCCTCATCACATCCCAAGCCTTCAGATGTGCCTCGTGAGCTGCGCGTATTCCTGTTTGGGAACAGAGACGCCGTAAAGCTTCAGTCGACCCCTCATTCACAGCAAGACACAATATGCCAGTATCTGTCACATTCCAAGTCCTTGAAACACTATTGAAGTCAGAGAATTCAAAGTCCCAGATTCTTGGCTTCTTTTGAGATCGCCTCATTTTCCTCCTTGCCATTCTAGTAAATCCGACATACATACATGCACATGCATACTTGTGTAGACGTACTGACATCTTTCCAGAGCATGAAATTCAAAAAAGGGAACAAAAGCATGGGTTTTTCCCCTTGTCCTGTCACTTTCTGACAAAAAAAAAAAAAAAAAAAGAACTTCATAAGTTGTTTATATTCCAGCTTTATTTTCTTCCATTCACTCTTTGCTGGGAGCAAAGTCTAAAGGATTAAGGCAAGAGCAGCCCCGTGTAGTATTTGTATATTATATTTACATATAATATACATTATTTAGGTAATAAAACCTGTTCTAAATTGTACTGAGAAAAAAAGGTAGTAATTCTACTTTTGCTCAGGAAGAACTGATGCAGCACTGCTCGCATTTCTCTGCTTTTCCTCCATCTCTTTTGGAATTCAATGAGCAATAGCATATAGGCATCAGTAAAGTCTGCTGTCCCTCCCCTTGCTCCTTTG
Organism: Mohoua ochrocephala; assembly: GCA_013398855.1. Classification (NCBI taxonomy): domain Eukaryota; kingdom Metazoa; phylum Chordata; class Aves; order Passeriformes; family Acanthizidae; genus Mohoua; species Mohoua ochrocephala. The sequence continues at coordinate 70,518 of VZTA01028658.1, forward strand.
TCTGGTTATCCTTTTCCTAGTCTGTAGGAGAATGAGTCTAATCTGGCTGGAGAATTTGCACCCTGATTTTCTCATAAGGCACATGAAGTTTTTTAGATAACAGTAGGGACAATTTCTGCTCTTATTGAAGTTGTTGGCAGCTCTCCAGATGATTTGTTATAAGATTTGGCCTTGAGAAAAAGGATCAGTCACACTCATCTCCTTTTAATTCTGAACTAGAATGACCCATATCACTGCCCAGTGATGGCTGCCTAGGATACTAGCAGTGAATTTTTGGAAAACGATCAAAAGTTCAAACACATGCAAGAATGCATGAAACCCACTGTCTAAGAGACCAAAGAGAATGCAGTTTGCCACAGCAAAATGTGTGTTTAAATAGAACCAAATAAAACTGGAAGCTTGATAGGACAGATATCTATGTCCATTTTATTATTTTTCTATATAATGTCAATTTAGGATGAGGTCTGGAACAGTTCTCTCAACTTATGTATACATTTTTCTGTTTTTTCTAAAATTTTTTGATTGCAGAGCACTATGAATGCTGCAAAACAAAGTCTCTTTTCCAAGTTCCCTACAGTGAGCAACTTAAGAGCATTTAGTTTTAGCTTGTATTAGGACTTTGTGTCCTCAGAGAACAGATTCTGCCCCTTTGATCTCTAGATATAAAAATTACTGTTTCCCAGAGGTTACAGAAGATCACTGGGGCCCCAGAAAAGTGCCATGAAGATGCAGAATGAGGACCTCATAGCTCCAGTCCATTTCCAGCATTGCTGTTTCTTCTTGTATATTTTGAAAAAAAATATTAGTGATCTCCAGTAATCCCCGTTTCGGAAATTAATTTAAAACTACTTATATAACTTAGCAACATGCATTAGGGAAGGGAAAAAATAATTTTAAAGAAATAGTCATAGTCTCTAACCTTATCATAATTTCTTTTGTATGTTTATGTGGGCAGGTAGTCTGCAAAATAAATTCGCAGGCATATAGTGTTGTATGTCTGTATCCTATGCAGTGGCCCTTCCTGTGGGAAAGGAGTTGATCTAAGCCAATATTCAAATCCAACGGTTTTCCCTGGCTTTTGGAGGGAAGGAGAGGTAGGGAGTCAAAATATAAGGTTTCATTACAATACAGTTCTGTCTGCAGCTGAAGACATTTCACTAGCATGTTGCTATCTGGAGTTTTCCCTTTCAAAATTTCTTGTAGGAGGTGAATTTTCCAGTTGGTTTGACTTTGCTCTTAAAAAAGTCAAGCTGATTTTTTTTTCTTTTCTTTGATTAAGTGAATAAAATGTTAAGGGTAATTAAGCCAAGGAGAAGTTTAAACTTGTTTGGGTTTTTTTTCCTCAGTTCCTAACCTGGTAAACAAACTGCTCGTATCCATCTTTGCAGAGATAATTCAAAACCACTGTGCTGAAAGTATAGTGTAAAAAACACCAGTTTTCACTTCAGAGTCAAAAACACTTTGATGACCTTCGAACCTCATGTGTTAAACTTGCAAGTAAAAATCATGTTTTTCATTATTTCTGTTACCTCAAGGTTACTTCAGGGCTAAGGCTTCCTGTGAAGATCAAACAAGAGGTTTTTTCCTGTCTTGCACATCCTTACATTTGCCCAGATTATGCCCTCTATGAAAGTACTAAACCGCAGACGTTGTGGCCTTGGAGCTGGAGGGAGGATTGCTTGGTGTTACTGAGGCTCTGATCAGCAGACCAGACCAAGATCCGGCTGCTCCTATCTGGCTCAGTAACCTTGGAAAAGTCAATAATGTACTTGTGCCTACATTCCCCAGCTGTAAAAGGAAGGGGATGCTCTTTCCCTGCTGCAGAGGTACTTTGGAGATAAAGCTGCTCTCTGAAGCTGGTGGTGAGTACGGGAAAATGAGCGTGCGGATCGGCTTCCCAGCCCGCGCCACAGGGCCGTGTTTTCCTGACAGCACATGGTCCTGGAGATCCCCCAGAACATTATCCACGCTTCCAGGCAATTGCAGCAGGCCCTCTCCACTCCTTCCCGAGCACACCTTGTCAGCAGCTGCTTTGGGAAATGTCCACATCTCCCTCCCTACTGCATAGGGCTGTTGGCACAGAGGAGACTTCGGTGTGCTCCTCTCTCTCACCCTGTGTGCTCCTCTCACCCTTGCAGGGTACAGTGAGTGAGCTTGGCCAGCCTGGCTCATTTGGATTTTTTGATAACCTTTGCAGAGTGAAAGTGGTTGTTTGAGAGCAGCAGTGTAGTGCTGCTTCTCTCATGTATGATCTGCAAACGCTAATGTTCCTGATACATTTCTTTTTAAATGTTTTGCTGTAACCTTGTTCACATGGGCTGATCATATGTGCCCCAGATACTAACAGGAAGACAAAGTTTCCAGTTCCATCTGCTGCAGTCCAGAACGATTTTATCCACCATTCACTGGGGGAAAGCAATTCTGATTTAAATGGCACATAAGCTGTGCATTATTAGTCTGATAGGATAAAGTATTACAGGTTTTTTCCTAGTGGGTTTTTATATTTGAGCTGGAAATGACTTTGTTGCATGAACTCTTAAGTGGAGATACATAAAACAAAAAAAACCAAAAAACAGCACTTTTGAAATAGCAGAGGCTGGAACTTTACATCAGTGATGTCTGCTTAGCTCGTGGACTGCTTGTTTAATCTCCCCAGAATGATTCTTCCCCCAAAATACCTGACCAGCTTTTCTCCAGCAACTTTCAGCAGAGGTAGGCAGGAAATCCCATAAAAATTAAAAAAAAAGTTTTAAAAAAATGCAACTCCCTTGGAGCCACCACTGTTTGGAAATGAACAGTTAACAAATGCAACCTTTTCACTGATGCCCTAAATTCCTTTGTCACTTAGTAACAGCCTGTACAAACTACGCCTACACGCCTGACCTAAGTTATATCATCTTGCCATATTGTGGAATAAGCTATTGTTGAATGTGTACAGAAAATTGGTTACAAGATCCATGATATTATAATGAAAAATTACGATTTTTTTACTAAATAAATGGCGAGGTTTATTTAGTGAAAATACCACACCAGCGTAGAGAGCAAAATAAAAAATAAGTTCACGTGCTGCGCTTGGATTAAGAGACGTGTCACTAGGTACCTTCTTCGCTTCCTAACACTGCTAATGGGAACAGTGATAGCCTTTATCTCCCCACTCGGCTGCAGTAGACCTTGCTGCCTGCCAGGAGTCAGCTTTCCAGCGGAAAGCTCTCTACAGCAAGCTGGTTCTTACTAATCATCTTGTCAGTCCTCCCTAAGGCATCACTGCCTTGGGTCAGGTTTGGGGCATGATCACACCTTTCTAAATCTGTGGGATTTTGGTAGGAGTAGCTCAGGTTTGTATCAGTGTTACTGTCCAGAAGCTTGTCTGTTGATTTCAGTAGGAATTTACCTGGAAAAAGATGTATCATTGAGCAGCTGAATTTTAACTGTTCAGGACCAGTTGAATCCTTTACATTACCAGGTTAACATACCTAAATGTGGGCTTAATTTTCTCTTCTCCTTTTCCTCAAAATTAACGATTTCTTTGAGTTTATTGTTTGAAGTTCTGCTTTCTTCATTTCTAAGTAGGTAAAGATGCTCATCTGTGTTTAATGTGTAGATGTGGTACACAATTCATAGCTAATGCTGAGAGTTAATTCGGTGTGGAGGTGGGATGGAGATGTTAGCGCTGGGAGCCTTTGTGACACAGAAACAAAAGCACTAAGTTGTTTTGAGAGAGATTTTCCGTGCTAGAAAAAGCCCTGCAGAACGCCCGTCCAGCTTTGGGTAATAGAAGTACCTTCGAAAGTGAAAGCGAATAGGTGCCGCAAGCAGGGGGGGAAACAAACGCGAGGTTCGAACGGCGGAGTGGCCACGCAGTCAGTTTTGTGTCGCTCGGATTCGGGAGGGATTCGTGGCCAGAGAGGCGCGGTCGGACGGGGCCGCGCTCAGCCGTGCCGGGGCTGGCGGAGCCACGTGAGCGCCCGGTCCCCGGGCTGCGGCGAGCGGGGAGCGCTGCGCGGGGCTGGCGGCCCCCGGGGGACCCGCGCGAAGGAAGGAAGGAAGCGGATCACAGTGTATGAAGTCTGAGAAGTGACAGCGTTTTGCACTGGAGGCAGCTGTGTGAGGTTACCTGAGGACAATGTCTGGCTCTACTGGCTGATTGCTTAGAGCATTAAAAAAAAAAAAAAANNNAATCCAGTTAATGGGGGCACCTCCTAAACAAACCAGATATCCCTTTCGCCATGCAGTCCCTGTTGAGAAGAGTATAATTTTACATTAACTACACTGGATAAATAAGAATTTGTTATGTTCTGACTTTATCCAGGAAATTCCCTTTTAACCCAATTGTCCCTATTAAGTGTGTCAGCTCTTCTTTCAAAAGCTCTGCTGTGCAAAGGCAAATTAGTATATTAATGTGGAAGCGCGTAATTTTAAGACAACAAAAATCGGGAAGCCCTTATCCATTTTTTCAGAAAGAATTTTTTATTACAAAATATTGCAACAAACTCTGCTCACTTACAGTTATTTATAAAAATTAAATTTATTTTTGTTCATATCTATTTTTCACTTTTAAACCTTAACAACAGAATTATACTTGCCACTGTCATTTTCTGTAATGTACTTTATTTTTTGTTTAGAGTTGATTTAAAGTTTCATTTTCGGATTCCCATCTAAATATTGAAAATCTAACCTGAAAGTACCTCCTAAGACTGATCTACTCTTCTTTGCCCTCTTCTTGAATTATGCATAACATAAACTTGACAATAGTCAGGTTTCATTCTGAAACGCTTTATTTATGTCAGTGTAATTCAAAGCCTAAGGGAAAACAGTTAATCTTATGTACAATTAGTATGTAGCTCTGTTTAGCTGAAGTTCAGTGTATTTCCCTCGCAAATGAGCATCGGGGAACAGGTCCGCTGCTGTCTTCTTGAAACCTGTGCGAACTGATGGCTACTTCAAAGCACCCAGGATGGGCCCTACCCGGGCTCTTGGAAGTTCTCCTGTTTCCAAGGCAGTTGTGTAGGTAGGTATATTAGCCATGGCATATATTATTTATGCACTGTTTTTAGAGCTGCCAGAGGAAAATCAGTTTTAGGGAAGAAGGGAGCAGAGCTGTTGAAGTGGGGTTTTCACCTTTCACATGCTGCTTGTTTCCCCATCCTATTTTGGTTCTTGAGAGTGCTGTCTTTTGTGGAGGAGTTGGTCGGTGCCCCAGGAAAATGGACCCTATGGGTGTTGCTGTTCGGTTGCTTTTTGATGGAGGTGTTTGGGGAGAAAAGTTAAATAATTTTTAACATGAGCTCACAATCAGTTTGGGCATATGGCAGTGTAGGATATATGTGTACAATAATTCTGAAGATGACTGAGTGGTTTAAGTATGTTTCTAACTTGTCTGCTTCTTAGCAATAGATACATAAGATATACATAACATAAATGCATTTTATTAGCGGTGTTTGGTGCCTCTGATGTTGTTTGTGCTCTCAACATGGTATTTTGAAATGCTTATTTGGATGTGAGGAATTGTTAACACATTTTATTATACTATGGTTTGAATTTGTGGGAACTCCATGGTTTTCTACAACATCACTGCATCATATGAAATGCACACAGTCCTTCTAAATGCAGTGAAGTGTTTATGATGTGATGTTAATCTTCAATTTGGGGCCCAAAAGTTGTTTTCACTCATGTAAGGATTAGCCAGACCCAAGCTGATTTTAACAGATGATGCATTTCTATCCTAAAATGGATTTAAAGGGATTCTTTATCATACTGTTCAATCCCAGGTGTGTCGTTTTTTTTCTTCTGCTCCCAATATGGGTGTTCCTGTTTGGTATTTCAGAACCTAGAGTTTCATTTAGCAATTAATGTGCGTGATTCAAGTCACTCCTTCTGTATTTTATGAATTTTTTCCAAATATAGTATTTCTCTGCCTACTGTTGATTGAGCAGAATGGGACTTGCCTACACAAAATTTCTTAGGAAATACAATTTGCACATCCAGATTTCTGACTACACCCACTCTCCCCATTATTGCAAGGTGTTAATCTAGTTGTACGATGCTGCTTGCACAGATGCATACATACATACCCTCTTTAAAAATAGGCTGTGTGCCTAAATCCTTATGGGAGAGCTAGGTCTGTATGCTCCCTGAATATTTAGCCCTCGTGGTTACTGCAACAGAGATTTTGTGAAGACTCTTCCATATTTTTAGAAGGTGCTTTTAGTAAGCAGTTTAATCCTAAGTAACAATTGAGTTCTTTTGCAGCAAATTTTAATTTAAAACTAATTTTAAAATTACACGTATCTGTTTTAACAGTACTTTGGATTTGAGCAGTTCCTTTCCAGAAACCTACCCTGGAGAAAATGTTTTTAATCAGGTTAAAATGGAGGCAAGATAGAAAAAAAAATATTTGCTGTGGCGTGACTGGAGCAGTGCTAATGAGCTCTGCTCTAATACATGAAGGAACATATGGCCCCCATCTGAATACAAACTGGACACAAAGCAGTAATTCAGCTGAGATGTCCTGAATATTGTAAACTGGGTGAATGTGGTTGAAGGTGTTTATAAATGGTGGCTGAATCCCACACACTGACTCACTGCCTTCTAATGTCCGGGGCTCAAGGTGCTATTTGTAAGAGTATAGAAAATGACCAGTAGAGGGAATTCTTAATTAATGCTAACAAAATAGCAAACTGAAGTGTTATGTTATGAAGAAAAGGCTTCTTGTGCTCATGACGCAGCAAGAGACGGATTATGGAGAGGGCGAGTTAGGAGAAGAAAAATCACAGGACAAGCAAATTGAGTATTTACTGGCAAATAATTGCTCTCTTAAGCTGTGGCTCTCTTCCTAAATTCTTGGCATTCCTGAGCACTAGAACCATTCTCAAAAAATGCATCGTTACAGAGTAGATGTAAAAAAACCTCTCAAGGGCTGATGGTGCAGACTTGTGCAGGTAAGAATGTGTGCATTACTGCCTATATTTCTTCTAAAGCTTTAGATTGCCATCGTTTGCAGGGCTGCCCCTTTTTTCTGTCTCCGATAGAGCTGGCGTTTTGGTTTCACAGCTATATTCCGTCTGAAAGTTGGGGAAGTGAGGATAGTCTTTTGGGCAGGCTGCAGTGTGTGCTTTTCTGTCAGCACAGAGGTATCGACGGACGAGGAAACAAAACAAGCTGGGAGAAAGTGTATGGCCCGCTTGTGTTTAGCTTAAATGGGTGCTGGCTTTTATGGAGGGTGCCTCTGATTAAAAAAACTACACATCAGCTTAATGTGGGGCAGGAGCTTACTGCCCGTGTGTGCTGGTATTGCCACGCTGATTTCACAGGAGGAAGGCTTGTGAGATGCTGCAGGGAAGGAACTTTTTCTAAGGGACTCTTAGGGACTGCCTGCATCCCCAGGGCTTCCCTAGGTGTGGCTCCCCAGGGAAATTAGGTGTTTGGGAACCCACTCTGCTCCCGTCTACAGTTTGCCTACCTGTTTCCTGCTCCTTTCCCTCCCAAATTTCACCACTTTTAGCCAAGTTTGATGGGTGAAAGTTTCCAAGATACCTGAGCTTCCACATTTTTTAAAAGTAGACAGCTGTTTAAAGGGGAAAAGTTCTTTTAACAGCCTCTCTGTGGGACATGTGGCCTCATAATTATACCCAAAATTATACATCCGATACAAAACTCCGACAGAAATCCATTATAAAAAAGGCTCATTTGACTCTTCAGGAGCTGGCTCAAATTTACAGAGGATTTTATTTTTGTTTATTCCACACGAGAACTTCATTTTCTTATACTGAAAAGGGGCATGGAGATGTATAGGTGTTTAAGAATGCTTTGTCTTAAAATATGACTCTTACTCACATCTTAATCATCAAATAACAAAACTGTAACACTGCCATTTTTTATCAAACCCACAGAATGCTGTCCCTCATTTCTTCTCCCCACTTCATCGTGTGCATTAAAAGTAATGGCTAAAACAATCTCACTTCTCACAAGTAAATGAAAACAGCACACGTTCCTGAGGAGCAGATGTGTTCCTTTGATTTTGCAGGGATTTTATTTTGAATGTACTGATCATGTTCATGAGTGGCAAACAAGCTGAACACTTGGTGGTTGGGGGCACGTACATGTTGGAGACACAGCTCTGGAAAGCCACACAGAAAGCATCGCAGAGCCCCGTATCAGATCCTTCAGAAAAAAATGCCAAGTTCCCCATAAAGAGTCATGGTGGTTTAACTCTTAACGTAGGGGTAACTTCTCATTAATAAGTGTCAAATTAAAATTGACTTATGTCTTTAAACATGGGCAGTTTTCAGTCCTCATGGTTTATTGTACCATAATTGTGGATATCCTGTTTATTCAGTGTTATGCTAATTATTTCTATAATTATATTATATTTATTATTGTAAAAGTCTTTCTTATTGCAATAATTAGTCCTTTTTAAACTGATAAAATCTTGGCCCATCTGGGGTTTTGGGTACAGAGTACTGGAAGTTTATTATATAACATGTGGATGAAAAGTAAAAATCCTTTTTTTAGTTTTAGTGTTCTGCCTCTTAATGACTGTCCCCTCTTTTCTTGGGAAGTCAGATTTATGTTGTTTTCTCTGTGCAGTTATATTTATATCACTTCCACTACATTCAGTCTTTTTTTGTTTTCTTTGTCATTTTGAAGCTTTCTAAACTTTTCACGTACGAAAAGCTCTTGAGGGTTTTAATGAGCCTTTTACTCACTGAGCCCTTTTTGATTCTCCTCTATCCTATTTGAGATGGGGTGATCAGCATTGACTGCAAAACCCAAGGTGCTGGCATGACAGCAACTTATATAACCACATTATAGTAGTCTCAGAAGTATTTCCTTTGGACCCCCCGTTGTTCAGTGGGAGGCCCTGAACAACCCCACTGAATCCTTCCATTTCCTTTCCTGTGTTGGGTTCTTTGAACTGATCAAGCACTGGGAGACGGAAGCAGTGCAAATTATTTCTTTATTTCTGCTAATGGAAAGGCTAGCTACGGAATCCTATAGAAAGTGGGGGTTTTTGAAGTCAAGACGGGTATCTGTGGAGAAGTGTCCTTGTACCTTGTGTGCAGCAAGCTGGAAGGATTCCCTAAGATAGGGATGGCTGACATGGAAAAGGAAGTACAGCTTGTTCTGTGGCTTCTAGACCATCTGCAAGTGACTTGCAAGAGATGAGAGGGTGCCAAATAAAAGCACAATTGTGATATAATGGAAGTATGAATCAGTCATTGGTCTACTCTTACTGGAAAAAGCATGCAAAGCCCAGGACTGCTCCTCGGGTGGTACTAGGATCCTTCATTCCTTTGAAACGTGTGTTTCAGGCCCTAACTCCAGACCAGCAGTCACTGGTGTCTGAAAAAAAGGCCTTTTTCAGTTTAGATTGTCAAATCTTATCTTTTTTATTTCTGCAGATATATAGAGGCATGTTATAGAAATATGTAGTACGAAGTCCCTGGGTCACAGTAGAGCATATCAAGTTGACTTTTGCTGGAAGCAAGTGAGTTTTATTCCCATTCCTTTCCTCTCAGTTCACCCCCCTTCACCCTTCTTGTGCCTCTTCTTCCTGCCTCTCCCTGCCTTTCACCAGAAATTTTCTTCCTTTTTCCTTAGTCAAAATTCTACCTGGCATGGTATATTTTTCTAGTGTAAATGATCACTTTCAGCACTGAGGTGATAAAACACACTTTATGCCTTCTTGGTTGCCCAAGAGAGAACAAATAGATTTTGAAAAGCAGATGGTTGAGTAGAGAGCCCTAAGGTATCGCAGAGCTAACAGGTGCAGCTCCCTATTCAGATTCTGCAAAGCAAAAAAAAATCCTGTTTCCCAGACAAACCAGAAAAAAAAAACCAGGAAAAACATTAAAAAGATGAACTTTAAGAGTCTAAATACATATATATTTTTAATCATGTTTATGGTGGGTGATGCAGGGACAGTGTGTGCTGGAAGTAGCCATCCCTTGCTAAGAGCAAGGCAAGCTTCACAGCTAAAGCAGAGTGCTGGAAGGTGGAGACCTGCACTGAATTCCATCATGGCCATTGATGAGCTGAGCGATTTGCAAAACTCTTTTCATGTCTGTTTCCCACATAAAAACAGGACAGTAGCAGAGGAATAACTAATATATCCTTCCACAGATGATTGTGAACCCTGGGTGGGAAAGCCTAAGGAAGGAAAAGTGTATCCTACTGCCTGATACTGAGTCAACTCAGTGCATGTTCCTGTTCCTCAGTTCCTCAGTCCATGTTCATGAGATATAAAGAGTAAATTGTTGAATACCTCAAGCAAAACAACACATGTGGGTCATTAACAAGGAAAGAAAAATCATATCATCACCATTACCTGTTTCTAGTCACATCTGTGCTGTCTTACACATTTAATAGGGAGTAGACAAAGTATCTAGTCAGCCTTCCAGTGGTGAAGGAGCTGTGTCTGCACTTTTTCACTTCTTCTGCAGCCATTGATAACTTCAGATGTAATTTATACTGAGTTTTGTTCACACTGCCATAAATCCTAATTCAGAATGAAAATGGATGGAGAATATCAATGCTTCATTATTAATGACATCATTAGGCCCTAATTTTGTGATCTTAAGCTTGAGCCATCCAACTGAAAATCCCTGGTGTGTGCTTACTGAATCCCTGCTGGGAGCGCTTCATTGTTGTAGGTGCTCTTAAGCACATTTGATCTTGGGATAACAGAGGACTATGGAGTGGTGCCACCTTTCTCTAGAGGTCTGAAGAGTTATCCTTGCAGGAGCAAGTAACTTATACAGGTCAACAAAATCAGGTTTTTTGCATTGCCAGAGGTGGAAAAAACAGAGACGCTCAGAGCCTTCTAATTTGCGTACTGGAGAATAGGGTATTGTATTTCAGGGCAAAATAAAGGAAAAGGACATCAGGAGGATAACTAATCAGAATTTTAGCTAGTAGTAAGAAACAAGGAAAGGGCACATAATGAGCATGGCTCTTTTTGCCCGAGCATTAAATATTAACGTCTTTAAAATCTAGATTGCAAGGAAATTGTTTCAGTGCGTTTAGTCCAATGAGAAAACTGATTCATAACCATAATCACATTTTTAAATTAATGAATACAGGAATAAGAAAGTAATATAGATCAATAATCTTATGTAAAAGTTTTTCTGGGAGTTATGGGATCTGGTGCATCATGCTCTCAATTTTTCCGCAAAAACATTTTTCCATTAGTCATCAGGTTGGAGCAAAGTTTATGAAAAATTGGAAAAACAAGTCATAAGAGCTAAAACACATTTTGAATGTGAAATGAAAAGATGAATAGGATGGAAAACTTTCTGAGGAGTTGGGAGAAAAGAAGGTTATAGGGAGATTTTTTTTTTCTGCTTTTGTTGTTGTTTGTTTTTTGGTTTTGCTTTTTCTGTTTTTCGGGTCTTGCTGGAGAATTAAGTTGTAAGAATACTGTGGCCAACTGTGAATATCTGTGATACTGTTAGAGGAAAGATTGCTCTCCTGCTCCTGTTTTCAGGCAAATTGCCTTAGTTGTCCTGGTCCTTCTGTTCCACATAATTATCAACTGAGTTGAAGGAGATCTCCCTACAGCTGTGAGTAGTAATGAGGCTTTAGCATTTCTTTGCACATCACTACCAGGATGTGACCTCTCTCCCTAGAAGGCTCACCTTTCCATTATAAAGGTGTTACTTCTTTTCTGCGTGTTCAAGGCATCACTCAGGTGATAGAATCCCTTCCCTGTGCAGTTGTAGAAAATGCAAACAAACAGAAGTTCCAGAGAGCTTCTTTAACCTTGGGTGTGAAAGGTGGTCAGTGATGGAGGTTTCAGATTATTGGGGCAGGAGTTTTGAAGGAGAGCAAAAGAATGGATCCATTTAGGATTGTACTCAGCGTATTGCATCAATGGTGCAGGAAAGGCAGAGAAGTGCCACAAACATCTCCACACAGGGAGGTGTCAGAGACAGAATGACAGCTGCCATTCAAAACTCTGATGACACCTGAAATGTAAATAAATGTAAGGCAGTGATGGTGTCCTTTTATGAAGGCATTTGTTCTTTCCATGATGATCTTCCCCCTCACACCAGTTCACCTACTCTCCTGTGATGCAGAATTGATGTGACATTATGAAATCCCAAGAAAAATAGAAATCAGACAAAATGGATGCTTCTACAAAGGGCAGATTAGCCTGTCTTTTTAGAGCTAAAGGAAGTGGTGGTGTGAGTCAGTCCTCAGAAAATGATGTTTGAAGTGAGGTGTGTAAAAGGTGCAGGGGCACAGAAGCTCAAGTGTTGTGAAGAGGTGATACTGTGTGGCAGATCTGCCTGGGATTTATGTGCTGGCAGGAGGACAGGTATTGGAGGTGGGAAGGCTTTTTATGATCAAGCAGAGTAGCTGAAAGCAGCACTGGTTTTATGTGTGTGAATGATAGGCCCTGGTGAAACAGACTACAGCAGAATCCTAAGCCAAGGGATGGTGAGTGGGCAGTTTATAGGGGAATTTATGCTCTATGCAGCTATGGCTCGGATGATTTGGCTATGCTGTTTCTTTTTCTCACACTTTTCCCAATTTATTTTGTATTATGTATCATGCCTATAATTGTTTTCTCTTGTTGTTTCTCTCCTGACATGTTTAATCCCACAACACAGTCTAGTCTTGATGTTTTCCTTCTCCTTCAAAGAGTCCCAAGAGAGAGAAGCAAGGAAGGTAGATGTATTTGACTTTGGAAAATGATTTGATGCCAGTTGCAAAGGAAATAAAATATATCACAGGGGTCTACTGCGGGGCGTGGAGTGAAAATATTGCTTGTTTGTGACAAAGGATTGCCTTGAAGACTGCTTCAGCTTGATCAGTCTGAAACCCATGTCTCACTGTTTCCATTACAAAGACTTTAATGTTCCTGTTTCTTTTGGAAAAGGACTTCATCTATTTTGAAATAAATCCAAGGCTCCCCAAATGTACTGTTTGCTTTCAGGCCCAGCACATAAGAGCCGTGCATCAGGGTCACATTGCAGAGGGGTCAGGAGAATGTTCATTCTTTGGGTTGCGAGCCGGGTTAGCCGAGGAGTCTGCATGGGACCAGCCCCATGGCAGCAGAGGACTGCAAGGACTTGGAATGTGGGGGCATCTGGGCAGCACGGGGGTTCCTGCAGTGCAGAGCTGTGGCTTCTCCCCAGCCCAGGGGCACAAGGGATCCTGAACAGGTGGTGCTGTGCTGCACTGGGGCACTGCGGGGCTGCTGTTGGATGGGGAGATCTCAGCGTGAGCAAGTGAAACCCAACAGATCTTTATTTCCCAGGGGGCTCGTCTGGTTTGCGTGTAGACAGCAGGACTTTGGGACCTGTGTTACGCATGAAGGCAGAGTAATATTTATATGATGCTCTCTTGCTTTCAGATGTGGAACTCAGTGGATCCTTCAGTGGATCTCAGACTGGATATGTTCATTGGAGTTGATCATTACAGAGGCTTAGTACATTAATTCAAGTTCTTAGCTAGCAGCGGCTCGATATCCTCCCCAAACTCCCAGTGGCTTCCTATCCTGAAGGCATAGCTTTCTGACACGTTTTTTTCTTTCCCTAATCCTGAGATACCCCTAATCTCTTCCATCCTCAATCCCCATTTTTCTAGTTGGCAGCAGAGAACTATTTCAGTGCCTACCTGTGGAGCTCATTCTCAACTTATCGTTTTTGTATTATTAGTTTCACCTAGTGTTAAAATACTGCTACAGTTCTAATATGTAGGAAAAATGAAAGCAAATTCACCCTCTGAAAGAGAAAATACAGCCTTTGAATTTGTGGTGGCCATCTCTGATGGTGTATCCCTGGTGATGTTTTGAAGTTCAAGGGTTTTTATTTTTGTTTTTCTTTCTTTAGTGTGTTTCTGTATTTACATCAACTGCTGATGCTTTTACATTATACTTTTTTTGTTCAGGAATCTTACAGGTTGTTTAGGTTTTTTTTAAATTTTTGTTCTTCTAATTCAGCTTTTAAAAGAAATTCTAAAAAAAACTCTCATATAAGTTGAGCTCAAGTGAGCTGCTGCCAGCTGGTAATTTCTTTGTACTTTAAGTGGGCTTTGTGTTTCTCATGGGCTAGCCATTGTGGCCTGAAGCAGCTTGTATACCAATCCATGAATCCAGAAAAATACAAGTAAAGGTGACGGGGGTGTTTGCACTCGTAAGTTACTGATATGAGAAGATGCCTCATTTCTAGGAGACCACCCTCCTCCTCCTTTGTCAGCTTAAAACTGTTGAGTTTTAAGCAAGCTTGGCAGAAGTGGAGAGGCTGCAAGGAGACCCAATTGCTACAGGTTTGGTTTTTTTTAAACCAGAAATGAGGCAGAGGCAGAAATTACTCCTGCCTGCAAGGAGGGCTGCAGTGTGCACTCCAGAGACCAATGTGAGTGTTGTCCTTGACTGTCCAGCTGGGCCAGTCATCTTTCCCAGATTGGTCTGGTGCTTCCTCCTCCTGAGCACTTGCTGGGTGCCAGCCCCTCAATGTGGAAGAGGGAGCTGGAGGAGCTGTGAGTGTTGGCCAGGATGAAGAGCGAAAGAGCGTGGGAGGAAGAAGTGGGAGAGGGCAGTCATAACTGGGAAGACTGGGGATATGATGGCCAGGATGTCATAGAGGAAGAGAACCCAAGTCTAAAGGAAATCCAGCCTCGCTGATGCTGTTACTTGTGGGATGACTTGCGTAATTCATATAACCTCTTGCCTGTCAGCTCCTGCAGAGGTACTTTAACAAAGAAACACTGTTTTGAGATTAAAGAGGAGTTGGAGGGAAAAAGACACAAGCTCTGGTCTTCAGATAATACATATGAACTTGACAAACTGATTGTAATGTCTGCGTCTTGAATTCTTTATCTCCGAGTGAAGAATTAAAATACATGTGTGCTTCAGAGGGGAGCCGAAATACTTCATCCATTTGGAAATGATTTTTCTCCTTTAGGAGACAGATGCTTTACCTTTTCCAGGAAAAGTTGTAAATGTTTCAGAAACAATTAATGAAGCTTCCTGACATCCTCTTGGGTGAGGAAATATGATTGCTGTGGGAAAACTGAGGCAAAAATCTGTCATGTGAATATTTTATTTTAATAGTTAATGAACAGGGAAAAAAGAAAGTATTACTGTAAAACACATGAGCAGGATTGTGGAAAACTTTGGCAGAGAAAGGTTCTGAGACAAATTCTGTCTTGATTGGCGTCTCTTGAAGGTCAAAGTGTCGACTCAGTGTATAAGGCAGGATTAAATTTGGCTCATGGTGTAGATATAATCAGGAGATTTACCTCTTAGTATACCTAATTTCAAAATGTACATGCTGCCTAAGGCAGGCTTGTAGAGCGGAAGTAAATACTTTGAAAAGTGACTACAGGAAAAGATAAACTTCCTTGGGTTTCACAACAGTAGTAGTGCCATGACTTTTTACATGAAAACCCCCAGCCTCTTCAGTCAATGGCAAAAGAACTCTATCAAAAAGCACCACACCATCTCAAGGCGTTGGTGTTGTGTACAAATTAACAATTCCTATTTAAGGGTTTGGAGACTGAGACACAGAAATGTAGCAGGCCACACAGCAAATAAAGTGGCAATAGAGGATGAAAAAAACAGATGCCCTGACCTTTTCCTCTCTGTTTAGATCAGAAGATCCATAGTCCTTGGAAGCACGCACATCTCCGTAGAGTTCGAGCTGATTTTTTTGCTTTCAGCCTCTGTGTAACCTCAGATGATCCAATTGTTTTGACTCTGTCATCCCAAGATCCAAGTCATTCAATCAGTAATCCTAGGTAGTCTCGCTTCTTTACCAGGACAAGCCTCCCTTTTTTTCCCTTAATCTCTAGTAGGTTTTAGACTGAGCACACACCGAGGAGCAGTCTGAACTGCATTCGCCACGTGTTACTGGCAGATTATAATCCTGTGTATATATGTGTACCAGTATGTATTGAATAGGTAGCTGTAATATCTGTGGCAATCCCTTTCCCCCTTAGGCATTTATACTTTTATATCAAGTCAGTTTGTAAGTACATCTGTTAGTCAAGCATAATGTAAATGAAGGAAAAAGTAAAAGATTCACCTGGTAGGAAATGAAAACTTTATGATGAGAAGAGGCAGAACCACCCATAAGCATCGGATACATACTGACACTCAATGGTTATTTTAGATTTCTATTTGTTTGGGTGGTTTTGCTTTTTTTTTGCTCTTTTTTTTTTAGGGCAAGCTTCTCAAGAGCCAGCAATTACTTTATATTCATGGAAGTCAATGAGTGGTTTACCATGCACTTTAGGTGAAACAGACCAGTACTGCACATTGTGAAAGTCTCACTTCAAAATAAAGCCAGGTTCATATGAAAAAAAAACCTGAACGAGCAAAAAAAAAAAGAAAAACCAACCAACAAATGAATAACTGATACACACCTTTGCTTTTGTGTTCCTGACTCAGATATGGAAAGACAATGAACAGAAATGGGCATTATTTCATATCCAGGGAGAGCTGGTGCTTTCCAGCACACTAGCCTTATTTTAAAATTGCTTGGTTTTCAATTGTCTTGCAGCTCGCCTCATCTGTGCACCCAGAGGATTTTCCTCTGGCCTTTTAAAATCCACAAAGTTGTTGGGAATACTAGACGACAACACACTTCTCTTTCTACTTGCTTATGCAATTCCTAACTGGTAACACAGAAAGAAATAAAAGCTAATTCTGTGAGGTTCTTCTCGGAGAAGAAGGATGATGAGGGGAGTACTTGACTTCTGAGGTCAGAAACCAGAGACTAACTCCCTGGTGGTGTCACAAGATTTGGACTGCTTGGTTGCTCTCCCTGGGTAAAGGCAACACTCTCCAGGACAGCGTTCTCCAATTCTCAAGTTGTCTAGATGCCATATGTCCCTGATCCCTGATTATGCAGTGGGGTTAGTTATGGTGACTGAGAGTTACCCTGGTTTTACTGTATTTCTGTTGTTCAAAGTGTGTTAAATGGCCGTAGTTTCCTCTGGCACTCAAAATCTGAGTGGTCCCTTAGTTTGTAAAGAGGAAATTCACTGGTGGTGTTCATGACAAATATGTGAACTGACCACTTCCATTAGGGCCATTCCATTACTGGAGTCTGGATTCCCTAATAACTGTATCATAAGATGAGGAGATCTGGTTACCAACTGGTCTTTAAGCATAAGAAATAGGCATTTGCATTCTTTTGGCCCTGAGCTGCAAATCAGGAGGGACAATCCTCACTTTGAATGCCATGCTTATTCTCAGCATGATGTGTGTGGTGAAGAAGGCATTGAAAGAAAGCACTAAGGCTAGGATAACATCAAAGAAAATGCTTCAATTTTTATTCTCCCTTCTATAGTGGATAAATTAAAACAGAATGAAATGCCAGCAAACTTGAAAATAAAAGCAAATGTGTATGTGTGGACTATGACAGTTTATTCTGAAAATCAAAGTAAATTCTTCCCCCTCTCAAGCCATTGTTCTAATGGTGTAATGCTCTAACGACCTAATCCTCTACCTTGCTTTCTTTGATGTACCTTCTCAAATTCACTGGCCAGCCTATATGGTGGCTTTGAGATTTTTAATGTCCTCTTGCTGGGTTGGCTTTCAGAGCTACACCAGGTAACTCTGCTGGTACTGCATTGTGCTTGGAACAGGATGTAAAGGGATGGCGTTTTCTTGCACCAACATTCTCAGCAGGCATTGAAATAAAAAGTTCAAACACACCCCCAATGAGCACCTAACGCGTGGGGGTGACTATAGGAAAATAGGAAGTAGGAGCTTTTCAGGAAGGAGTCTTAAGTAAACCACTTCGGTCTACACCCTCCTTTGAATTAGAAGTCACATGGCACAGTAGCTTTTTTATTTAAAAAAAAAAAAAAAAAAAAGGGTCTAATCCATTTTTTCTCCCCCTATGGCTTTGTGCTTTATTTTATTTTACAGTAATTACACCCTGTATGGTAATATCCTGTCTAGCAGGCAAACATTGCTGCGGAATACAATCCCAAGTTCCACCAAACCATTCCCACAGTCCAGACAGGGCTGCCTCCTGCCTCGGGACACACCAAGACAGTCACAACAGTGGATTCCATTCAGC
Organism: Mohoua ochrocephala; assembly: GCA_013398855.1. NCBI lineage: Eukaryota > Metazoa > Chordata > Aves > Passeriformes > Acanthizidae > Mohoua > Mohoua ochrocephala. The sequence continues at coordinate 88,559 of VZTA01028658.1, forward strand.
TGGAACTAAGTCACGCTTTTACTATTTGACAAAAATAAATCCAGAGAGGAACTAAATGAGTTCTCAAGTAGCAGTCAAGGTAAAATATGTGCGCATGAAAGGGAGGTGTAAGAGTCAAATCCTTCGTGTGTAACGTGGAAGCCAATTGTAATCAACAGCTTACTTTTCACGTGTCCCGTGAGGAAGCCTTTCATTGTTTTCCCAGCTTTATGAGGGAAGGTGCCTCGTGATGCATTTCCCCCATGCCTTCTGCCACGAGGGGTTTCCCGTGTGGCGTGGGGGGCCGAAGCAGGCGTTGTGCCGCTGAACTCCTCTCTGTCTTGGGTGAGTTAGTGATTCTGTTTGGGTTTTGTGAGCTGAAGAGAGTAGGAAGGTTTCTGCCATAAACGACTTGTGAGAATTGTTGATATATTAGGGGACAAAGAACATTGATCTTAGCAATACATTTGTCTGAATAAGCACATCAGTATTTGGCACATTGTTATTAACACCTTTGTGCACTCCTTTTCTTCCTCAAAGACAATGTGCATGCATACAAATAAACCTACATTTTCAACTTTTATGTCAGTGCATGACTGTGGGGACAGAGGAGAGATATCCAGCTGTACAAATATACTAAATACGTCCTCCATTATTTGTGGCAAAATTAGTTTTTTGGACCCTACTGATTAGAACAAGACACGTAGTTATTACTGAGGATATCAGCTGTAGGAGAGAAACACTGTCTCATCTTTATACCACATATCCCATTCTTTTGTCAGCTTACATTATAAATAAATAACAAAGCAATTTGACACATGCCCATTGATTAAAAATAAAAGTTGTCAGAGTGAGAGGAGAAAGACAAAAATATGAATTATTAATAACAATATTAAGCAATGCAAAAAAGATGCTTAACATGCAGGAAAGTCCCTGAAAAGTCACTTAGTGAAGGGGAAAGAAAGGACAGCCATGAAGACCTTCCCTCTACTACTACTTTGTCTTTTCTTCGCTACTTGGGCCCTTGGAGGTCGGGGTGACTGTGTGAAAGAGAAGGATGATTCTGTTAATTTGTGTAATCTTCTTTACTTCATCTCTGGTATTTCTAACGTGTGCTGCCTGCACACACGGAAGCATCACATAAGGAATGGAGTTGACTTAAAGTGATTGTGTTGTGTCATGATTGGGATTGGCCATTTTATATTACTGAGCAGTCTTCCTGGCAGTGGGTTTCAGTGACCGATTGACAGCCCTGGCACATCATTTGGAGAAGCTAAGGTAATTTATACTCTTTCTAAATTCCGTGTATCACACATACCTGTGGGTGAATATGCAGTTATTAAGGTATACAAAAATGCTAGTAGTGGTTTGTGTTCTGTGCTTTGTAATGCTCCAAAGGATAAAACATAAACAGTACCCTAGTAGCTGGCATAATTATGCATTTCTTTTCCCACCTTCTGTCGCTTATTTTGGTTGCAACTATTTAAATGCTTTCATTTATCAGACCAGTTTGAATGGCTGTTGGGTATATTGACCATCCTGGCAATACTTAATTTTCCATCTGTGAAGATCAGATTTCTTTTTTCACTGAAGAGGAAAGGAGGAAAAAGTACACTAGTGAAGAGAAAAAGAGACAATTGCACAATGCTCACAAAAGCTTTAGGAAACCCCTCGGTGACAATCCTGTTTGCTGAAGGATGCTCTTGCCCTAAAGCAGGTACAGTGTGTGCTATCACAGCAGAATAGCTAATCAGAAAGTTTTCCCGGTAGCTCCAGAAGTCCGATCGTGGTTGAAGTCGTGCTGTCTCTAGAGGGGTGTTTTATATTAGACTTCCTCGTGGCCAGTCTGAGCATTGTATTATTTGTAGCTGGGGAGATGACATCATCTTCAAAAAACCCCAAACCTGCAGGAGCAGTAAGGCTCCTACCCTGAGCTTATGATGGTAATGTTTTGAATTAACAAACTGTTAATGAATTCACAACATGATCTCCCAATTATTGTGTGTTAATTCTGGGAAGCTTCTTTTTATGCATTTTTGGTTCACGTAAGGGCTAAGCGCTTGTAGCTTCTATGGATTTCATGCAATTCCAGAAATGCTCAGAGCTCCTGAAAGCCAGGGTCAAAGGATCTTCCACTAGCATTTAGTTACCTGTGGTGCAGGTACCTCCATCCTCATTTGGGGCTCCCTTTGCAGTCAGCTGAAAAATGTTAGGCACTTAAAGGTGTCATTCTGCCTTGTCCCAAAGAAAGGCATCTGAAATATGCCCTCTCATAAGGGATCACTTCTGTTCATAGGTTATAAAGTCTGGATGAAGACTGTAAGCAGTTCAAAAGTTATCTGAAATTCTTCTATGCACATTGTCACGAGCTTAGTAACCAAAATTAGGGAGTTGCCCTAAAAATGTTAGTCTTCACTTTTCTGTTTCTGTGTTTACAGTGAGGGCACTGTGCAGGTTTGCAGATTATGAGAAGATGAACTTCTTTGGGTACATAATTATAATGATGCAGGTACATACTAAGCCCTAAATGGTTTGCATTTACATTTTATGAGTTCTTTTTAGTTTCCACATACGTAATGTGTTAAAGATTAGAACTGAGTGGCTATGTCTCAGCATGGGCACCTTACGCTATTCCTGAATTTGGCTCTATATGAAATTTTTGGTCTTAACTATTAATTGATGTAGCCTGACTCCCCTTAGTACCTCTGAGCTGCTGTGTCTGATCCCCAGAGTTTTGGTGAACATTAAATTGTGCATTGAAAGACTGAATTTAAGTTAATTTCAGTGATTTGAAAAAGTTACACATACCAATACTTGCTTGACAGAGCTCGAGTACGCACCAAACCAAGTGGAAGGGAATGGCTGCTGGGACAGGACTGAGATGAGGGAAACAGCTGCCCTTTATCACACACACCCAGAACTATAAGCTAAAGTCAGATAAAAACATGTAAAGAGATCCTAACATATTGTGCTACTCTCTGTTGGAACTTAAAGGCAATAATTTCTTAAATTGTTTTTTGCCTACTTGCACCATATGTAGCCTTATTCTAAAGTCTTGCACAACTGTTTGCAAGGAAATCTTAAGACTGTCAATTTTTTTTCCTTTGAAAAGGAGATTCTTAAGAAAGTGAGTAGGCTTTAAAATTCAGCAAGGCAGGTTAAGATAACCTTTGATAAGGAATTTTAAAAATCTGGGAGAAAGCACTTTAATAATACCATTATGGTACTTTTCATCAGCTTTACTGCACCCAGGTGCAGTATTTCAGCTCTGTAAACTGAAGCTTATTTATGCTAAATGATTTGCCCAATATCTTATCATGGGTAAGTGGCAGGCCAGAAATGGAACCCAGGAGTCCTAATTTGATTTCTTGTTGAATTCGGAGACAGTATAATGCCCCTGAAAGAAAAACACTCAAGAATTCAAGAGGAGCACTCTGCTCGAGGCGTCTCCCATTTCAATAAACGCGTGGTTATGGCGCGTCTGTGCTCCACTGACCGAGGTCCCGAGGCTGCTTTCCATCCAAACCCATGTCTCCTCTGTGGGTGCCCATTGCTCTACCGAGTCTTTCAGGGCTCTAAACCAAAAGTCTTGTTCTTAATGGCCATACTGGGGAAAATGCAGCCATCAAAAAGCGCCACTGCCGCCAGCGAAGAAAGCGAAATGAAAAGAAACTGTAGAGTCACAAGAATATAGGCCGTAGTTTGAATGCCTCTACCAATGTTGGGCTTCTTATTTTAGAGTAGTGAAGATGAGACAGCAGATGATATTATTTGTCTTTAAATCCCTGTCTAATCATATTTACCGTCTCTGTGAGATCTTGAATAAATATGGATAAGTCTCTGTGTTTTTAAATTCATATTTTGAAATTTGACAATGCATTGTGTGAGCTTTACAGGGAGGTATTTCTGGGTTTTGAGAGAAGCCTCTTCATGTCAGCTTGTCTTCTTGGTAGCTTTCACAGTGTGTGAAGAAGGAAGGTAAGAACTAGGGCAAATAATACCTTTTTCCTGCAGCATCTGGGCAAACATTTGAAATCAGTAGGTTAAATGTGTTGGCTGGTAACAGAGGCTAGTGTAGACTCTGGATCTGGTCTGGAAAATTCAATCACATAATCTTGAAAGGAAAATTCAAGAGTCAGGGGAAATGCAGTCCGACACGATTTGTTCAGTCAGGACTTCGTTTGTGAATTCCTGTCAGGACTGACCTCAGTGTATTTATAAAACTTAAAAGGGGTGTTCTCTCTTAAAATTCCAAATTTTCCCTTGTTCAGGGGAAATTTTGCATACGTTACAGCCAGTTTAATTTGCAGAGACAGAGTATGAATTTCCTCAGCTGTGACATGGAGGGCATAAAATGAAGTTCTGTGAGCAGAGTTTTCATTAATGTCTTATTTTATGTTTAGCCGGAAAGAGAAGGAATCTGACTTTTTTTACATTTTTGCTGAAGATAAGAAGTTCTGACAGCAGTGAGTAGATGGAAAGGTAGCCATGCACTGTGTGTACAATGAAGGCTGGAGCATGGACGTTTGTTACCACGTGAGTTGCTGTAGGACACACCACCTGGTCTTCAGCTGCTTTTCCCAAAAGGAAGTCATCTCTGAGATGCTGAGTCCTATCTGCTACCCATGTCCAGATGTGATTAAGCCAAAGTGCTTTTCTGATGGCGCTTGAAAGCTATGTTTAAGCAAATGCTTTGAGCCCTAAGCCCCAAACTTTACCTGCTTGAAACCACATCCTAGGGTATGATTTATTGATGGTAATCCTACCATAGAGTATTTTAGGAGAAATCCTTTTAAAGCAGCTATTAGACAAAATTTCTGACTCTGTTAAAATGGTGTGTAATATAAAGAATACTTGATTTCATTAATGTTGATTTGATAACATCAGTCACCCTCTGGCAGTTTGGGTGAGCCCATAGGCCAAAATTTTTACCTTTAAATGCTCTTTCTGCTTGTACCGTGCACTAGTGGTGTGATGAGCACTTAAGAATAATTAGAATACAGTTTAACTGTTCAATACCTGACAGTATAAAAGCTCCCTCAGCACATTTTGCTGAGTGTTGTGAATAGGACTTGAGTTCCCAGATTGGCATGAGTTCATGCCTACTAATCCTACAAAAGTTTCTTAGAAGTGGAGCCGTTTTATTTAACCTCTGTATTAATTGCAATACATATCAAACAAAAGTGAAAAACAATTTATGTCCATATTACTGAAATCTCTGCAGGATACAAGAGGGAAATGTGCTATCTTAAATATTAAATATATCTCTTAAATACCTTAAATACCTACCGTTTGGTAAAATCTGAAGTACAAAGGAAGGATATGTATCGTCTGAAGTTACTCAAGGTGTATACCAAATGTTTTAAACAGTTGGATTAAAATTCCAGATAGTGTATAGCGTGAGTTGATCTTGTCCTAGTCCATGGGCATTATTTTTTCTAAGCTGGGAACATAAGGTTATATATCAACTAATCAGATATGATCAGTCTGATCTGCTGGGTCTTTTTTTTTTGAAGACATAATCCTTATTAAAAGCAACACTGTGAAGTTTGAACATTTTTCTTCCATTTCAGGCATAGATATTTTTCTGCAGCTATTTTTTTACGGTAAAAATAAGAGTAATATCTTTTGCAAACTCTCTTCTCAGACCTTATTCTAGCAAACCTCCCACTGACTTCAGTTTTTTTTACCTACATAGAAACCAAATCAAAAGTTTGCAAAGTATTTCAGGATTATGAGCTCTAGGTAGAGGGACTTGAAAGAATAGTTTTATTTGGTGGCGAAATCTGAGGAGCTTTTAAATATGGCCAGTCCTGTTAAAATCTTTTCCAGAAATCTATATTTTGTTGACAGTCATCACTGACAGGTTTAGTTTCATGAAATTTCATCCTAGAACCAAGCTTAGAAAATAGCAAGGTCATTTTATTTTATTCTCCAATATTTTAATGTTCTACAGTGGGCAGTCTCCTTTATTGCTTGTAAGCATAGCACAGGACAGAGGGAATGCAAACCTGCCTAATGATCATGCAGTGGAATAAGGTGCTGTTATCCTGGCAAACTTGGTGTTAATTTAGGAAGTTGCTACCTGTGCATTTTGTTTCTTTAATTTTTGATATTTCTGTTTTTCATATGCTCTGCCTTGGTAAAGGCATAAGTTTATGATCTCTGCTTACTCTGACAGATTTATTTTGATTGTGCTCAGTACTTGGTGAATTTGGGGAAGCCATCAATACTTGGTGTTATTGCTTGGTGATTTGTCTTCTGGTTGAAACTTGGTTTGGGAGATAGGAAAATGAGGATCACATCTCCAGCTATCATCCCAGGTCATTAAGTGGATGCCAGCCAACTATTTCCAGTGCACAGGTGGTGGTAGCCTTGATTAATTCATGATCACAAAGTGCTTTGGTCTACTGGCATAAAAAGCAGAATAGAAGTGCAAAGTGTTATTAATGGAATGACTGCTTGACATACTTAATATATGATGTTAAATATCTTTTGAGGCTAGATACATTATGAGTGTGAGTGACTCGACGGAAAGTAGTTATGGTTATTTCTTTAATTGAGAAAAACAGATCCTTACTGAGTGCATCACAGTTTCAGCCCTCATGATAACCTCCTGGTTAGTATTGGGGGTCGATTTGGTTCATCTTACTCACATATGGCCTAGGAACTGGATGCTGGCAGAATCTTCAGAGTTTGGGGGACAAATGCAGTCACTTTTGTGTTGATGGCTGGAATTTCTCTTCCTCTCCTAACTAGACTTAGCCAAGCTTTCGGTTGTGATTTCATTTCAAAAAATGACATCACGCTGCAGGACGTGTATTTCCCCCTTTTCCAGGTGGAAGAAATTTGTCGTTGTTTAGTAAAACATAACAATAATTCTGGTTGTATTTACACTGGGACAAATCTTACCCTGGTTTACCTTAATATGAGATTTACCACTCTGTTACCGAAGCCAGGATCTGGCATATAAGAGTCCCTTCCTATTTAGTGGGAAGCACTTGCTGGTTGACCACTTAGTGAAGTCATGGATATGTTGTGCTCTCCAGCTCTTCTCCAGAGCAACGCACAACTACAAGGCTCTTTTTGTGGAATTTCAGTGTTTACGCATGATGTGAAAACCAGAAGGATGTGCACACCTAGATTAATGTTTCACTTTGCTGGCAGTGGTTGCAGTTTTACTGAAAGTGTCATAATAGCTGATGTTTTTCTTAAAGATTGTACTCTTGAAGTAAACAGATAATGTCAAGTTCTTTGTTTTTTGTTTATAAAATAAGTTTCTAGTCCTCGTGATTGGAGGGAAGATACTGAATTTATGATCAAAGCATAATACAAAGACTCAGAAATGAAAAAGTATAAATATAAAGGCTGGTGCTTATTTGATTGGTTAATAGTATTTTTAAAACTTTAGAATTTTCAGAGGAAAAATGGGGAAAATTCTGAAAGGCAGGAGGGAAACAGCATGAGCTCAGGATCAGCAGTAGTTCATTTGCATTTTGTTTTCAGCGTGGTCTGAGGAATAGTTTAGTGGTCTGAATACTAGCTTTGAAATCCCTGTGCAAGTTGAAGCTGTATCTACAGTATCAGCAGCAGGACTAGGAACAAAATTCACACCTTCACACCTCTACAAAGAACAAGTATAGCAGTGAGAATTTATTACATATTTAGCTGGCCATTTAAACAAAGATTACTGAAACTGTTCTGTCTGGTAGAACTTATCTGTGTCCTTATTAGCTGACCAAGAAATGCACTATTCGTCATTCATCCGTGTGATGTTTCTGTGCCTCCGCCTGCTTGCTTGGCGAGATTTCCTCTTCTCTCCCCACTTGTGAGTGTTTGGGCAGGGAAAGTACTTACTAAAGCAAATTTCCAAGGTATTTTTCTTTATTCTTCTGGTTTAATTCCTTAAATTAAGATCATCGCTGTTAGTAAATGTTATGTGTCGGTTCGCACACTAGTCATTAGAAATGCTATGGGAATTGCTGGGTGGAATCGTAAGTTCTTTATTGTGTGGGAATCAGACTGCGTGATACTGAGGGTCTTCTATGACTCCAAGAGCTGTGAAATAGCTTTCAAGACTTAAAATGGATGGTTATGAATAATTTGCCTTTTCTCTCTGTAAATTCCATTACAAAAAATAACAATAACAATAAAATTGCAAATAAAAGACTTTGTTCGCCTAGGGAATTGTTTAGTTTTTTATTTGGATTGTAGTACTACCCAGTCCCCAAAAAGAATTAGGGTCTGTCTCTAATAAATGTTTGGGTAGAAATTAAGAGGTTGTCCCTGCTTTAGATCTTCATAATCTACATCAGAGATTCATACAAATGAGAGGAAACATTGCTATAGGCAAAATGTCAAAGGACGTTGTGGTGATTATCCTTTCGTACAGATGGGCCAAGCAATTCTAAATCACATCTGAATTGTATAGAGTGTGGTAGGCACAGGACTATTCTGTGGATGAGGCAAAACAGTGTAAATTGTGACTCTTTTTTTTTTTTTTTTTGAAGGCTGAAAATTCAAAAGAAACTATGCTGAAAATTGACTTCCAGATAGAATACTTTTGATTTTCAGCTTCTTTCCACAAAAAAAAAATTCTTTCAATTTTCGGTAAAAGTATTTTTCTTTCAAAAACCTCATTCAGCTGCAAATAAAATTTTTATTGATGTTTTCACAAATACTTTTCTTTTTTTATCAGTCTTTGTTGGGGAAAAATTGGAACCTAGTAATAGTGGCCTGTGGGACGTCGGTTTTTGTGACCGCCATGGCTTGAAAACTTGTTGAAAGGAACCTAAAAATGTGTATGACTTCTTAAAGCCAAATGCCAAACCACCCCCATACACTTTTGAAATCCGTTGGGATTCTTACCAGGGTATTCTCCATAGAGTGTAGTTCAAAACAGCATTGCCTGAAAGAGATTTTAGGTAGAAAGTATCTCCAGAATTTTAAGTCAGTTCCTAACTGTGTTTTGTTGATGGGAGGGAGGAGTAGTGTTTTTCTTTGTGAAGTAGTGTTTTTCTTTGTCTTACCTTGGTTTTCCTGTTTCTTAAACAGAATGACTACTTGCAGAAGAAAATAAAAAGAGATACCCATTGCTTTTCCCCGCCTTGCTTCCACTTGTAGAAAGTCTCCTTCCTCTAGTGAGTAAATCAGGGCAGGTGCCAGGAGTGCTGCTTCCCCAGCCAGCAGCATAAGGAAACTGTCTGGCTGTACTGAGAAAGTTTTCCCAGCTCTGTGTTTATTAAAATTGTGAGGAGAAGCAGGAGCATTGAAAGCTTTTTGGAAACTTAAGGAAAAAAAAAAGCTTTAGCTGGCATTTTATGTTAGGGATTTTATACAATGCTGACAAAAAAACCAAAATCTTAAGACTCTATTTTCATCCAGTAAATCTTCGGAGTGCCTTGAAAGCTTGAAACTTCTTTTGCTAGACCACTTTAGAGCAGCTAGGAAGCTATTGTATGTAAAATTTGTACTGTTTAGTTTCAGAAGATCAGGTGGATTTTCTTGGACCCTGAAGAATAAACTTAAAGATACAGAGAAAACTGTGAGTCTGTCCTCTAGATACAATGCAGTTGAGGGTGAGGGCAGAGTTATACGTTAGCAGGTCTTAAATGGAAATCTTTGTACCGCCATAGAAAGCCAAAGGACACTGTAATATTTAAATCAGAGTTTCCTCCAAGTGAAAATAAAATAAAGGAAATGGTGCGACTTGGCAAATAGATCTTGACCTCATGCTATTTTTACAAGTCAGACAGATGTGCAGTCTCCGATAAGCTGGTACCCAGGGCGAGCTATCAAATCAGAAATCTGTGGACTCACTCTTCAAATCCCAGCACTAATCGCAATGATAAAGAGCTACCTTTCGATTAATCCTGTCCTGGACTTTAGACGAAAGATACTGCAGTTTAATTACTGAGTGAAATCCACTTTGTCTGATCTGCCAGTCTGCACTGTAATGTCATAATATAATCAGCTTCACCCCTGTCTGAAGCTCTAGGGCTGTGAAGTCCAAGGACTTGTTTGATTGGAAGAAATAAAACGATGTTCAAACAACCACCAGCCACAGGGCTGTAATTACCAAAATCTTGTTTGCATCTGTCTGTCATTTTCACCATTGGTTTTATTATGACACGAAGAAGCAAGGAGAGATCATGGTGGATAAGAACAGCAACCTGACAGGTGACAAATCAAGATGTGGGATGGTTTTCTTGTAGAAAATAATCATTGTAAAATATTCAGGCTAATTAAACTGGGTCTCTTTCTTGCATGTTTCCCATCGGCTTTGGTGACACGTGCTGGTTCAAGCAAAGCCAGCCATCGGTACTGTCATTTCATAATTAAAACCTGTAACTGAGCTGGGAGTGCCTCCACCGGCGGTTCCAGCGCAGGGATGGAGTCGTGTGAGTGTGAGAAATCGTATTTCTACTCATGTGAGAGAGGCAGCATGTCTGCCACAGTGGGAGATGCTTCCTCCCACCCCTCTTAGCAGATTTAGCCATGATTTGGAGGGAGTGTTTCTTCAGACAAAGAAAGAGGCCATGGCTCACTGAAACACATCACTTAGCACGCCTTGCACAGGTGCATGGCTCGCCCCCCACAGCCGTGTGGGAGCTCACTGCATCAACTCACACTGAAAGCAGTGGGAGAATTTAGGATGCTCCTGATCTTTTGGTGTCAGGCCTTCTTCCCCTCCACCTCCTTTATTAAGGGTGCAACCAGGGAGCGTTGGCAGAATTTCTTTTTAATGTTCCATGGAGAGTATTGTTCTGGAGAAGTTCATTACCTTTTCCAGGCTCATTTCGCAGAGCTGACTGAACAGCGGTGACTTCCTCTCACCTCTGACCTCGGCAGAGCTGGATCATTACCAAGAGGTGAAGACATCCAAAGTTTTTAACATGTTTTGTTCGGATATTTTTCTGGCCATGCCAGGGAGATTGTGCTTGTGATGTGGAAAGAATAGCTGACAAAGCTCTCAAAAATGGTTTGTTCTCAAGTTATTGCTGGACATAGATGCTAACAGCCAGAAAAGGAAACACACTTTTTATCTAGCTGCATCTTTTAGGGAGGGCACTCCCAGCCTGTGGTTGGGTTAAGTGTGGTTGGATTTGCTGACATCTTTTCGTTGCTTAGGTTTTATTCCCCCAACCACATCAGAATCCTCATTTATCTCACATTATTTTCTTATCATTCCGTTTTCTCTGCTTTTCCCTTTGCATCTTCTTTGTCTTTTGGCCATTTCCACACAGATCTTTCTTTTTCTTCTTCCATGGTATAGTCACTCAACCCCTTACCATCTCAGTTGCACTTTGCACTATTCCACCCTTCTAGAATGGAGTTCTTACAGTGTCACTTTCTCCCAGCTCTTCTTCCCTAAAAGCACTCACGGTTTCCATCTCTATCCATTTGTTTTTATAGAATGAGCTGGTAGATTATTGTGAACCACACCTGGAGTTTGACAGTAATCCCTGTGCTGCTCCTCCTCGCAGAATGGGCTTGTCCAACACCTATAACTGAAGGGGCCAAGCCCGGGGTGAGATGAATGCTCTCTGGGTGTCCTGGAGCTGTAGCCTGTTGGCAGATTTCCGTGCACAGACCAGTTCTCCTCTGTACTGCAAAATCAGAGCAATGTCTTGGGGCAGAGGCTGGGGGCGAGGAAGAATATCAGACAGGAGTTGTAAGCAGTATGTGTCTGTGCCTTAAACTTGCAGTACATTTACTTTCTTCCTCTTCCTTTTGTAGCCTGTAGCTGACAGCGATGCCTAGCATTGCCTGTCAGCAGGGATGGCATGCAGGGTGTTTTGCAATGGAAATCTGGCTTTAAACCTAACTGGGTTTGTCACTACTGTTTTAACTTCTGAATGGTATTTAAACATTACAGTCTGCAGATTCCGTTCCAGCCGGATCTATCCGGAGGAGGCTGTCTAGAGAATCTCTTCTGAACCAGCTCTGACCAGCAGCAATGGCCCTAACACTTTATTTGTGTAGTTTCACCCTCCGTGTAATCCTTTCCTTTAGAAACAGCAATGTCAGAAGGAAGATGTGCACAGCTTTTAAATACCAAGACTATTTTTCAGCATGAAGGAGTCCATCTAGTTACATGGTCTTACTACGACCACTGGTGTCTTGCTTCCCAGGGGAAAAGTATCAGGGAAACCTGAACAATAGTTGTATGGCCAGTTGCTCCAGGAATTATTTCTTTTCCAAATGCGAGGATAAGGGAGGGCATAGGCTAGCATATTATAGCACCTAAGAAGAAAAGAAAAAATTGGTCTGTATTGATCAGAACAAATTGTGTTAGTTTCTAACAGGAAAAGGGTACATGCAGGTGGAGTGCAGGTTTAGTGTGGAAATGCGTCGCTACAATACACAGTGATGTGAAGTTCCCATCTTCTGAAAACCTCAGTTCATACTCAGGTGTTTGGTGTGCTTACAGACACAAAGATGGGGCATTCTTAATGCAATGGCTCTCACATGCTTTGATGTGGGAAGTTTTGTGTGCACGATGCTGTACTGCAGTCCAGCTGCACCTTTGGGGCTTTCTGCATAGATGTGGCACAGGTTCTGGGGTAGTTTTAGACTACCACCACATTCTTTGGACTGACATAGGAACTTGTAAGAAGACCCAACTCAAAATGTTCATGGCTATTTAGATTATTTTAGCCCCTTACCTGCTCTGGAAAAATGAGTTTCTCTTTATCACTCAATGATATTTGCAGGCTCGTTGTCTTAGATACCACGGCATCTTCTGCAAAACTGTGCTGCTGTTAGCCCTAGTACTGGGTGAATTAATAATTTTTGCTGTGCAAAATCAAAGCAGCAATGATGCATAGTTAGAGGACGTAGCACAGATAGGAGGAGATAGAGGAGAAAGAGGAGAAGCAGGCAGAGGAGTGATCTGACGATCGGAGAGGAAAAGCAGAAGACTCAAATCCCATCCTTCATCACCCATGATGCTGTCTGTTCATATTTATTCCTTAGCCCTCATACTGCTTGCTCACGCGTAGTTTTGTGCCAATACTCATATTAGCCCTACAGTTTAGGCTGAGCTCCACATGCACATGGCTCACAATGACATCTTCACAAGTACATTGAAGTGTTATCAGCATGTTCCTGGGTCCCACATGGCACAACCGAAACCTGCTGGAAGTAGAGTGAGACTTGTCTACACTGGGAGCAGTTCCATTCAGGTGCATGAATCAAGTCCAACTCATGGACGATCAGGAGCAAGAGTGAATCTCAAGTCTGTTCCTCAGATGTGTAAAGTACTGGGAAGTAACTAATTTTCTAATTGAAAATTATGGAATCATGGAATCACTAAGATTGGAAGACACCTGCAGGATCAAGTCCAACCTTTGACCAAACACCACCATGTCAACTAGTCTATGGCACTAAGTACCACGTTCAGTCATTTCTTGAACGTTTCCAGGGATGGTGACTCCACTGCTTACTTGGGCAGCCTGTTCCAGTGACTAACCACTCTTTAACTGAAGAAGTTCTTCCTGATGTCCAATCTGAACCTCCCCTGGCACAAGCTTGAGGCCATTTCCTCGTGTCTCTACGTGCATGGGAGAAGAGGCTGCCCCCCACCTTGGTACAACCTCCTTTCAGATAGTTATAGAGAGCATCAATGTCTTTCCTGAGCCTCCTTTCCTGAAGGAAAATTGCACCATGGTGCTGATGAGAACACTTCACTATTATCTTCATTTCATCATATCACTCTCTTTTCTCTTTAGCACAAAGGCTTTGATGAAGGGAGCTTTCTGGTCACTTCTGGTGACATAGAGATTCAAAACTTCAGGGATCTAGATCTGAAGATGTTTGGCCAGCTTATTTTTTTTTTTAAATGTTTGAGACCTGTTATTTCTGTCCTAGTGAAGAAAGTTCTTATCCACTGGCCAGCCTTAATTAAAATTACCCTCTCCCTAGCAGCAAGCCTGATGGCAGCTCACTGTTCTCTTTGTCTAAGCATTGTCACTTTGCGCACCAGAGAGAGGGGTTCTGAGAGTCCCAAGGAAGGAGGAGAGCCAGGTCTTCTGCTCAGCATAGGAAAGGTAAAGCACACCCCAGAACTGCACAGAGTGGCTCCTCATCCATTTCCTAATGAGCACCTTGCTGACATCAGCCAGCCTTGCGTGTCCATCAGCCAGGTCACCCTGGCATTCATCAGAAGGCAGGGCTGTGTTTATATTGCCTGTGGTCATGCTTACCCCAGTTTTTAAATGGAAGTCAAATTGAAGCCCTCATGATTCTGCAAGAGTCAGAGGAGAGTTAATATTTTTGGTCTCCAGTCCTGCCAGTGCTGTTAACAATGTTTTAAGGGCAGAAGGCAACTGCTAATTGTGATGTAACTTGAATGATTTCATCGCTTCACTCCTCTCACCCTACTGGGACATTCATCAACTCTTCCTGGTCACTGTTGACCTGGGATGCCAGAAATCTGGCAATCTCGAATCGCAGCTTAGCCAACCTGGAGATGATTTATCCACTCTGGTCCATTTCTGTATTTTTTTTTTTAATGCAGTTATATGCAGAATAATCTCATGCTTAGAACTGTATGGAGACTTCTGATTTTGTTGTGCTTTAGAATTGTTTCTTTTCCACACAGCTAAACTATATCATGTGAAGGGTGAGGAAAAAACTCCTTTTAACATCTTGTTGCCAATCCCCCAAGCTGTACATTTTTCCCTAAGACCACGTGTCTCATAAATCATAAAATACCCTTTTTGGAATAGTTACCAGTTGTAGACTTTTTCCCCTTCAGCATAGAGAGTAGTTGAGAAACCAGGGGCACTTCACTTGACAATCAGAGCCTCTATTGAATTAATCCACAGGTCTAAAGAGATCAAAATTGTTTGAATTGACCCCATCTGAAGGGGGTTGCCAATCTGAAGAGAAATCCCTTAAGCTTTCTGCTTTCTTGTCATGTACTGTCTCCCTTTGTCAGTTCGTGTCCAAGGTCTCTATTTTCATTTTTCTTAGGGATAGCAGGAGCTCTAGCAATATCTGTCTTTATAAAGCCTTCAATGAGAGAGCAAGAGACTGAGCAGGAGAGTGTGGGGGGAAGGATAAAATGTACTGGGTGAGTATCTGACCCTGGAGTACCTTCTGCTGTCTCTGAGAACCGCAACCTTATCGAGAATCACACTTGTGGCTTCTGTGGCAAAGGATGACAACAAAAGCAACTTTGTCCACCACAATGACTGTTCAGAATCGAGGCCTGGATTTCAAAACAAATGCATTTGGAGCATAGATGTGGAAAGGAGGAGAAGCACAAGTGTTGCTTATTGGGGGCCCTGCAGACAGAAAATTATTGTGTTTCTAACGCTATTGATTTTTTGCAGCAGCTGATATTTCAATCTGAGTGCAGCATGTCTGAGAGTCTACGCACACTGTCAAGAAGAAATATGATAGTGTCTTAAAAGATTAATAATATCACTGGTCCTCAGGAGGCCTGTCTTAATTCACTGGCCTGTTCCTTGGCATGTACTGTAATTTATCTAGTCTGATTTGAATAGCAAATGGCAATCGGCTGCCATTAGGGAAATAGGCATCAGTCTTATTGATCCAGGATGGGCTGGATTTTATTTAAGGAGAGCTGCAAAATGTTATTAACTTCCGGATGAGAGGCTGGAGGTGGAGAATTTTTTGCAGTGTTCCAAGGCGGGGTGAATTACACTGAATCCTGAAAGCCCTGAAATAGATAGTGGGAAGGGGGTGGTCAACTGCTACCACTTTGTTTTCAAAGACACCAGTTACTTCCAGCACAACTGTTCTCTTTCCTGGGCTCTCTGTAGGTCTGTGTCAGTGACTTAGCTGTCTTCAATGGAGGCAAGGGTGCTGACATTTGGGGAGAAGAAAAAGTGGTGGATGATCTTCCTGTTGATTCAGATGATGTCTTCACTGTGGCACATGAATTGTGGGTTTTCCAGGCCCCCTCACTATGCTTCACAAGAGCTCTGCAGTTTAACCTCCTCGTGGGGAATGTGTGATCCTTGCTGATGCTCTGCTTTTACCTGTGTTTGGAATGGCCACCAGTGCTTCCCGAGGGGAGTGGCAGATGTGGCTAGAAGGGAGGTAATACTGCATTGGCTGTAAAGGTCCTGTTCTGGATCCCTTTTCGTACCAGTTCTTGCCAGCAGTCACCATGGACAAGAAAAACAGGTTTTGGATAATATTTAGGTGCTCCAAATCCAGCTTTATTTTTCAGTGGACAGTGTTGTTAAGTGTCATGCTGAGCTATGGGTGTAAGGAAGACCGGTGCAGTTTCAGTCTCTACGAACACAGAAAAGAAATCTTATGGCAGTGTTGGGAGTCTGAAAACTGAAGTGTTTTTGATAAAACTAAACATAAAGAAGTAAAATTACAGCAAGTACCTTGGGAAATTTCCAGTCTCATGGTGTGCCACTGTGGAATAACCTCCCCAGGGAAGAGGTGGGAGCCCAGTTATTTGGCACTCTCTAAAGTTAGACTAGATAGAGCATCAGAAAAAAGAGCATAAGGAATACCCCAGCTCAGGTGGGAGGATGGACTAAATGATTAAATACCGCAGGTCTCTCCAGCTTTAATCGCTGTAACTCTTTGATACGTCAGACTCTCCCAGCAGGAATCACTAAAAAGAAGGATCCAGGAGTGCTGTCTATTAAAAGCTTAGAGCTGCTTCCGCTCCATCAGGAGACACTGTAAGGAACAGTGGAGGAGTGTTGTACGTAGGGGGAGTTCAAAGCTACCCTTCAGTCCCGCTCTCCCTGGGAAGCCTGCTCCTCAGGGAGCAGTGTGGGAATGGTGGCTCCGGGGAGCTCACAGACTGTCCTGCACCAGGCTCCCTGCAGGAGGCACTGGGAGGGCTGGGCAGGGGCTGCTCTTTCGGGAGATGGGAAGCAAGGGACGGGGAAGGGAGGGCGCTCTGGTCAATGTTGGCTTTTCACCTTCGAGAAGCTTCTTGAAGCTCACGAGAAGTTCTTACCGACATCGTTTTCCAACAGTATTCACGATAAAGAGGAAAAAGTGCAGCAACATTTGAGAGAAGTATTTCTTCTTACTGGCATTCAGTTTCTTTTGCACCTAAAACATGGGGATAGAGAGCAAAGCTCTGCAGGAAATGGCCACGCGCAAAAGCAATAAAATAAATTGAAACTGACTTTGGGGCTTTTTTGAGCAGTGGTAATTGCTATACATTGTGATGTTTGCATAAGAAATTAGTTAATGTGTAGGAGAATGACATGTGATATATTTTATTTGCCTGATGACTGTAGTCTCTGAGTGAATGACTTATTAAGGTTAATAAAAAAAAATTTGCTTGTGACTTGTAATAATTCGATTGCTAGAATTTAACGTTCCCTTATGCACAGTTGCCTAAAGGGGGGAAACTAAATTATACATACGTTCTAATGACCGACTGGCTATGCTTTTATTTATTTCTTAATAGCGGTTTGAGAACAAACAATGTGTTCTAAATTGTTGGTCTGTCTGTCTTTCTGCCTGCCTGGGCAGGAACGTTATGGCTTTCTTAATTCTCCTGTGTGATTTATCATCCCCAATTCATTGTTTTGCATAACTCTGCTCAAAATGAAGAAATGTCATTATTTTGCAGTGAAAAAGTTGTCATTTGCATAATGCCTGCCATTAATTATTGTGAGACTAATGCAGTTGTTGATATTTTTAGGGCACAGTGGTACATCCTGCACCTTGTATAATGTCATTCTGAAAACATGGGTAGTTAATAGGTGCCACAACACTGCACAAATGCAAGAAAGGAGGAGAAGAAGAAGAGGAAGGGCACATAATGGAACAGGCTGTGATCTTTATTTAGATTTTTCTTCTCCTGAAATACATGTTGAAAGATGACTAGAAACAAAAGCAAAGGCTAGGAAGCTGTGACACCCAAGAGAATGAGGGAATGAAGAATCAGAAATGTTCCTTTCTACGTATGTTAGTCAAGATGGACCTAAATAAAACTCTCTCATGCTGATGTTCCCTGGAATTTGAGAAAACTCCTGGCAGTAGTTAGTGACTGTTATCCCATAACTGGCAGTTTTTCCTCTCGGAAAAGTCATTTGTTACTTGTTTTAGTGGCTTATTTATTTTTACCACGGAGTTATTTTATGATTCTTTTTTAAACGTGTAACGTGAAAAGGGCAGCTTTCGTGCAACAGCCTTCCTGCTGCCCCCTGGTAGCGGGCAGTTTTTGAGCCTGGGGTTGTGATTGTATCCTAATGGGAAGAAATTACTTCAGAAGTCCATTAAACATCAACAGATCCAAAGGCTTTTGGTATCTTTACTAGAGAAGAAGCAGCTCTACATCCCTTTGCCATTCTACAGATCTCCTATGTCCTTTCTCTGTTCGCTGATGTATCTTAAAATGCCAGAAGGAGCAAACATGGCCATTTACTCCTCAGATCCTGAGGTTCACTGCCTCCAGAGGGATGTTGTTTTGTCTCCTGTTTTCTGCCATTAGAATTAAAACAACAACAAAGAAAATTAAACCACAAAAGTTCAAATAATGCTAAGAGTCTAACTGAAACCCACAAAGGGCAGGAAATTCATCTCCAAGCGTTGCCAGTCTGTCCTCAGCTCACCCTATTGTCACAGAGAACTGAAAGTTGTTCCTACAGTGTGTGATCTTACAGACCACAAATTCTGCAATATGTAGGCACAGAACACAATAGAGGAACAGACACTGAGCTTTATTCTCAGTTTTTTGGATGTGGTAGGTGCGAGACAGACCCTTAAGGTAGCAGAACATAAGGTTATTTTTTAATGTGTTTTTATGCACTTAGAACACAAGTGCAGTATGTAAAAAGTGTTTCGTGAAGTTGTCATTCCTAGTTACAAACTACACCACAACTATAAATTGCAATCTTTAACATTATAGGAACAGTCCATGTGTCAGTGGTTGATTTCTTACATCCATACCACTGCCCTTGCTTGAGACTTTTCAGAAAAATATAATTTAGAATACCTCATGCTGGCAAGAATCCTAGAGAATACAAATCAGAAGGAGAAATTTCTGCATAAGACTGTAACAACAGAATGTCATAACTTTGCTCTTCGTTGTGCCAGTGATCTGAGTATCTCCAAGGGCTTTGCGAATCTTGCAGCCGTATATCCTTCGAGACGCTTTTCCCAATTCACAGGGTTAGAGAGACGGTGTCGTAGGAAGGAGGTCCCTGTCCATGGTATCCCGCCCCCACTGGAGAGGTTTATGCTGCAGATGAGCTGCAAATCTGATGGAAGAGCATGAATTCTCGGGGTGCTCTTTGTGTAAGATGAGTTCAGGAGATGCTCAGCCCCCCTTAGAATGAGCAGAGCTAAATTTCCTTCCTGTCTTTGATACAGGCTCCCTGTGTGGTCACAAAAAAAGTCGCATCATTTCTCTCGTAATTTTCATCAATGAGGAATTAAAATCATTCCAGACATCTGAGGGTACATTGTGAGGATTAATTCACCAAGATTGTTGAGATATTCAGATGCTATATTGATGAGTACCACAGAAAATCCAGAAACAAAACCCCATCTTATTTCATGCAAGACTTGGATGCCACTCAGTAAACAAGACTTGGGGCCACACACTGAACAGAGAGGGAAAAAAAAAAAAGAGTACTTGAATTAGTCTCATTCCCTGGATGCTATCCATTATACAGAACACAAAATATACAATCATAACGTGGAAGATTGTATTGTAACACTACAGCTGTTGTGACAGACTTCATTTTGATATTTTCATACTTTTGCGTGCTTTGCTCTGTGACCTGAATGTTTTTGCTTGGTTTTAAAAGGCATTTTTGAGCATAACATGCACAATAGACTAAGTGCAGCTCCCAGAGAAATCACTCCATAGTGTAAATGCTGAACAGCCATTAGAGCCAAAGCGGGTGTCATCACTGGTAATTACAAAAGTTTGGTGGTTTTCATCTCAGAAATTAATTTCACCTATTGGAATCTCATCCAGTTAGGAAAATATGTTGTATCTCTATATCACAAGTCTCCTGAAAGAATATTTTGTTCTCCAAACATTTCTCTGTTTCACTCTTTAACATTTTGTCCTTAACATACACTTTAACTATGGTTGTACATGGGGAAGGATATTAATCAACATCCGGTAGGTTGGCAGTGCAATAGTAAATCATCAGTTGCAGCCATAATCCATGTGCTCCATAAATTCATTTTGAAGCCGGAATCTCTGTGATCTATGTGATAGCCATGTTGAAGCTTAGCTGCTGTCTGGTACACGTCGGATTGGTTCATTCTGCTCTTCAGAAATGTGCATTTCTTGGTGTGGAGTAGTGTTTTCTGCTTTTGCATCTTTGCATTTAATAGCTGTGATGGAAAGGGCTGCTAAAACCTAGGCTGTATTTTCTGATTTTGTCCGGTTGCTTTTTGAAACCATTTTTCCTTTTGGCACCGAAAGCATCCTGTGCCAATGAATTCCACAATTTAATTACAGACTGTGTGAAAACATACTTCCTTTTGTTTGCTTTAAACCTGGTGCTTGATAACTTCTTTGGATGCTTTCTAGAAATATGTAATGAGAAATAGGGAGCAATTATTAACAGTTCACCTTGTCCTTGTTTGTTATGATTTTATCAAGCTCCTTTATATTTCTCTCAATCATTTATTTTCCAGGGCAAAGAACCCAACGCTTTTTAATCTGTCCTTGCACAGAAGTTGTTTTGTGCTTTGAACATCTTTGTGCCCTTTTCTGCATCTTTCTGGCTGCTTATTTCCTCTTTTGTCTTGAGAGTTGAAACCTACGTAGAGCGTTCAGTGTGTGAGTCGACGATGGATTTTATTAGAAGGATATCGTTGTGATTTTAGTTTTGTTTTCTAGCTCTTTCTTAATAATCCCCAAGGGGTTTTTTCCCTCCTTTATCATCAAGTCTGAATATTGAGCAGGTTCTTTCATAGGTGTATCCTCAAGGATTCCATGGTGTCTTTCCAGTGTAGCAAGAGCTAAATTAAATCCTATTTTGTTGTATGAATATTTAGTATTTTTTTCTCATATGTCATGATAACATTCTTTTAGAAAGTTACTTTGGTGAGGGTTTAGTTTTTAATTTTTAGCAACATATGCCTGTTGCCTCCTTCTGAGAACTGTATTGATTTGTGAATCAAAATTTCCATCTGCAGAAATTCATGTTGTGTCTTCCCCGTTTTATCTGCTCAAGTGTCTGTTATTATTTATTATAATTTCTACCAGTTTCTATGGCTTAGGCTATAGACCAAGTGATCTATGTGGATCTTCCTAAAGCCCTTTTCTACTATTGCCATTAAATCACTTTCTGTTCTTTTGTTGTGCAAGAGTTATTAGTTAAGCTCTTTCATGACTGAGTTTCTTTATAACGGTTTCTTTTATAACTGTTAGAGAGGAACCATTTATTCTTTCCATTGCACATTTTCTCAAATTTAACCTTCCCGAGAAGGGATTTCACTTGCAAACCTTTTAAAACTACTCTGTAGTGAACACAAATGCAAGGAATTTATTTGGAATTTTTGTTCTTTGACCACCCCTTTTGCACCTCATGCGTTGGCAGAAACAGATTTTATGTAAGGTGTTCAGAAAGGTTATTTATGGCTTTAAACAGCTGTTCCTCAAGATTTTCGTGGGCCTGCCTTATTCAACATTTTATTTTTAAAAAATCCACAAAACATACACTTTTTTTTCTGCTTTCTGTGTTTCAGTGTAACTTCCTCTTTTTGAATGGTGTCTTTTTACTTCTAGTAAATCCCTTCACTTGGCTTGCTTTAAAAATCCTATTATTTTCTTGTTTTCACATGTGGCCATACATTTGTTTTGTGAGTTCTGAGTAGAAATGAATTACTGCAGGACAACTTTCAAGGTTCTTTCATTTAAAAGAACCGTATTATGCATTTCTCCTGGAGATTTTTGCCCTCTTGCAAAGGATTTTCATCTAAAGTGGCAACCAAATTATGACAGTTTACAACCCAGCATATTCAGGTAAATCAGAACTGTTTAGGGATCTCTTTAGTACCTCAGGCTGTAATTTGCTGTGTCTGCCAGACAAACTGCTGAGATGTTCCTCAAAATGATTGAGGCAGACAACTGGGGGTCAGGATTATTGCAGCTATTCTAAGGAAAGGCTTTCCTGTTACTTGTAACAGACGTGAATCTCTGATAACATATCTTCTAACAGTAGCATCTTAAAACATTTTACCTTTAGCTGCTTCTTTTTAATTTCCTTTTTTCTCCGTTCCTTATTTTAAATAGGATTTTCTTCCTGAAATTATATATTGCTATAGTGGATTTTGTTGTTATTTTTTCAGTCCTATAGAGAACTGAATTTACTTGTGTTATGTTCATTATTACAAAGTGGTTCTTTAATATGCACATATTAAAGTAGGTTTAGTTATCTTAGCACTAAAACAAAGTTGCTCCTTCTTCCATAGGTTTTCTGCCTCTGAAGTCTTCCATTTTGCTTTTCATAGTCACTGTTAGCATCTTAGTAGGATGGTGCATGGTATGATTCTAACACCATTCTCTTTCTTTTTAGGCATGGAATTAAAACCCGTGGAGATTTTTGTTACTTTTAAAATTTTACTTATTCCTTTTATTTATATCTATTTTAATTTGCAGCAACAATCCCTCATCTGTGCATTCTGCTCTGATTATTATGAGGTGCACTCTAGTATTGCAATGTACAACATCTTCTCCCACTGCTCAACTTGTCTTATATGTCTTTTGTTTGTTTGTTTGTTTGAAATAAATGTTTCACTCCTCTTAGTCCTTAGTTTTTGTGTTGAGGTGCTTATGCATTTGTCCTGACTGTGTAAGATATTCTACTCAGAATGACAGCAGACTTGTTTTGGCTGTTGAGTCAGTTCTTTGCTGTATTTGGTACCTGAATTTTACCATCTTGAGTTCTTTTGATACAGAGTCCTCATGGTTTCACCCACAGTTGATGCATTTTTCTGGTCTGTGTACAGTTCTGTACCCCTAGCCTTAATATCTCTCAGACAGTATTTTTAAATCTGCTCCACCTTCTCTAGTTAGAACCGTTTCTCCTTTGTAGGATCCCTCACATCTAAAGGATTCTTAAGCTAAACTTCTCTTAAATAACGCTCAGCCTCCAAAAAGAGCAAGTTTATTGTAATATCTGACTTGCTACCATCCTATTCAGTCACTCATTCGAGCTAATACACTTCTGGGATTAGAAATTCGTCAGATTGAGCTCACAAAGTAGTTTTGCTTTTATGTTACGTATTGGCTGACACATTTCCCTGTCTTTTGGCTCGTCAAGATTCCTGCCTCCCACAATCTCGGGGATGCCTCTACCCTGGAGGACCTTCAAGACCTGGAAGCCCTCCCAGTAAAGCATTGTAAAAAATATTTTAAATGGGTTTCAGAGTACATCAGAATCTCAATTATCTAAAGAACATGGGACGAACACTGAATAGGGCTTGATAATCGCGTTTACCAGTAACCAGAATGCCCTGCATGCCCATGGATCTGTGGAAATAATTAGTAATAGAAGCAATTTACCATTTAATTAATAAATGACAAGGGGCAAAACCTTGTCTGGGTTCACTGAATTTGGATAATTGAGGCTCCACTGTATTTTAAAATCTGAAATATTAACCATTATTCTGTGTGCTTGAGATAATAATCATTTAAAAAGTGTGCACATAACAGGACCTAAGCCTAGTTGTATTATTTCTATAAAGGAAGAATTTCATAATGTCCTACATGCAGAGGTTTTCTCTGCAAGAAAAGATCACATTTTTCTTAAAGTATTTGGACCCTGTGTCCTTAAATATATAGATCTGTGTCATCTTTGAATCTGTAACTACATTCAGGAGCCAGTGAGGAATTTCAGAGGGCAATGAATAACCTCTCACCACGATGAGTAAGAACTAGTGCAGCAGAACATCTTCAGACTGGTTCTTATCTCAGCTGCCCACAAAGGAATTTAAGATTGATGGAGATAACTTAAATTTTATAATGAAACAAGAAAGACAGTAGAATTGGTGCCTACCATAAATAGCCATTCAGAATATGCTGAAGGAAGTGGATTGTGGAAAGCTGGGGTTGAAGACAGACATTCGTGGCTTATAGTATATTCCAGTGGGTTTAACTGCCGTAAAACACTGGTTTTCTGCCTCTTCAAGTCCTTGAGAAAAGATTTCCAGGCTTCTGCCTTCCTGAGTTTTGCATGTCTGTCGTGCCATCTCACACATTTAATAGTTCCCACCTCTGGCATTAAAGCAGTGTGACTGAAGAATGAGGGCCGAGCCTCTAAAAGATGGCATCCTTAGCATCACTCCTAAGATGTCAAAAACTGTGATTCCCTTCTTTTTCTCTCAGTCATGTTGTTTGTTGCATTCTATCTTTTCATCCCTCAAATCTCCTCTTTTCTGCCGTGGTTGTAAGGGATACTGCAGAAGAAAATTGGTGTGGTCATAAACGACTCTGCATTTAAGTCTGAAAGCAGGGAGAATGGGAAAAGACTAATCTTCTTCAGAAGGGCTATCCACTGCTAGGAACCCGCTACTGGAAGCAATCTATTCCCGTGCCCAGGCGGCTGACTGTAAATCAGTTTGGTTTGTACTGTCCTTTCCAAATATACAATAATCGTCAGAGAATAGGCAGTCCTCGCAGAAGTGTGATTCCAGCCCCACACAGATGTCTCATTCATAAGAAATCGGAGAAATTAACAATAAAACCATGCCATGAAGTTCTAGGTGTCAGGGAGTTCTGTCTGTTGCTTCTGAAGAAGAGAGTAAAATTGTTCATTTCAGCCAAGCTGTTGCTGCGCTCACATAAAAAGTGTTGCAGAATTTGGTGTGCACAGTTGTTTCTGCTCAAGGGATCCATTACCAGAAAAGTGGGGACATTGCATCAGAAATGATGAGTTGGCACCATTCATGGTGGTAAGGGAAGCTTGGTTATGCAATGAGCCACATCCTGCTCTCCTGACTCTCTGAGTAGCTCTGTTGAAGTCAATAGTAATTCCATCCATTAAAACCAGTGGAACTACTTGCATCAATAAGATAAGTAAGATTTGGCCCAAAGGTTGGTTGATATCAATGTTTTTAATCTCTCATTTTCATAAGTGCTCGGTTCATTCAAGCAATTTAAAGTGAGGTGAATAAAGAACATTTTGTGCTTTGAATAGTTTGGCATCACACACGGACAGAGCATGTGATTAATACCATATTGTTGGCTTTGTTCTTTGCTTTTCAGTTGTGGCTGGCAATGTCCTTTTCATAATTGCTGGTATCCCCCCGAGCCTATATAATCACTCTCTCCAGATTTTCTGTGATGCCCTTAGATTTTTCCTGCACTCAATGTAACATGTTCCTGTATTTACTTACCCTTCCATCAGAACTATAATGTGTTTCTGATGTGCTGCTCTGACACGATCGGAGCTGACGTGGAGCGATGTATCTACCTGACAATGTTTCCCAAACCAATATGTTATTGGTACTTTCTTGAGCGAAACCATGGCATTCCTTTGTAGTCGTGCTTCTGGGAAAACCTGGGGAAGCTCACTGGTTCAGTCAGTGGTGGTGGATGGGAAGTTGGGCTTGAATTTCAGACATTATGGTTCACTTGGCTGCCTAAAATAATAGAATTAGGGGATAAGCAATGAAAAATGGACAATCTGGTTCTCTTCGTGGAAGTACAAACATAGAATACTTGGAGCATGATAGTCCTGATACTTTCTACTGAGAACAGTCAATATATGATATTGCTGCTGAAGCACCACTATGGTTTCTGCAGAAACATGAATGAGGAATGGCATTGCTGAAGACAAAGCTCTAGTGCCAATGTTGGTGAAATCCCATTGTTAGCGATTCTACCCTCATTTTTTATATTTTTTCAAGATGTAATACATAGTATGTTTATTTCCCTCCTGCAAACTTCCTGACAGTATGTAACTTCCTGGATGGGCCTTTCTTATCATCAGGAAATTTCTTTAAAAAAAAAAAAAGACAGTAAGGACGGATAGTTGTCCTTATTTAGCGTGTGTCAATAAGTGCAAGGCTTACCACAATCAGAAAAGATTCATTAATATGCCATGAAATTCTGCACTTGCTTCTCACAAGAGAATTCCATTTTGTTGTGTTCTTACCGATGTGACATTCAGGACAGGTTCTGCTTTCAATGAAATGTGAGGTCATTTGACTGATACGAAAGGATTTTTATTGATTTAACAGCAGAATGCATAATTTATGATTACACAGGGGTAAAGGGAAAAATACTGTCAATATTATAATTGTTACATAGGTAACACTTGCATGTGTTCATAGGAGTAATCCATTCACTGGTTAAGTTCCTTAAGGAGATTCATATATTCCCTCTACATCTATACTCCCTGGTGTTGCTTAGGCTGGAATTTTCTTCAAGGTTTTGAGAATCTGAAGCTCTACTCCCTACTGATGCTCTGTGAGTTTCTGGCCCATGTGTCTCTGTGGGTACAATTTGCTCCGTTTTCCTGGATGTTTGAGATATCTGCAGGTACTGTGCAGGAGGGGGAGATAAGATTGGGATCACCAGCTGAGGGATGAGAAGGACTAATCCTTGTGAAAGCAGAAGACTGTTACTCAAGTCTTTGCACAATGAGGACAATGTGTGTTTACAGCGACAGTAAATAGCCTCCTTGCAAGTTTTTTCTTGCATTGTTTATCCAGCTACACTTACATTGATGACACACTTTATAAACAATTCATAGAAGTTTATAGATGATTTATCAGCATTCTAAGAACATTTTTGAGATGAATAGTAAGTATTACATGTTTTGTAAGCACATCACAGATCTGTCTGTAGGTTATTATAAACATCAATTGGCTTCTTCCACTCAATCCTTTATAACAGCTAATAAGCATTTATTGAAGCCTTTATTAATCATTTCCTGAACCTTCAGCAGTAGCCTTCTTAAGAGTATGACCTACTGGCTATGTGAGAAATCTATATGTTCTGAGTGGAGAGTAAAAGATGGACAGTCCAAATGCAAATTCTTTTTAAAACAGAATCAGACAGTAATGATAAAAACTCTTTTTAAGTTACACTTCTGTCCAAACATTTCTTCTAATCGTTGTTGTAGAGCATTATCACATCTTTTAGCAATCACATCTGAAAAAATTCTCACTTGTAGATACTTACAGAAATCATAAGAAGGTAAATTAATTTTAATCCTGAGCAGCTGAAAATTCAGTAGGGCTGTGCTCTAGTAAAAGCTTTTAAAGATTGATATGCCCCAGAACGCTGTCTTTTATAATTAAATCTTTTAGACTGGTAGAATGGCCGAAGGATTCTGACCGTGTTATTATATTTACCATTTATTACTTTTCCCCATATTTCTGAGGACACGAGAGCACTGGAGGTCAAGAGTAAGAGAGGAAACCGGCCTTTGCTAAATTTCTTTTCATTGCTTTGGCATTTTTGACTGGTTTTAATTCTTAAGAGTATGGGTAGCTCTACATACATCCAATTGTGGCTCTCCAGATTTAGGTTTTCTGGTCATGGTGGTTGATATTTGCCTGTCTTTCTGGCTTTGAAACTTCAGTTGAACGATTACTGCTTCATCTCTTTTTGTGCTGCAGTTGCCGTGTCTCTAGTCGTACCAAATAAAAAGAAATAATGGAAATACTTTGAAGACTTTTAGGAATTTTATCACTGTTTCATCTTGGCTTGTAAATAATGGTACTTTTTGGAAATTTAATTTAGGGTAGCTGAGAGCTTGCATGTTAGTTGTAATGATGTAAATCAGTTGGGTCAGATCTGTTCATTCACAGGTTGGATTTGCAGAAGTATCTGTTAGCCTAGGAAAACGCATCTGGTTGAATGTGTACAGAGAATCTTTACTTCTTTCTTGGACACATTCACATCAGGTGGATCAAAGAGTCTTTAGGCTTTGTTGAGACATGGAATGAAGATCTGATCTCCAAAGCAAGGATTCATTCAGAGATAGGGATATCTGACAGTGGATAGATTATGGTGACCTGAGTCTCTCAGTCTCCAGCAGCTATCAGTAACAAAATACGTGGCAAGGATGTGCCTTTTTCTGCTACTGAAGCTATTATGAAAGCATACGGATACTTCTACCATCTGCTCTGCTAACCTGTACGGCCTGGAGTCAAGTTTCATATTTCCGAGCAGGACCAAGTAAAATAAAGCCATACATAGGAAAATACTTCAATTTGTTTTGGTGTAGCTTCTAAATTCCTATCTGCAAAGATTTCACAGAACCTCTGAGGTCTAGTCTAATCCTTCAGCTCAAAGCAGCTTCCCCTGGAGCACATTGCTCAGTGCCATGCCGACTTGGTTTTTGAGTATCTCCAAGGATGGAGATTCTAGAGTCTCTCTGAGTAGCAATTCCAGCGTTTGAGTCCCCTCAACACCATTTTTTTTTCATGTTTAAATGGAATTTCATATATTTCCACTTGTGCCCATCCTCTCATCCTTCCATGGGAAAACACGGCCTTCTTTACTCCCCCACATCAGGTATTTGCTTAGGCTCCCCCTGAGCCTTCAAGAAAACTTTCGGACATAATTGCCAACAAAAATCTTACTCAATAGCTTTTAGTGCTTACGGCAGGGAGTAGGATACTTTTCTTCCATCGTGTTAGGAGACAAATAATTTCCAATAGTTCTGCAGGAAATTTGGGCTGATCAATTTAAGTTAGCAGTAATAGGATTAAGACAGTCAGTTCCTTAGGTTTTTCTTAACATTTGTTGAGCTAATTCATTATTTTGGTCAAGATGATCTGCGGAGTTAAACAATTTTTTCTTTTCCTTTTCTTTTCCTCTGTTTCTCAAGAACTTTTTTCTGCTGGCTTCTAAGGAGGAATAAGGCTGTTTTTTGTGTTCAGAGAACCAAAGAGTGTTTAAGAGTTGTAAAAGACTAGGAGCTTCTGAAAAGATATATCAAACTCAGTGCTAAAGCCCTGGAACACTGCCTTTTGGGAAGTCTCTTTACAATGTTTTAAAATTCATCTGTTGATATCACAGTTTCAAGAGTGTATTTTCTTCTTAAGTCATTTATATTACTTGGGGGTGCTTTAAAAAAGAAAAAAGAAAGCAAGCCCATGCATTGTGCTAAGACAGGCATTCCTGCACCATTCAAATTTTAGTACATCTCCACTGTTTCTGTTACTGACTCTTGTAAATGATGCTTTCAGTCTTTGGTTACAGTTGTGGGTAAAACAGTTGAGATAGTTATGGAATGATGTTTTTCAAAGAGCACACTGTTTACCCTGTTTCCATATTTTAAGTGTTGCCGGCCACGTGAAAGCATCTATTGCATAAAGAGATGATGACGGTGCCAAGTTGCACCTGTGTGTCTGAGGCTTAGGATTGTTTGTTAGGAAGCAGCATTGATCAGTCCTTCCTCAAGAGGTTTCAGCCCATTCTATGCAGAGCTGCTGAACAGACTTGGTTGCTTTACAGTATCCATGTTATTCTTCAGATTTGTCTCGCTGAACTGATTGAAGGAATTCTCTTTTATAATTTCCCATTACTGTTTGTCTGTTGATAAATTGGACAAATATTTTCTTCTAATACATAAATGCTTATTGTTGGTCCCTGAAATTCTGATTCAACACATTAGTGCATGGCCCATGTAATTTATTTACTTTTCAGATGACATATTTTGGGCAGTTTCAGCTTTTTTGAGATTATTCAGGAATGTGAACATTGGAATGGACAGCTGGTCTCTACCATTTTGTCTTAGAAGGTCTCAGACATCTACTAAGGCCCAATATGTGCATAGATTTTAGACTAATATGATTGCTCTATTTGAAAGGATTGAAATTTTTTACTAAAGTAATTAACCAGATGAACTTCATGCATGTATATAGTTATACTAATGTAAAATTGACTTATAAACCTATAGAGCTGCATCAGTGTAAAATGACATAAGTCCTTTTTTGAGGGAAGGATAGGGCTTAAATTTTTATATTTTAATTTATTTGGAAATAAAGTGTTACTTTAACTAATTTCAATTTTAACATACCATTAAAGCTGCTCCAAGTAATCATATAGTGTGTTTAAGATCCTAGCTGTCAGTTAGCAAATCTAATAGAAGGATTCCTAAGGAGGGATATGTATATGTCAGGTGTTAAGTTCATTCAAGCAGTGCAAAATGAATTAGGCATTTGTCCCAGCCTATATTTTTTCAGTGCAATGTATACAGAGGGAAGGGTACTTTTCTTGAACTCCAATAATATTCACTCTCTTTGTCATAAGAAAGGAGAGAGTTTGCATTAAACAGGTTTCTTTTATGTGCTACCTACAAAATTTCAAAGAGTGCTGAACAAATGAGGTAGGAGTTTGTACATTTGTGCATCAAAGAAGTGCTTGAATACTTTCTTATATGTGTAAAGGTACATTGTAGGGCACCCTCAAAGAGAAGCTATATTCTGTAATCAATCTGCCACCACGTGAATAATTAAATAATGTTTTTCAATTTAGAAATGCTCTTAAACACGCTAAAACTATAAAACACCCTGCTGAGAAAAAAATTAATGGACTAGTTGCTAAATGGTCACTGCTAAAGATATCATAAATGTGGAGTCATTACAGTAATCACAAACTGTCATTTTTTTGCAGTATGTTAGTTTTTTCATAGCAGATCCTACCAGACTGATGGTGCTCAGATAATGCAGGAGTTAACCAAAAATCTTTTCTCTTTTCTTTCAAGTTGGTATTTTATTTGTAGATGGCAAAACAGCAAAACTTTTCATGTAGAGTGGATCCCCTGTTACTGTGTAAGTTGAGCTGGGCAGTTAAAAAACCAGTAAGAGGATGGAATTACTTATTTTTTTTTTAAATTTTGAGATGGTTGTGTCAGCCATTGGGGTAAGGATAACTTTTGACAGTGAGGAAAGCATGAACGGAGTTTTGTTCAGTAGCTACAGTTCAGTGTAATGATTGAGAAATGGGGATATTAAGACTAAAAGAAATTAAATGAAGATACATAGAAAATCTATGAGAAAAGTGTATATATTATATTTAAATACCATCTTGTCTGTAGATTTTCTGAAAACCCTTTCAAATGGACCATTTAATACCGGATAAGCATAAAATTACTACAGGAGCTGTTCTTCAGTGTGATAAGTGAATGAAAGAATTATCCATAAGTCTTTGATTTTGTAGTAGTATTTCTGGTTTAGTTATCGAACATGATCTTGACATAAAAAGTCTTCTTAAGATTTTGGGGTGGATTTTTTCTGATTTTGAGTTCCAGAACTTTTGAGGGGTTTTTAAACACATCCTAATGATAATTTGTTTATTCATTAAGTTATTAGTTAATGTACTTATTACCTGGTTTTCAGAGGAGACTGGGTTTTTAGAATTAAGTAGAGTTTTTTACTCCTGAAATGCCAGGATGTGTTGTTTGGCCCCATTTGAAGTTTTGCAGGATTTAAAAAAGATTATGGGTAAGGCTGTCTTCTTCAGCTGCCCTCGATACCCAGGGAGTTCTTTGTATCTTATTTCTTTAGCCTATATACCCAGTAGTTTTTGGCTTAGGGATTCTTGCCCCTTTCAGAAGAGCCCCTTTCAGAGGTCATGTATTAAATCAGCAGTTCATTTTCACTGCCTTATGAATAACAGGGGAGCCAAAACACGGCTTCTGCAGTGAGGGGGACAGAAAGAAATCCCCAGCGACTTCTTGCCTGGCTTTGCTGTTATATTGTGGAAACTCCTCCTCCTCCTTGGAGATGTTAGGATGTGAATGAATCAAGCACTGAATTAGGATTGTCCAGCAGAAACATGCTATGATCTGTTTATAGAACTGGTCTGATGGAAGCTTTATCACATTATGGCAACACGGAGATCTTTACTGTCACATACTCCACTTCCATCACCTCCCCTGGTAGTTCTCATTGTCTTCACACAAGCCTCACCAGCAAGAAAAAAGGTTGAGGCAAAACATAGCTCCAGTCTAAGTAATTGCACAGAATACCTGCAGCTGTCTGGTGATACAGGGAAGTGTGGCATGATGGTTTCTCCTCATGTGAAGATGAATACCCCCCTTTATTCTCCATTAATTTGGGAAAACGTTGTTTATTTTTAAGGCCTAGAGAATGTTTGGTCTTAAAACTGCCAGATTGACCTGGATCTGGGGTTGTACCTTCTTCCTTCCCTCTGGGGAATGCTCTCCTGAACTGACATAGGGTGGCCTAACTCTTGCTTTTTAATGACTAGCCTGAGGGAAAACTCCTAGTGGTACCAACAGGGAATCCATCTACCGACAGGATGGCAGTGATTTCACAACTGTGCCAACTATGCTTACATGGAAAAAAAAAACTCCCAGCAAAATAACAGCATAAATTGCTACTGCTTGCAAAGCTACAACAGCAGAGTAATGTAAAGGAAACTAATTGTATACAATCCTCTTGACTAGGCAGCCTGCTGAATAATAAACCTTCCCGAAGCCAGCAAGGCATATTCATGCAATAGCTGATGATTTTCTTTGTGCATGCCTCGGTTTATATTGTGTACACTGCATATGTTTATATTTATACAAATCTTGCTGCGGAACAGAAGCCTGCTGTAAGCACCCATATTCCGGGTACGGCCGTATGTGTGTTTGTGTGTGTCTGTGTATTTGTGTGCATGCACACATGTGTACGTGTATATGTCTGTGTGTACGAGAAGCAGATGCACTGTAGGCAGATAAAGCAGATAAATATAGATTCAGATAGAAGCAAAAGCCTATAAATATAGGCACTATATAGAGTGAAGGCAGGCAGATCAGCACGGTTTCGCTATTACTTGCCTTCTGTATAATAAAAGAGTAGCTGACACTGAAATGACTAAGGGGATGACACTGCTGGCTCTCAGCAAACGAAGTAAAAAGGTAAGAAAACTTCTTTCCAATAAGAGCAGCACTTGTGACTGATTTACTGTCTCTGATCATTTGCTTAATACAAGTCGTTGTGTAGTTTCTTCTGAAGTCAAAGCATAACATTTGTAATTTTACCTTTAAATAGGTATATAAAATAAAAATCCTGACCCACAGTCGGAAAAAGTGCTACCTCTAGTTTCTATTTTACAATAAGCCTCAGGCACTGTGCTTGTCAACTTTCTGCTTCTGCTATACAACAAATCTTCTTTGCTTCAGGTCCTACAGTCTCTCCAGATGAACTTGGGTGGTGGAGTATTGAGGAAAGCATTTAAGTGCAAAATTAACTTTCAGAAATAATGTTGGGTGTGTGCACGTATATGTGTGTCTTAGCCTTCTCTTTGTAAATCTCTGATGCCTGTTTTAACACTCATCTTCCTCTCTGTTGTATCAATATAGTTTTGGCTACTCCATAGCTGTAATACAGGTAGTTAAAATCAAAAAGATCTTAACCTTACTAGAGATAAAGAAAACTCTACAGCTATTCAGAGGGGGATGAAAAATCTTTTTTTTCTTATTCTGTAGCACTTTGATGAGGATGTTCAGATAAATCAAGGCTGCTGGAAAATGCCTGAAATTTGTCAATGCTGTGGTTTATTTTTCTTTGTATAATACAGGTAGTATTGAGGAGTTTACAGCAAGAGGGTGGCAGCTGAGAGTTTGGCATCCTATTTCCAGCTTGACCATTAGCTTAGAGTGAGATCTTGCACAAATCATTTAAAATCTACGAACTGATTTTCCCATTTGTGAGTAGAATTAATAGTAAATACGTCACAGAGTTGGGTAATTGAATAATACCTTGTTTGGTTAATCGGTGTCGTGATACCACTGGAACTACTCACGGGGCAGGGTGTTCAATAAGAGTGTGTCTCTTTGTACAAAGTGCTCTGACAGTCCTGAGGAAAAACAAAGATATAACGGTAGAAAATACTGCCGCTGCTGTTTTGTGTTGTGTTACAAACAATTCACTTGTTTGTAATTTATTTGTGTTCAGAATATGCCATTAGCTGATGAGTGTTGTCAAGTTTCGGTGTTCTGAGGAACTTGCAGCAAAGCAGAAGAAAGGCGAACACCAGCATGTGTGTATTCGTATTCAGGCCAGCCATACTCAACATGACAAAACAGAACCAAAGACAGAAAATTAAAATGTCAAGTGGTGAAAGGCTTACTGTGGTATTTAGCTCATGTAATGCAGGTTTTCCTAACGTGTCTAGTCTAAAATATTTTTTCTCTGCAGATAAAAAGAGAAAAAGGCAGCTCAGAACATCTGGGTTTTACTCCTGAACAAATTATTTGGTTTGGTGCAAGACATTTTTCACTCATCTTTCTTATTTTGATACCTGAAAATAAGGTCTTCCAGGTACATTGTAACATACTCAGTTTACACTGCAGTTTCCTATCACCGAGGTGCTTCCTGAAAATTTGATTTTCAGGCCGCATGAAGTGTCCTGTGAAGGTGCCTGTTTGTACTGTATCTGCTGAGATGCTTGAATGAAACTCAAAGAGGAGTTTGAAGTCATGTGTGTATGAACAATTAGAAGCTGTGGGAAGTCCCTAACTGATACAGGAGGTGTTGGCACTTCCTCTTGTCCCTGAATTGGTGACAAAGCTTTATGAAACAGGGACCTGCAGGCTTGGTTGAGGTGCTGCAGCTCGTGGTGGCTTTAGCAGCAGCAGCTTCAGCCTCTGGGCTGGAGGCTGCTCTCAGCTCTGGGCACAGCTCTCACACCTCGCAGTGCCCTCTGCACTTCAGGGACGCCTCAGGTGTGTGATCTAACCCTTGTCTGAATATCCTTGAGTTATTCAGGCTCCAAACCTGTGTGTTTTAAGAGTGATATTTGAGAGGAATAAATTGAGTTAATGTGATAAATTACAGTACTTCAAAAATTAACTGGCCTATCCTCTAAATTCTTCTGAATCCCTCTTAGTCTTTTCCTGCATCTGTTGCACAGTATAAAAGACACACTTGCTTCAAAACAGGATGTTGCTTTTAGGGAGCAAAACAGATATTAAGGTTTGTTGGACGGGGATGATACTGACCCAACAATTATTTTAGAAATGCAGTCTTTTCAAAATCTCGTAGGGAATATCTGGAAGGAAAGTTATGCAATCCCAGAAAGCATTTACTGTGAATTCTGAATTTTGTTTTCTGCTTCTTCTCCCTAATTCTGATAAATTAGTAATTCCTTACTAGATTAAATTATAACATTAGATTGCTTTTGCAGAAGGGGAGATATATGTTTAAAGAAAAAGATCGCTCTTGATCTAACACCACGCATGTGTTGATTTCAGTCTGAATCAGATCTTTGCAGCTGAGTTATAATCTTGAAAACTGATGTTTATTATGGAAACACTGACATAACCTCTATTCTTTTGGTTCTGGCAGACATGGCAAAAATATCCAGAGACCATTTTTTCTGACTGAGTTCTTTGCTAGTCTCCTTGGACTTTGCTTTCTGAGTCTTTGCCAGTTTTACTGCCATTCATTTTGACTAAAACCGTCTTGGAAATATATCAGTCTGTAGGAACCATTAGGAAATAACACCATTACACATGTTTAATAGGTTAGCCGAGGGGTGGGGAAAGTTTAGCAACTTCTGCTGTGTCATGGTCATTCCAAAACATTGGAGTCCAAAAGGTTCATGTGAAAGAGAAGTCGGTAGGAGAAAAGTAAAGGTAAATTGCCAAGAAAAGCATACTTGTTGTGAATTACTTTTATTGCAAATAAAGTCATGTTGCACAAGGTCTGCAAAGGTTTATTGATTCTTTAACTAGCAGGAACAGTTGGCAAGCATCTCTAGTATATTTAGGTTTTGTCTCTATTATTTTAATATTTTTTTATTATTCATTTTGCCATTAAAAGCCCATGGCAACCTAGCACTGTGCTTATCTCCTCCTACAGTCATTAAAAAGACAGAATCTGTATTGAGAAACATTAAGCTTACATGCAAAATCATGAAATCCTAGAGTAATAACTTGTTTATAACCTTAGTTTCTCCCCTATGATAGTCTTTAATAAGAAGTCACATCACTTTTCTGCAAATACAGAGCTACAGAATCTTTGATACACGCAAATGGCATCTGCTATTAATGTGTTTTGCTAATCAAAACCCAAAAAATCTATCCAAACCAGCTGTCTAACATAGTGAAAAATAATGTTACTTTGTAGTTATGTTTTCTTGTAGGGAGAACATCTATTGGAGACATTAAAGAATGTAATATACAGTTAAATACAAATACAAGGTTTTTTAGCACACACATAGGGGTTCTTTTAGGATTTTCTGACCTAAATGTGTATTCAAGATGGTATTCATAAAAGATCTGGTAGGATTTTGTAGGTGTGTGGACTTTTAAAAACATCAGTATTTTCATCATAGTAGAAAGCTTTTTCTTGAAACATAAATCTAGCCAGTAGTGACTTTATGAGCTATGAGTCCATTCCTATTTTCTGATGTTTTCTGTGCTTTTTCTATAGATAGCTTAAGCTCTCTCTTTTTTCCCTTTCTCTTAAATCTCTGGATCTTTTTTTCTCATTCTCTATGTGCAAAACAGATGAACTTTTGTTTATTCAAGTTTTCGTGAAATTTAAGATTAGGTAAACATTAGGAACAGAAAATTTATGTAGTGAAATCTCCAACATTTTTGAGTGATTGAAGGCAAGCGGGTTATAATGGAAACTTTTGTCAGCTTCACTCGATAGCCCTCAAGAACAGAATATACCAGATCTGAACTCCCTTATTTGTATCCTCATATTTTTAGGTGATTCAGATCTCTGTCTGAACCTACTACGTAGAGTCCACAGCTAGTTGCTTATAATTTGACATGCTAGCAAGTGCTTAAAAATAGGTGTACTCTGGACAATGATAAATCAAGCACAGCAGCTTTGGAGCTGCCCTTACCAATACCTGAGCTTGGTTTCCCTTAGCTCTTATTTCTTTAGTTTCTTTCTGTATCTATTTTCTAGAACATCCTGTAAAGCATTTTATGCTTGTAAGCTGCATCCCGTAAGATGAGGGTATACTAAACATCCAGACTAACTTTAAGTGTGTAAGTGGTGCTGAAAAACGTGTTATTTTTCACATACGGTCTTGTCAGAAGAGCGCAAGTTTTCATTGTTAGATGTGCTGTTCCTCTGGTTCAGCCTTCATGAAACACCTCGCATGGCATCACTCAAAGTTTGCTTGTGGAGCATCATTTCTAGTGACTGCATGACAGGGAAGTAGAGTTTGCCTTCTGGGTCTCATTTCTTCCCCCCAGCATTCCCCTGGTGAGCAAAGGAAACATGCCTGAGCATCTTTTGAGTTAGCCCCGTCTGTATTAGTAAGTGTTTAATTCATGCTGCATGACCAGGTCCCTCTTAATGAAGACCTTATTCTTTTCCTGTAAGGGTCAGGTTCTTTTTAAGACGAGTCAGACTAGTTAGGCTGCTCATGACTTTTTGTGCAAAACTTTTCTGGGTAATTTCAATGCAATGCCAGTTATGTGCAAACAAAATGAGTAAGCATGTGCAAGACAGTGAATGAATGTTTTCTTTTCCTAGCAGCCTGACAGAGATCCTGACTGAATGCTGGCTGGTAGTACCATAGTTAACGTTAGTAGATGTGGGCCTGGGTAAAAGAAAAAAAAAAATAAACAGCATAGTCAGAAACATTGCATATCTGTGTAATTTCCTTAAAATAGTGTTTGCCTTTCTTATAACATGGAGTTTTTTGTTTGCTCACTCTGCTATTTTAGGACCTGTAAAAATGTCTGATGTCAGATCTGTGAAGAAAAAAAGATGTTGAGTTGAACACAATTGAACACAACTTGAAGAAAGTAATATGGAGACTGTGTGTCTTCCAGTAAAGATAGTGCAAAAGAAGTTTTAAGAGCATTGATACTTGTTTTTTTTATTTTTTAATCACATTCAGTTTCATTTCTGGTGTGAGGTTCAGTGTCTGCTGTGGTGTGTAATAAACTCCCTTTCAGTCTCCAGTCTTTCAGCATCTTTTAGAAACTATGTTAACATGCTTTGGAATCTCACTGACTTTATTAGAGAAATCCCCAACCCAGTATGAACAAATAAATGGATGCCCAGAAGTCCAGGGGTAGTGCTCCCTTGCTTTGTAGGACCTAGTGTCAAGTAGGAGCAGGCAGAATTTGGACAGCCATGTCCCACCTTGGAGGCAAAGGATTCAGCAATGTGATGGGCATTCACCTGTGGGAACGAGAGGATTCCCCCTCACAGACTCAAATTTATTCTCTTTAATGAGCTAAAGGCCTGTCTGTCTAAACTGATGACTCCGGGTGTGTGGAAAAGAGAGAACAACATTAATATTTTGGCAGGCTTAATAAGTGAACAAAATAGCTTGAACTTTCCTTGTTTCCAGTCTCTGATTCTCATATTTCCATGTCACCCAATCATCTCAAAAAATTCAAGGCTTTGTGTTGCATACTGTGCCTAGTGTCTATGATTTCTGTGCTCCTGCAAGCCTGTAGGCCCTAGAGAAATTAGTAGAAAGTTCATGTATAGTATTACTAAAAAAAAAAAGAAAAAGAATTGTCTTGCTCGTCTTAGTGGCCCTCATGGTCAGTAAGAGCTTGCCAGGTATCTTTATACCAAGCACAAGAAGTGTCACAATGGCATTAATTAGTAGGGTTTTGTAGTTTCTAATAGGATTTGGGCATGGAGTGGGCATGTGTGGAGGGAAACCTTACTTTTGGGCAGAGGGGTTTGTGGGTTTTGTTAAGCATCCGCTCGTCTACCAAAGGGCATAAAAACGAAAAGGTTGGGAAAACTGCATTTGGTTCGGGAAGGCACAGTTCTGTTTTTGCACGCTTTGCTTCCCTCTCTCCAGGGCACATGCCTTAAATCCACGTCCACCTCGCCCCTCTGCGTTGCCTTGCGTGTGTTTCTCCCTCGCAGCTCCGAATTCACTGTGAGGAGTAGTGTAAATCAATAGTAAATGCTCGCCGCCCACTCTGCGCTCGGTTACGCAATAGCACATACCGTGTACACAGAGACAAAAAGGGAAAAAGCACACACAGGCTTTACATTCAAAAGCTCTTGCATAATTTTGCTTTTCTACAGCCAAAAAAAAAAAAAAAAGAGAAAGAAAGAAAAAAAAAAGGGAAATAACAGATGGGGAGACTTGCAGGGTTTTTTTCCCTTTTCTCAGACTGTACAGAGGCGAGCTTGTTTAACATCCATGGTCATTTCTAATTGCCCTGTGCTGCAGAAAAGCAAGGCAGGCTCGCTTCTGCTTGAAAATAAGATTTTTTCCCAGCTTCCATGATGTGGTGCACTTCTCAGGTAATACAAGACAATCTGTTATGAAGTGTTTAAGGCTGAATTGGTTATTTGTTTTGTCATAATGAAAAAGAAACACCTCAACTATTCGATCCATGTTGCAAAGTGAAAGAGGGACGAGGAGTAAGTGAAGTTGGATTGAATTCTCTGACGTTAGTTTGAGTTTTTTTTTTTTTTAAATCTTTTTTCCTTTCTGAAAAGCAAAATACCTCTCAATGTAATATTTATGCAAAAAGCCAGTTATGTAACTCTCGCCTGCCTTTCGCTTTTGTTACCTCTCTGGACTGTACAGCTCTACTGTTTTTCCTGACGACAGATTGTATTAAAACCTGCAAATCCTGATGAAAGGAAAGAACGACCGGGTGCCCACAGCACAGACTTTAATTTTGAGCCTTTTTAAGGGCTTCGGGCTGGAAGACAATGGATCTGTTTAAGATCTGGTTTTGGCTGGAGGAATTCTTATTGAGTATTTTCTTGTCACAGTGTGCTCTGGAACATCCCTGGCTTCGCACAGTGGTTCTGCCTCTCTCCTCCTCTCTCTTCTACCCCCCCCTCCAACTTTTGGATGTATACAATGAAAGCTTTTGCCCTTTCCTCCTCTGACCTTGATGCAAGTGTCAAGTCAGTCTCTGTGTAACAGCAGCAAGTGCAGAAGGACAGTGAGATTTTAGGTTGTGCTGAACTTTATTTACTCATTTCTATTTTAAGTGATTGATGTCCATAAAGATCCAGAGATTCTTCTAATTAGGATTGGTTGGGATATTTTAATTTATTTCTGTCAAATGCAAGAAAAAGTACATATAGCCCTGCTAAAATAATAATTAAAAAAAAAAAAAAAAGGGATTCTTAGGCTTCAAGAAAGGGAAGAAATGGGTCAGCAATAAAGAAAAGTTCATACTTTTTTTTCTGTTCATACTACAGGAGGAAATTATTCCTGTAGCTATTGCAACCAATTTATTCCTAGTTGTATCCTCCGAGGATCTGACCTGTTTGTGGTTGCAAGCATTGTGTCAGGGTTTGTTTTCTTTTGCCCTTTACAAATCGTTCTTGTCTGCGTGCACATTCTTGGATAGATTCTTCCCCAGTGTAATGCTACTAATTCTGTTGATATGATGTCAGGAGTCTATTAGGTCAGTTATAAAGTTATAGGGCTCAATCCTCAGTTATTTTAAAATGTTTTTCTGGCATTAGAAAAGAGCCATAAAATGAGTCTGCGTGTGAATTATGCCCACTTCAGGCATAACAGGAAAAAAATTTGAAGCTGACATCTTTGAACAGTGATCCCTGAGACAAACGTTAAATGAAATAGGGTTTTGTGAGAACAGGAAGTGAAATATTTTAAGCTCTGTAAGTATGTTTTAGGCTGTGTAAGTATATTTCACCAAACTGCTGGGGAGTACACATATATTCAAAAATGTATTGGAACACCTGTATTCTGAAACCAGCCCTTGCTTTGGCTCTGGGCAATGAGAACTTCTTCTGCCTCCATTTGCGTCTCAGTAAAGAATCACTTAGGGATTATACTGGCAGATACTGCTTTATTGTGCCTTGCAGAAATATTCTGAATCTATTTTATTAATGTGTATAAGATCAATTTAGATACATAGGGAGAAGGCATTGAAATAATTTGTAGAGGTTAAAAATTATTTAAATTTCAGGCCAGCGTTGCCACAAAGACCAAACTGTGGACACTAACCATGTACAAGATTTAATAACCCTATATAATGTAATGATAATATATAAATGAAAATAGCCTTGGTCATCAGATGATTATATTCTGGAAGACTATCCTATGGGAATTATAGGTCCTGAAAACCTATGTAAGTGTAAGGTGTGGCTGAATCAACATATCAGTAGCAGTTTGTAACATAGTTGCATGCGGTGGAGGAGAGTAACCTCCTTAAAATCCCTTATCCTGGTGTCCTTCATAGCTGTCAGCCCTTTTATAAAATGCTTGGAAGATGTAAATGGTGTAACTTTACAGAGAACATGCTCAGTAATGAGTCCAGTGTTTGACTTAATCAAAAGAGTGATCATTTGTCTTTGAGTGAAAATTACTTTCTGCTTGTCTTTTCAGAGTGTTAGTCTCTAAGTTTTTTGTCGGCACTGATTGCAGTGGGAGGCTTGCTTGGAAGAGGTGTACAAAACCTGATAACTTTTAATGGCAGACAAGCAATTTTCCCTCTTAAAGGCATCTGCCTGCTTTTCAGTTGCTGAGACGTTTCTCTGCATGTCACTAGGTTACCCCTAACTTCCCAAGTCTTCAGTCCCCGGCTCTGCTTTGTATGCTTGGGTGGACTGCTATCAAGACACTAACCTTCCTTAATGGTCAAACAAACATTTCATTATTTCCTGAGTATTTTCTAATTAAAAAAGGGAAAAACCCTTGTAAATGCCTGCTGCTAAAACTCTGGTTATATATGCACGGTTGAACAGCAACCAGAACGAGGGAATTTTGTGTGTTCTGCAGAATGGAAATCTAATTTTAATTTATGGAGGAGAGGGTGATTTGACTTGACCAGATGCTAGACATGCAACCTGTGAAACTTCTGTCTGCCTAAATTCATAGGCAAAATAGGCAAAAGGGATGGTTTGAACAGTTTCTGAAATGAGATGTTAATATTCAGTTTTAATGAATAAGTCTTCACTTCACAACTTAAAAAGACTCTGCTATTTTATTTTTAAACATAAGCTGTTTGAGTCCTGTCTCTGTGAAGATCTGTGCCTTAGTTTTCTTAAATTCGAGTTTGTTATTTTAGAGAAAAAGTTAAATATGAACCCTAAAGATTTAAAAACAACAACAAAAATGAAAAGAGCTCTACATTAATTTTTATTTAAAAATTTCATTATTTCTCTTCCCTGACACATACTTGGGGTTGGGTATATTTGAAAAATAGCTAGCTAAATTATTTTGCTGTATCCAGCAATGTGCTGAATTAGCTATGGTAGGCTTTTTATCTAGCAATTATTCTGCAAGGTTTCCTCCCTCCCTCCCTCCCTCCCTCCCTTCCTCAGAACAGTCATTTTTGCAACTCTCACACTTTGGTTGAAGTTTATGACAATTTTGTGTCCTTCACTATCAGTAATTCATTGCTAGTGCCTTCAGTAGTTTCACTGGTCTTTTTGCCTTGAAGAAGTCCCTAGGAAATGATGCAAGGAGCAATGTTTTTGGAGTAATTGTAACGAAAGTATCAGGCCTGGCTGCACCGAATGTTCCTGCAGTCCACCTTTTCAAAGCTATTATCTTGCACATTCCCGGCAAACGAAGCAGCTGGTTCATTTCTCCCCGAGAGGACCCGTGTGTTCTTGCCCTTGCTGTTTAACCCGTGTGTGCAGGTGGGCCGTGGCACCTGCGGGGAAGGGGCACTGGAGGCCAGTGGCGTGGAGGAGCTGTGGGGATGTGCGCAGTGCTTCGAGCGGGGTCGACACCCGGGTGGGTGCTCCTTGCTTTTGCCTCTGTACCGTGGTTAATGTTTTCCTGGCGTCACTGAACACAAGCACGGGCTCTGTTTGGGCCGAGTGCCTCCCTCAGTGAGCCCCACGAAAGGATGTTCCATGCTGCCTGTCAGAATCCTGGTGGGGAAGGAGCACATCCCCGTTTGCTCATTGGTTTGTTCCCTGGAGGTCTGGTCTCATCACTGCCAGCTACTGAGTGCTGGTGGCTGGGGTGGGAAGGACGTTTAGGCTCTCTTCACCTTGTTGATGCAGAGGCTTAAAAACAACTCTTTAAGAAGTGACCTTTAATATCTGTAAGCAGAAGAGAACAGGGAACTGGACTTGATGATCTGGAAAGTGTGCTCCAGGGTAAAATCTTATAAAAAACCGAACTATTTCAGTTAGTTCAGTTTCTGTGGGGACTCGATTTGAGGTATTACTTCATCATTTCAACTGAAGAAACCTCTGACTTGTGTGACTTTTCGGACGCATGATGAAACTCACCCCTTTAGGGAAGTTCTTGCAGACACAAGATACAAAGAGAGTTTGTCTGTGTAAGCAGCAGAGAGGATTGCTCGCTCCCGAGTTTGTGCTGATTTATATGTGACTGGTTGCAGCAGAATAGATAGACTCGCTGCTTTGGCTGTACCGTGAGCAAGAGAAAAATATACTCGGTTGATAACATTTTAAATCAAAATAAATAATAATGCTCTTCTTCATGGAAGGACTGTGGAAAAATATTAACAGAGAACAGTGCAGAAAGCATCTGAAACCACCTTTGTCCATGGTTTCCACTACATATATTTCTTAAACTGTTTTTCTACTCACATTTTTCATTAAATATCCTGGTTTCCTTTGGCCCCTTACACCACTGGAACAAAAAAAAAGACAAAGTTTCAATCCCGTCTTCTAGGTTCCACCTAAATATACGTTCCTGATTAAAAAGTGTCAGTCGCCGCTGAGGCTGGAAATGGCCTGTTCTGCTTTGAGGAAGGGGGAGGCAGATCACTAATGGTTGCTCAGGCTGTCATGTTTCTGAGAATCAGCTGTTTTTTCTTTATACTGCAAAGATTAAACAAAGAATGTTAAACATTTCCCAATTTAGCATTTATAATGGAAAGCGGCTGTAGGGCCACAGCTTGCTGCTGCAAGGGCAGGCGCTCATATGAGGAGTCGCTTAAAAAGGCTTTTATTTTCTTTGAAGGCCTATCCATTCTCCCAGCCCGGCCGCTGTGCTTTGCAATCAGGTGGAGGCAGCTTTACATTTTTACTTTCATTTAAGTAGGAGCTAATTTACTTTTGGAAATGAAAGTTAAAGCATCTCAGCCATCTGCAAAGTGGAGGAGGAGGCAGTGGGTTTCTTTAACTTTTCAAATCTCTACAATTCTTTTTCACACCA
Organism: Mohoua ochrocephala; assembly: GCA_013398855.1. NCBI lineage: Eukaryota > Metazoa > Chordata > Aves > Passeriformes > Acanthizidae > Mohoua > Mohoua ochrocephala. Next base: position 132,528 of record VZTA01028658.1, read on the forward strand.
ACAGGCACGCAAAAATTATCTTTCAGAGCTCCTATTAGTAATAATATGTAGTATTAATGATCTAATTTCTTAGCTTCAACTCTTTATCTCAGATTCTAAAATATACCTGTTGGGTAAGTTTAGTCATCTTTACACTTGCATCCAGCTCAGGAGTTTAGAAATAAAAAATTGTAGTCTTGAGTGCAACAAAGCCATGTTTTTTGACCTCCAGACAGCACAACTTTATCTGTAGCATTTCATTAGGGATTAAGTGGAGCACTGTGACTTTCTGTTTGTCATAGTAAAGGCAAAGGACACTTAAGGGTGACGGGTAAATAAAAAGGGAAAAAAAAAAAAAAAGGGGTGGCATTTTCATATCCCGTCATTGTATATACTTTTATCGTGTTTTTTCATCAGCCTTTCTTATTTTTCAGTTTTATTTGAAGAGTTCATAGTGGAGACAAATAAGTTGTTCAGTCTTTCTTAGTTAAGAATTTCAGTTTTATGCTAATGTGTATTTTATTTCCTATTGGAGTGAAATAAGTGTTAATACAGTTGGTTGGGGGTTTTTTAACAGAGCAGCTAAAAATGTCCTTTGCCTGCCTCTCCATTGGCGAGTTTTCAGAAACGCAGTAGTTCTCTGTCATCTCATAGGGACAAGATCTAAACTTCTTATATAATTCAAACATTTTCAGAAAAAAATATTTCTGGTTTCTTGTATTAATTGTAAGCACCGTAAAGGAAACAGATATCCATTTTCTGCCTTCTCCAGCCTGCCTGCAAGTAGGCTTTATCTGAACAAAATAGCCTTGTGCTCAGCCGTCACAAACATTTGTGTATTACTTAGATGTCTACATGAGTAATTTCATTTGCCTCCTTCAGTAGCTTGAATATGTTTGTAGATGCTTGCCCACCTTTTTGTTTCTTAAGGCAAGCTTTTTGCAATTTTTTTTTTTTTTTAACACAAAGTGCGAGTATAGAAAGTACTTCAATCTTCTTGTGATTACATTTCTTACAGAATGTTGGAATTTTTGGACTGTGCATCTGTGTAGGCACGTGGAGAAAGACAAGACTGAGATCATGTAAGTCATGAAACTGAGGGTGAATAATCTATACTTTGTTCTTTCACCATTTTTACAATTTATACCCAGATGCAAGTAATAAACCGAAAAGAAGAAAAAAAAAACTAGTTAGCTTTTATTTTTAAAGTGATTAATGAAAAGCAAAGTTCAAATGAGGCCACAAATCCTGGTGGTGCACAATGGGTTGATTTATTTTGTAAATAGACCATGGATAATTAACCATAAAACAAAACTTTTCTTTTTTTTTCTTTTTTCTTTTTCTTTTTCTTTTTTTTTTTAAAATTGCATAATGACACTGGTTTCTTTTAGTTGCTGTGAGTTGCACAGAGGGATAACGACTTATTCACAACTGGTTGCAACTAGTTACAGCCAAGAAAGGAAAAAATCCCAGAGCAACGAGAGGAAAAAGGCTGTTAAAACCCTACTGCACTTGCAGTTTTGTAGTAAGGCATTCGCTAATGGCTACAGACCGGGAAAAGCGAAAGAGTAGATATTTACATACTCTGATGGTCCTTGCCATGCTATCCCGTGTTTTGGCTCAAAACTCACAAGCAAAAGACAGCCCCTGCAGCTGGCCTTGTAGTCCACAATTTTGTATTGACTTCTAAATAGAATTATTTATGCTTTGTTGCAAGTTTCCATTATGTGTCTTACTACTCTGACACTGAGGGAAGAGTCTTCTGGATAGTCATAGTCTGACTCGCTGCCAAGTCCTCTTGCGAGCCAGAGAGTGATGCTAGTTTTTCAGATATGCGATATGAGAAAACTGTCTGCCCAACATCCCCAAAACTTGTCTCTTCATAATCCACAGTCATCTGTGGAAGGGATCTCTGATGCCCAAGAAGGAGAAGGTCCAATTTGTTGTGAAAGTACATTCACTACTAATTAAAACTACCAGCTGGGATTACATCCCTGGAGACTGTAAATAAAGTAGAGCATGAGATGTTCAGATGATAATATGGCCACTTTTGTGGTGGTTTGTATTAGTTGCCAGTACTTAGATTTGCTCATCTCATGCCGATTTATTAGAGTGAAGAGAAGGATTATGTAGGTAACAGTCTATATGCAAGGGGTCGGAGTTGCCGCAGAGCAACTGGCTGTATGGACACCTTAGCTTGCTCTCACATGCCACGTGTGCCTTAAAATGCTTTTGACTATATACATAAGACTTGCAATTCACACAAAGCTAAAATCTGTGTTCATGTCGCCTGCTGGTGCAGCTGTGCTGTGTTTCACAGATGGTGACTCTGAGGGACTTGCAAAAAGCCGTCCTCACTCCAAACAATAGCCTGGGTAGGCAGAGGTAGTGGGTAGAAGTGATTAAAGCCTGTATTGTTTTAGCTGTGTTGACTGACTTTGTTACAGCAGTGTTACAGACCGGGGTTTGTAAGGGCTCTCTACCTGACACCGATTTGTGGACATGCAGTTTCTTCTGCAAATTGGGAGTATTTCTTTGTCAGGATGTGCTGCGAGACTGAGGAGAGGAGAAGCCGATTATCAACGTCAGAGCATCACCTCTACCCGCTTGAGCTTCGTGCAGATAACTGGGAATAAGGGTTCCGTGTTTTCAGTCTAGATCCCAGTTACAAGGCAGGACCTTAGATCAGCGCTTTAAACCCATAGCTAGAGAACTGATGAGTTCCCACTGTGTTACTGACACTGGTAACTACAACACATGGGCTGCCACTTCTAATCTGTTTCTGGGCCAAAGAGTCAAGTTAAAATAGCTCTTAGTTTGAGCAAGAGGCTTCTGTTGTGGGTGGGAGTCGTGCTGGGGGCAACATTAGCATTGTACTTACAAACAACATTGCAGTGAAGACAAGACCCCAAAAATAAGTTAACTCTCCAAGGCTCAATACTGTCTTTGGCTCCCCTATGGGTCCTCTTGGAAGGGAAGCCAGCCAAGGTCCACTGTGGTAGTGCTAAAAGGATGAGCCTGTCCCACGGGGTCTCCCTTGAAACTGCTTTTTGTCATGCTTGTGCTTCTGGGAAGTGTGGCAATGTATGGAATTTGCTACATACTGTTTATGAGCTAGAACTTGATTTTATTGACTAACAGAGTCCTTGTATCTTGTGACAATCTTTTTCTGTGCTTTGCATCATGCCAAAGAGACAGGGGAGTGGTGTTGGCATGTCTTTGTATGAATAGGTCTGTCATTAAATATTTGAAATAGAAACATCTGAAATAGATCTTGCCTGAGAAGAACAATGGGATAACTAGAGAAAGCCAGTTTTCTCCAAATTTGCTTTTGGGGCTGGGAGTTTTAAGCAAACAGAATGAAGGAAAAAAAAAAAAAAAGAACAAAGAGAGCAGGTATTAGTGCATGGGCTTAAAAACAACAGACCCAGGGAGGCGTGAAGGGAGACACAAGGAAAGTTAAAGAGGAGAGTGGAGGGATGCTAAGCAGAGGGAGGGGTTTTCTTCTTTGTTTGTTTGTTTGTTTGTTTTAATAACTAAGGCCAGGTAAGGGAGAGGGAAGCGGCTGGTAAAAGGACTGCAAGTCCTTCATTCAGAAGAGGCACTGTTTTGTAAAGGGAACCTTTTTCACTTGTTGTGGATCTAAGCCTGAGGACCATTGACTGCTAGCGATGAGGATGCTGAGGCATGGACATGCATTTGGGTATTTCTTGTTTTCTCTGATCTCTAAAGCTGTATTTTTATTTTGTGCAGGGTGAGGGATTCAGTCGTTTTCCTCAGGCAGTTCCTCTAAAATCTTACTGTTAGGAAGGGGTTACAGGCAGCCTTTGCTGCAGGCACACACAAGATGAAGGGGAGAGTTTCCAGCTCCTTTCAGATTGTGGAAAGTGTCGGCACATGGGTCCAGCGTGCAGAGCACAAATTCAACAGTCTGCTTGGTGTGCAGCAGGAAAGGCTCTGTTAGAGGTAATTGTAGTTCAGACTTTTGAACAAGCCTTTGTATTTCTCTCCTGTGGTAATAACCTCTTGGTAAGGATATGCAAGCCCAACTCCTTTTATTTTAGCCGCTCTTATCTCCTCCCAAATACCTCTCCTCAAATCTAATACCTAAAAAAACCCACAAGTGAGGTAATCCCAAGAGTTTTTTCCCCAAGATTTCACCCATCTCAGCCTTGCAAAGTGTGGCATCTGATGTTGTAGTTGGTAGGTCCAAGTTCTGGTTAAAAATGCTTTCGTGTGGGACTGAGCAGTACAGTTGTTTGAATACTTCTTCTGCAAGCACTGCATTCAGAAATTCACTTTATAAGAAACAAAAATTTTTTGGTTCTTACTGAGATTCTGACCATGTTACAAAAACCCCTCACCAACCACTTCCCATAAGCATCCCAATGCTGAAACAGCCAGGGATGGCTGGGAATGATGTGCTGTCATGGTTAAAGGCCTAGCTGTACTTCAGCTCTCCTTCTGGTCTTCCTAAATGAACAGTTTCGTGTGTTGGCTGCTACCTGATCCTGCTGCTACCTGATCTGGGTGAAAGCTCTCGGTTCTTCCCTGTTTAGGCCAGCATTTATCTTATAGTTTCAGTCAAGCTTCACATGACTTCATGGTATTTTGCATTTTAGTAATTTGCAAATGTATGAGCAGTGATCAAGAGCTTTCTTAGCAGGTGAAGCAAATAGTTAAAGAAAAAGGAATTTTAGATGTTAAATATCTGTTAAATAATCGCAACTGTTCTTACATTTTTCTACCAGTTGAGTTTAAGGTTAAAGGGCAGAGCAGAAACAACTGGCATTCCCATCATTTCTCCTCACTTCAGATTCTTCTGCAGGAGTAGGACTCTCTGTGACTCTCAGTCTGCTGCTTTCTCCTGCTCAGAGCTGGTTCTGATACTTCCCCAAATGGCAGTAGTAATTAATGGTACCGGACCCAACAAGATGTGTGTTAGTTGTTACCTAACTGGCTGTCTGAAAAAACCTCCTACCTTTCATACAACGGTGAGCTCCACCAGTTCTTGGACAAGAACAGCCTACCAGCTGGATTATTATTAATAATTAGATTGTCACTGATACATTGATAGCACAGCTTCTGAGGCTCACTAAAGTGTGCTGAAGGTCAGGACTAGAAGCGCTAAAAAATACATACTGGTATTCTCTTCTTGTGGAAATACTGGTTCATTAAAAAGAAAATACTTCCAGGACTCTTATTTGTTTTTATTCTACATATTTCCAGATAAAGCTTTTTGGCATTTGTGGAACAGAAATGCATTTGTTTCAAACTTTTTATTTCAAAAATATATTTTATGTTCTAATATAAAATTTAAATCAAAACTGAAAGTAGCAATCAAAACAAAATTATTTTGTCAAAACAACATTCAATTGATTGAAATGATTTTTTTTATTTTTGTTTCATGGGTAACTTTGCAATGCAGTGTTTAATTCAACTGTGAAACAAAAGCAATTTTAAAAGTCTAGCTATCCTGTGAAGCAAAAATGTTGGGTTGTGTTTGGGCTCTCCTAGGTGGTGCTTAAGGGAGTGCTTCATCAGAATTCTGCTGAATCTGTTTAATTAAAAAAAAAAATTAAAAAGTATGAAGACCCAACAGGTCAAGAGGAAGGAGGCCTCAAGCTGTGCCAGGGGAGGTTCAAGTTGGACCTCAGGAAGATTTTTTTCACCTTAAAGGTTGTAAAGCATTGCAATGGGCTGCCCGGGGAAGTGGTGGGGCCACCATCCCTGGAAGCATTCAAGAAACAACTGGATGTGGCACTTAATGCTGCCGTTTAGTTGGTGTGGTGGTGTTCGGTCAAAGGCTGGACTCAATGATCTTGGAGGTCTTTTCCCACCTAAATAATTCCGTGACCCTTAGACTACGCTGAAATCTTCTTGTATTGATGTTGTCATGGGACTTTCTCTCTCTGTAACAGCTGATCAGAATCCATCTCTGCAGCTGTGTAGGTAGATCTCCCCTGGAAGTGTATTCTGTGTTTCTGCTCAGCAAACTGGGAAGCCTTCGATGCCATTTCAGCTCTCCTGACTTCCATCTCTGTGGGCTGGTCATGAATGGCATTCCAGGTGCCTATCTCAGTCCAGCTGCTTGCAAAGGGAGCAAACAGTTGAAGGGAATGGTAGTGTGAGTGTAAAGCCTATACAGTTAATATTTGTGTATTCACTTTGTTTGTTACTTCCTAGATTTGATTTAAAAGGGACCTTCCCTTAGAAGAACACATTCTGGTTACTGCTTTGCATCTTTCCTTGTCCTGTGTGACACCCATAACACATTGTCTCTTTTTCTTCCTCGTGTAGAATCTGTACATTTAAATAGTGAAATTCTTCTGGCAGCACTCTTGTCAAGGGCCACAGTGTGGTATATGCCTTGGGGCGTTTTACTTTATAGATTACAGCTTTGTCTAAGTTTAAATTCTTCAGGATTGGCCTAAATCTGCTTCAATGAGAGCACTCTACAAAAGAAAAACATGAATATAAGGGGGGTATGTTAGACAAATAGGGCAAGGGTGATGATTAAAAACGAAGAACATAGTTAAGAATTGCTCTATTGCTGGAAAATGTAAAGCATCTGACCTTGTCTTAACAGTGCGATGATCCTTATTTTTTGAAGGACTGAGCTACTTAACCCACTCAAGTGATACCTTGGTTATTCAGGTCTGTCTGCCTTGAGCTTGGATAGATACAACAATCTCATATTCCTTGAGAATATCAGCACTGCAACTTTTGTAAGTTTGGGATAGATCAGTGAACTTCTGATCACCCATTCAGTGGAAGTTGCGGTTCTGCAGACTTTGGAGTTCTCACTCCCATTGGAGGTAAACAGAAGGTGACAAAGTTACACCAATTGAAAATTTTTTCCATTCAGCCACCTAACCTATTGTTTCTGCTTGTCAAACCAGAAAAGGGGTATTTTGTGATACAGAAAAGCTGCTTTAAGTAAATATATGTTGGGGCAATAGTGCAATAGTGTTATTGGTCCAGGATTTCCCAGTAAACAGGCCTATGACAAGACAGGCAGAAAGATGTGCTTTGTCCAACAGCTGTCTCCTGTATTCACCAGCATTTTTTTTTACATGATTAATAATGCAACCTACTATATCGGTATAAATTAAATTTAGCCTTAAGAAGACTGATTTAATCTGAAGAATATATTTTATACTGGTCTCGGACAGGAAGGGTTCGGATATTAATGTATTTAGGCCTTAAATAGTATAAAGATAAAAGCTCCCCCACCTCAGAGCTGAGTAAATAAAAAAATAAAATAGTTTATGTCGTGGACACGCTCACAGTGTTTCCTGCATGCTGGTGGAGCAGCGCACATCAAAAAGATAATAATAGAAGCATTAAAATATCCCAAGCAAACAGAAAGCATCTGTAGGTCTTGCCTAGCTGGCTGATATTATTGGGATGGCCGTTTTTAGCCTACCATGCCATTAATGCTTTGCAAATGTATGTGTGCATGCTGAGGGTTGGTCAGGAATTGAACTGTGTTTATGATGGTTACATTCAATTGCTGCATTGTGCCTCGATGCCTGCAGATATGTAAGGGCACAGGAAAGGCACTCGAGAAACTATTAGACCTTGTAGGAGCTGGTCTGCCAGCCCTAGTCACAGGAGAATGTAACGGACCATAAACAACAGGATGTAAAGAAACATTTGGAAAGATGTTTGGAGAAGTCCTGGCATGTAACTGAAATGTTTGGTAGCTGATGTCCCAGGATTTCTTGTAGAAAGCAGACGAAGTTCCCTTGGAACGTGTATTGAGCCTCACCAAAGTTCTCTCCTTGGCTTTAGCAGGCTGGATATCAGGTTCATGTTGGAAATTCTCAATTCACACTGCCGGATGCAGTCGGAACCCGCGACTCTTGTTCAAGCTGCTGCAGCCTGGGCTGCCTTCAGCCCCAAATCAGCACTGGCAGTGCAACTGTCCTGGCTGCGAATACGGAAGTTAGAAAATGTCTGATGTTAACTCGGTGTTAAGTGTTACTGGGTGCAATCACCTCTGGGAGTACAAGTTTGGGGAACCCTGAGATCTCCTGATGTTTTTTCTTCAGTCTTTCCTTATAGAGGTAAATGGGCCATTCTGCTGGCGAATGGAAATTGTTGGCATGATTCCAAAAGGGTTCCTAATGGGAGGGTTTTGCAACACAGGTAATGAAACCCCACTAAGGAGGCAAGCTCCCTTTCGAGAATCAAAGGGCTTCAGGTCAAGAAGTCAGTGACTTTCCCGAAAGTTAATTTGGGCAAAAGAAATGAGTTTACCCCGCTGGCTCCCACAAAGCTATTAGCAGTACACCATCCATAGAATTGTTTTCCTGGCTGTGTGCATTCAGGTTAGTTCTAGATTTCCTTTTCAGACTCAACTGTTTAACAGAGATATGGCAGCAGCTTCAGAAATTGCTGATTTCTGTCTCAGGCATGACAAATTTCGCAGTATATTCATTAATTCCTATTTCTATAGCAGTTGGTAAAGTGTCTTCACTCACAGGGTTTAATATTCAGTGAGAAATAAATTTGGGAATAGGGTCCTTCAGTAAGGGGCCTGTTGCAGAAGTGTATAAGTCCTTTGGTCATTGCATTGTACAAGAACTTCAGATTTTTGCAACTGAAACTTCTGAAAGTTTCGTATAAATATGTGATTGCTGTATATACAGGAAACTCTTGATATCATCTTGCTGTTATGTGAGGCATTTAAGAAATCCTGAAATATCTTTAAGGATGAAACAATGGGAAGCTGCTTACCTCATGACATAATAAGGCAAAATAAGGTCACGAAAAAAGTCGTGGTTGCAGCTCGGGCAGCAGAGCTGAATGAGTTATTTGTAACAAATAATTTATTTGCCAAATACAGCTTTTCTTGTCCCATCAAATATACACAAGTTGATCAGTCTCTTTGATTCAGGAATCGTTGGAATTTATTCTATGACTGCTTTCAAAACTTATATTCTATGGACTCTCTGTAAAGGGAGGTGAAAGAAGGATGGCTGTGGTTTTAATACTATTTGCAAAAGCCTATTCTGTAATTTTCCTCTCTGGCATCCATCTTATAAATTTGCATTACATGATGCCAGGCATTTAGGAGTCTATAGTTTTGATGAAAGGGGGTAACAAGTTCAGCTTTCATACAAGAGTTAATGTTCATACAGCATGAGTTAATGTTTAGCAGATAGGAGGCTTCACACAGGTTTCTGAATCCTCACACATCCTTCATATTGCATTTATTTTATTAACCCTGTGACTGAAGTGGTAAACAAAAAATGGAAAAAGAGAGTTCTAATGTTGCATGGATGAAGTGAGGAATGGAGTGTGATTATTTCATGAGTGCACTGATTCAGAAGCTCAGGGTGAAGCTAGATGCTTCTTTTCACTGCACATAAGGGCAGAATCATGTCATAAGTAGTTGCTGGTGTGCTGCATTCATGAAAGGAGCATAGCATTCACTTTCCAGCCACCAGAGAGTAAAGGAAAGACAGAGAGCTGCAGACATCTGTTACTGTGTTTGCTTACCTACCCCTGTTCCTGGAGGTTGTGAAGTAGGATTTGAAAAGTGCATGTGACAGTCATTGTTTCTGGCCATGCTTTACAACGACCTACTGACTTTAAAGAGCCAAAATCTGGACCTGCATTATTTAGCCAGCAGTACACACAGGGCACTATCAGTGAAAAGGCTGGGAACAAAACTTAGTTCCTGGTTTCCTGCCTATTATTTAGTACATATCTGATTTGAAATCTATTTTTTGCATACCCTTGCGTGCATATTTGTTGGCACATGTGCTTCTTGCCATTATGGGGCAGATCCCATAGATTTTCTGCGTCATTAGTACAGAGAGCCAGTCATTAAAAAAAAAAAAAAAGCTTATTTGCCTGAGCCGTTAAGATTTTTTCTCACAGTTCTGCCTGTGGCGCCTGTCACTAGCAGTCAAATAAGGACAATTTTACCATTCTCTCCTGCTGCTCTAATTTTTTTTTTTCAGTGCCAGTACATGTATTTGTTATTCTTTATAACTCCCTTTGAAGTTGGGAATCCAAGGGGAATCTAAAACCGACCAGATGTTTCTGCTGCTGGAGACACAGAAGACAGCAAGGATTAAGTTTAACTGAAACTTAGTTCTCTACAAAACCCCATTACAGTGAGAATTCTTCCTCAGTTAGTTTTATTTATTATTTATATTTGCACTTGCCTTCGTGGGTAGGTGATACCTCAAGTCATCTGGCCCGGGAGAAAAATGGATGATTTATCCAAGTAAATAGTGTATCAGCAGCTGCCTGCGTTGATTTCCCTTATGGGGTTTCAGTTCCATTACACTGCATATTTCCCACCCACACTCTTTATACAGCATTTCATGTTGAGGAAAATCATTCCCATCTCTGTAACTTCAGAGAGCAGATATGTGGAACCATCCAGGGAGAGGGCAGCGCAACTCCTGTGTGCGTGGGGAGGGGTGACATACTTAAGAAGGTACCGGCCAGAAAGCAGCACGAGATTTTTAACTCCTTCTCCTGTTGTGGCTGAAAGATGAGAGAAAGGAGTAAAAGCTGGCATGGGAGACCGGCTATGGGAAGGAAGGGATGTGCTAACCTTCCTAGAAGTGGGGGCAGCAGAAATGTCTCAGGTGGGAAAGGACAGGTAGAAATGTTGTTGTTTGCTTCTGAGTTCAAGTGAGATGCTTTTGAAGCTGCAAGACAAGGCAAAACAAGAAAAAAATTTTAAAACAGTCTGTGATATGAAATATGTGTGCTTCTGTGCAGTATCCACATCCACATTAAGCGGTGGGCAATCCTGCTGGCCTGCTTCAGCAGTCACGAGAAATAACCCACGAGAGAAAAGAGTGCGTGTTCGAGCCTCACGGAGCTCCAAATGGGAAGGCAGAAACAGAACAAGGCCTGGGTCTCTCTTTACCTGGGGCATGGTTTAAGATAAAGTTTGGATCCATTTTCAGATTTTAAACACCTCTGATTTCTGGAGTACTGGTTACCAGGTTGTCTCATCCAAGTTTGTGGGACTGCCTGTCCCTGTGCCTGTCTGTCACACCCATACATAGCTGTTTGAGCATGCTGATAGCATTCAGCTGAGTCAGAAAGAACTGAAAAGGTGATTCGTTTTCTACGGAACAGGTATCTAAAGAGAGGAGAAAAATTCAGAGTAGTGCCCCTGCTGAGGGAAAAACAAGCAGAACTTATCAGCTAAGCATGTTTGGCAGAGGACAGTGGGCTGGCCAGCACAGAAGAGCCACAGCACAGGCTGTCTTCTGCTCACCATTATCTTTGTTCTGGGAGAGGAGACCGAAGACAATTGTGCTCCTCTTGTCTGGTGCTCGCAGGCTCTGGTTGCAAATCTGTAGGAAGACAGACTTTATCAGTATCTGTTTCGTGTCTGAGCTGTTTTGGTTTTTTTGAAGTCCAGCCCTCTCTCTTGTTGATAAGTCAAGGTGCATCTCTGGCAGATAGCATTTTCCCTTCCCTCTCTGCTGTGGGATTACAGCAGCTTTTCCCTGATTTTTCTCTGTATGGATTCACTTTATTGTTTCACACCAAATCTCGCTGCTTCTCAAGTCTTGATGTCACAGCCACCGTAATTGAGAAATAGTATCGGGCTCTGCCTAAGTTACTCTTTAATTGGCCAGATGGATGGCTAACACCTTCACTGAGGCACTGTCCTCCATCATTAGCTGTTGGAGTTGCTGCCTAATATTGCAAGGCCCTGCACACCACCCTGATTTGTTTTTAAACAGGAAAATGAAAGCCCTGGTAATTGTATAGAGCCTCCTAATAAACACCAGGTAAAATGCATACGCTGTAACAAGCTCTCTTCAGAACAGCAAAAGGGAGTGGAGCAAATGATTTGCTAGTGCCTTATACTTACTTAAAGCTGCTTTTCTGATTTCAAAATATAAAAAGAAATCAGGTCCTGGAAAAGACTGGGTGATTTGGGCTGTTTTGTAAGGTTTTGAGGGAAGATAAAAGGAAAAAAGTAATCACGTGTTTTTCATTTTATATTTTTAGGACCTGAATTTCTCAGCTTTGTATTAAAGCGAAACAGGTTAAAATCAGAGAATTTTGGACTTATGTATTTTCTCTTCTTTATTTTTTTGTCAAGGCATCAAGGCAGATGGTATGAAAAGCATTTATATTGGTCTCTCTGCTGACGGAGCTTAACCTAATAATCCAGGACTTGGAACTGGGTGCTTCGATAAAAACACTTTCTGAGAGATTTTTCCATTCAAAACACCAGGAGAAGTTTTTTAATTGACAACATCAAAAATTAGTATCCTGCCAGGACTACATTTCTTTGCACCTTATTACTCAGAACAAAAGATTAATATGTTCTCATTCTGAGCATGAGAGTTTTCAATAAATTTTTCCTTAATTAAACCAAAGATGAAGTGAAATGGTTTACCACAGGATTGCGAGAGTGAAATGAGGAGAAGCCCAGTTCCACGTGTGATGGGCTGACCCTGGCTGATCTGTAGGGTCCCATCAAATCCCTATCACTCCCCTCCTCACCTGGACAGGGGAGAGAAAATATTACTCATGGGTCAGATAAGGACAGGGAGAGATCATTCAATGATTACCATCACAGGCAAAACAAACTCAACTTGGGGAAAATTAATAGAATTCATTGCAAGTCAAATCAAAGTAGGATAATGAGAGATAAAACCAAATCTTGAAAACACCTTCCTCCCACCCCTCCTTTCTTCTTGAGTTTCTCTTCACTCCTGATTTTCTCTAACTCCTCCCTGCAGTGACACAGGGGGATGGAGAATTGGGGCTGAGGTCAGATCATCACAGTTGCCTCTGCCACTCCTTCCTCCTTGGGGGAGGACTCCTCACACTTTTTCCCTATTCCAGCCTTGGGTCATCCCCATGGGAGACAGCACTTCATGAGCTTCTCCAACATGAGTCCTTCCTGCAGGCTACAGTTCTTCACCAGCTGCTCCAGCATGGGTCCCTTCCACAGGGTGTAGTCCTTCAGGAACAGGCTGCTCCAGTGTGGGTCTCTCACAGGGTCACAAGTCCTGCCAGCAAACACTGCTTCAGAGTGGACTTCTCTGTCCATGGGGCCACAGGTCATGCCAGGAGTCTGCTCGAGCATGGGCCTCCTAAGGGGATCTAGTTTTCTTCAGGAATCCACTTGCACTGCTGTGGTGTCTTCCATGGGCTGCAGGTGGATCTTTGCTCCACCATGGACCTCCATGGGCTGCAAGGGCACAGCTGCCTCACCATGGTCTTCGCTACTGTCTGCAGGAGAATCGCTGCTCCGGTGCCTGGAGCACCTCCTGCCCCTCCTTCTTCACTGACCTTGATATCTACAACGTTGTTTCTCTCACATATCCTAACTCCTTTCTACCGATGCTATTCTGCAGGTTTTTATCCTCCTTTTTGAGTACGTTGTCCCAGAGGAGCTGTCACAGTCACTGATGGGCTCAGCCTTGGCCAGCAGTGGGTTCATCTTGGAGCCGTCTGGCCCTGGATCTGTTGGATATAGGGGAAGCTTCTGGAAGATTCTCAGAAGAGCCATCCCTATAGCCCCCTTGCTGCCAAAGACTTGCCATCCAAACCCAATATCCATGTCAGTTATTTCTTTGTCCTAGTTTAAGCACTTGATTCTCTTCTGGTGATTGCTCTGTTCTCTTGTTTTGATGGTGTGCTAGATATTTTGAAATTTACAGACTTACTTCAGTCTTTGAAATGAAGAAATCTCAGCTTTGAAAATGCCAAATTAAACTGTGATTCTGAGTTCCCCTTAATTGTGAGCACCTTGACATACAGAAAAGGCAGCATTCCCCGTTGTTCAGCTACAGTCTGAACTTCATCCTATAACCCAGCTGTCGTGGGGAAAACTGAAAGACTGAAGCCAATGGATACGAAGATAACATGGTTCAAATCTAAAATTTGGAGCTCAGCACTGTGCAGCCCCCACCTGCATTTTTAGATTTGTGTGTGTGTGTGTGTTCTTGAGACATTGCATTTGAAATATATACAGGAAACTAAGCTTAGCTAGAAGATCGTAACTTGTAAACATTTTCCCGCATATGTTTTGATAGAATTGTATGGGGGCGTAGGGCAGGGCTGTGGATTTAAAAAATATTTTTATGCTTTCGTAACACAATCCATAGTCCATTTTAGACTTAGTTCTGATTAAACAAAGATATTCAGATGAGCCATGGAAGTTAGCAAAGAGTGAAACAGGTTCCTCGGTATTGTGGCACCAACACTCCAAAGCAGCCTGACCAGGTAGGAGATTGCACCCTACTTTGTTAGGTCAGTTTGTGATGTTTTTCCAGCTGCCCTAAAGTGTCTTTAAAGATAATTTCCTGTCATTTACAGTTGTCTTCTTCCATATAGGAGCACTACAAGCAAGAGTGTGCAGTGGAAAGGGCCAGTTTTGCCAACAGCAGGTGCCAAGGATGTGGCTTACCTATTGTCTGTAACATACTGTCTTATACAGTCAAACAGGAATCTCTTTTATCTCTTGCAGTCTTGGATATTAGAGTATATAGGCAATGAGTCCAAACCAACAGGGAGCCAGAGGGTAGATTGCACATCTGACTGTGAGAGTCATCATCAGGCCAAGTACTCCATCAGGCCAGTTGGAAAAGCATCTTGTTGCTGAGAGGTAGGGCTGGATTTATGTTGTGCCCAGCGCGCTCAATTAGAGCGGGAGGATTAGATAGCCCATAATATAGCTGTGATACTCTTGAGCACCGAGGGGTTACAAGTCCTTCTGCTGCGCTCAGAGTAGCACATGTGTGAATAGGGTAAGGACTTGGATGCAGCCCCAGTACCCCCAAACTGTCTCAGTTATTCCAACAAAGTAGCATAGACCTCTGCGGAGCACGCTCTCCGCCAATTCGCGTGCATTTGTGTTCTGTTGGTCTTGGAAAACGTTATGCCTCCTGTGATCGCTTTCTCAAACAGTGTTCCTATTTCCCTCATGGTTTAACAGCTGCCTTGCAGTTGTGGTCCTTAGATCTACCTTTCTTAGATCTCCAGTTTGCCCCATGGCCTCTTTCATCTTCCTTTCCCAGGGTCCTGGACATATTCTGAGCTCCCTGCTAGCTCGCTGTTGCTTTGTATCTGCCCTCAGATTGCGGGTGCTGGTGTTCTGACAGTCTACCCAAATCTTTCGTTGCTCAGAGGAAATAATAACTCTCATTCAGCTGCTTTCTTAGCATTTATTGTGACATCCAAAGACAAATGCAAACTCATCTCTAGAATCATTATTCTCTTTGAAGAACAACGGATTGTCAGGGGAGACATTTTTTTGTGTGGATTCACTTAGAAGTTCTGTCCCCCAGTGTGGTTCTCCAGCTGCCCCTGTCATATCCTCCGTTGTTGTTTATCCAACTTTTAATAATTTCCTTTTCATGCTAGAAAGGGCCACATAATTTTCTCTCTGTGTGTGCATGTATTTGTATCTACTTCATGTTTTTTCATTTCTTTCAATTCGTAACATACAAAATATATAGGAAAAGGCACTCATTGCACTAAATACATTTATTATTTATGCGTGGTTTATATTTTTTTGGCCTAATTTTTGTTGAGTGCCTAAGGATTTTGCACACCTCCATTTAGTTGTTAAGGTGTTTCTTAATCGCCTCGCATCATGACTAATTTTTGGGAGAGACATGCTGATCAGAGTCACTGATTTGTGAATAGGCGACCCCTGCTTCTGTGTAGAAACAAATGGAGGGGACCCTTGTTAGGGTTACTAGGAGAGGTAGAGACTATGAACATTGTTCTCTGTGATCAAAGGAAAGAATATCACTTAATAGATTACCAACCACATTGCTTCCCACGCTGAGCATCAGCTCTTTTTTTATGTTTTCTGGATCACCGACGCTATTTTGAGATACCAGTGTAATACTTGAGTGGCTTTGGTTAAATTATTTTGGTTTCAGGTTATCCCTGTTTCTTATGGGGGATCAGGCCTGGTCTGGAACCAGCTCGAGGTGGTGTGAAACTGCGTAGCTTAATTTGCTCTATTAACATAAGCTTTCACCTAAAAGTGTTGAGATCAGCACAAGGCTTGCCTTTACAGGAGCGTGCACAGATATGAGGGTGGAAAATTGCTCAGAGAAACTGTCATTCAAGTTCTCTGAGTAGAGTAGGAATGTTGTTTATTCTGCTTCCAATAGCAATGGCACTTTATCTGTAGCAAAAGGAACAGAAGGAAGCAGCAGAGAGAATGTCCCTGCCGTCATGACTTTGGTTTTGACAGAATAAGCATTGGCTAGAATTTGGAAAAAAAAAAAAAAAAAAAGTGATGACTTGCAAGTAATCAGGTACAACATCACTGGTTGTGGCAGGGGAAAAATAACAGAGGAAAATCAGTGGAGAACATTAGAAAGGGCAGCCCTTGTCCCGCTGGAGTGAGCAGGATTTTTGTTGGCATCTTTTTTTCGGTTCTGTGTCCCTAAAAAAATCCCCAAATTGTGTAGCATGCACTTAAGAGGAAAACTGAACACCGTGCCAGCCTGAAACACCTCAGCCCTGGTCTGTCCCGTACTTTGACACCACTCTCCTAGAGGACCCTGGGGAAGCAGCATGCTCTGCCTCCCAGGGACAGTGGGATGGAGGACTGGACGTCAAGAGGAGCTCAGGCACGATGGTAGCAGTGGCCTTCCAGTGAGATTAGGTAGGTACCAAGGTTGGATTGACTTGAAGGTGGAAATTGTGAATCTGAGGTGAAAATGGTTCCTCATGCTGGGATCTGTTGTGTGAGCTCCAGATCCCTGCCTGGCTGTGAGTTACTGCACAGCTTTTCTTTCTGTGTTTTGTTTAAAATTTACACCAAAGTGTTTGTAGTGTAATAGTGATTTTTCTTTCTTGCATTGACACAAGTGTAAGCAATGCATTGTATTTATAAAATAAGGATTTTACAGGCGTGAAGCACATCCATCTGTGTTACATAAACATAAATACCTTTTGGTTTCTTTTTCCTTTTCTTCCCATGTTTATGCTGCACAAAGAACTTATTAAACCAGATACAGTTATGGCGTTGTTGGCTTTAATCTGCACAAGATTTTTAAACCTTCTCTCACATTATAACATATTTAACTGCTTCTTTTAATGGCCAAGAGGAATTTTGTGGCTGCAAGCAGAGGAATATGAAAGGTATAGTGGCTTTCCTGTGAGAGGAATATGAGAATATTCACTGACAGAGGAACTATGAGGAACAATTATCCCAAGCTGTGTCTTTGACAATGCTGTCAGATTTTCCACTTCCATGAGCACAGCTGGGCATGTGGTGCCAGGGTGAGAAATTCCACAGTGGCTGGAGGCAGAGTGCATTGGGTGCTGGCCTGGCTGGCAGTGTTGGAAGTCAGGAGTTGGAGCTGGAAAGAAAAGAAAGATGACTTTCTACGGCTTTGAGACAGTAAGGGGGAAAAAAACCCCAAACCACCAGTTTGGAATGAAAGGAAAGAGTCTTTGAAAGATGCCCCTTCCCAGACTGCTGTGCCTCAGAGGCTGAGTTTGATCTTGAGATTCAGGTTCTTAAAATACCTGTACTGCCTTCTAAGATGTTTGCTCCTCTACCTCCAACTAAAGATTTGTTCTTGTGCAAATTTGCAGCATACTTATATATCTGTTGAAAGCTTTGGAGGTTGGTTTATGTATTTGTTGAATTTTCTGTATCGTTGGTACTTCACCGAGGGTTTTTTGTGGTTTGGGTTTGTTGTTGTGGTGTTTGGGGTTTTTTAGGGGGAAGGGTGGTTTGATGGGGTTTTTTTTGTAATCCAAGTATTTGCCCAGTATTAGCTAACTGAATCTGGAAGCTCTGAAGGATGAAGAAGTGCTGCAGGTCTTTCCCTGGTGGGCACTGAAGTCTGAGGTCTGTTTGGATGCAATTTCGGCCACACCTGGTTTTGCTGGGGTCCGCCAAGGATGTTGGCTCTGTAACTTATGCCAGTGTATTAGCTGGACTTCAAGATGATCAAGTTGGTTGCATCTGGAGAGACGAGGAATTGAAGAGGTTCTGAACAAGCAAGAGAGGAGACAGTGAATTTCTCATTTGCTAGTGCTCCACGTACTAGGGACTGTTTCTCTTGTATACATCCGGTTTTATATGTTGCTTGAAATTGAAAACTGTATCACCGTATGTTATACTTTCTGTTTTGAGCATTACGTGCTGTTCTTCATAACTTTTAGGATTTCTAGTTAAGAATGGTTTACTGAATACTTGAGTTTGATAATCTTTGGAACTCCATCTAAAAGATTACCTTCCTAAATTATCATATAGATTGTTTGTTACATCAGATTGCCTTGGCTTTTAGCTACTGCTTTGTCTTAGTGTTTGGAAGGAATGGTCTCTTTTCTCATTCTTTGTACGAGTTGTTTCACAGAGCTGTTCCCTGGCCTACCTTTTTAATGTTTTCTAATTTCTCTGTTGAAAACTTGGGAATGCTGGATAATTCCCTAATCAGGCAGACAGCTGAAATAATGGACCCCAAAATGTAGGCTGTTAATTATTTTTCAGTGCAACAGCAATGTAATGTGTGACAATGGAGCTTTTTGGTAACAAGTGAAATAATTTTGGACGTACTGAAGACTGGAGCGATTAGCACTTAAATAACACCACGCTTCTGAGGGTAGCAAAGCACTTCATAGCATTTAATGAAGGAGGCCTTCCTTGCATACCCAAAGGATGTACTCCACCGTCTCCAACTCTCCTCACAGGCAAGAGAGGAAACTGGTTCAGGGAGAGGTGAGGGACAAGGCAAAGTTATAATTAGTGGCTGTGCTGTCTGATGATAGTCAAACAAAGACCAAAAGACTCCATTTTAGTCCTTTGCATGAACCCTAGAGGGACCCATTCCGAGCAGGGCATTTCTGCAGTGCCTACTGCCTCACTGGGCTCGACACAGTCTGACAGGAGGGTGGCTGGGGGGAGAACGCCCTGCTGCAGGTTCATGCCATGGCTAAAGAGGGGAGGGAGAACATGAACACTTTGTAAAACCATGCGTGGATAGCTGGTTATGGACACAGAGGCTGGAGGAATGCAGGAGGGAGGGAGAAAGTAAATGTGACAGTGTGTATCTGAGGGGGAAAATTAGTGCACGTGTGAGCCCTAGAATGGGCAAAGGAGAGAGAGGTGTGGAATACAATCATATTTGCTTTCAGCTGCTCGAACATAGAAATTAATTTGGTTTCTTGTGTAATCAGCACTGAAAACCCAAGTATTTTGTTGCTAGCGCTCAGCTCTGAAAAACCAGTTTTTCTACCTGTGTTTTGCAACACCTTTGAACTGGACACATGTAATGAATATCACCCTGTTGTGGCCTACCAGGATTTTTTTGGGGTAACGGTCAGCGTGAATTTGGTAGCCTTTATGTGGAAAGGGTTGAGGCCATTGGCTCGTGGTTGCTCTGGCAAATCGTTTTAGTAGTTCAAGAGTACTATACTGTGAACATCTTCCCTGTGTGCTCAGCCTGTCCATGAGAAAAGGATATCAGACTCCAGAGTCAGTCTTAAATTCCTTTATAAATAGCTACAGCTGGTTTGCTGTGATGTTTTTCCTCGGTAATTACAGTAAATATGAACTTTAAGTTGTATCAAGTCTTAATGTGTTGGGTTTTTCTTTTTTACTTTGGCTTCAGCAGTATTTTTAAATCCATGAACTATGGATTCGTTTTCAAATTTTAAGAGCTATCTCCCTAAGCGTAGAAATACAGGGCTAAATTTGCTTTCTGGGCATTAACACAGCCTTAAAGCAAGCAAAGTGGGCATGGAGGGTGATAGCTGTGCTTGGCTCTTAGGATTGATTTTGGTGTATTAGACAAGCTCCTTTTTAAATTTGATATTCTGGTCTTAGGAATAGCCAAGGAGGAAGGCAGATACCTTCAGACATATATGTATGTGTGTGACATTTAAAAATTGTCTTACTTGAAAAAATACCATCGCTGTTACAATTTATTCACTGCTGAAGCATACCTAGAGCTGAAAAAGGTCTGTACTGATTATTGAGACAATTATACACATTAATGCCAGATTAATCAGATCTCATACTTTTAAGACAACAACATAAAGACACAAACACAGTTTTGAAAAGCATTATCCTACCTGTTGTCCCTGGCTAGCTTGGCTGAGATGTACGTAATGATGGTTGGACTTCACAGTGCTAAAGCACTGTCGCTCAAGACAAGTCCCACACGTTACTAGCTACAAAAATGAAACACCAGTAATCTGAAAGATTTAACCAAGCTCTTGAAGCAACTTTCTGCTTGGCAGATGATACAGGAACGCCACCATTCAGACCCGTGCCATGGATTCTAAGTTGTTACGTCCTGGACCCTGAATAGATGCAACATGAAAATCTATCTTTGGGATCCATATTTTGTAGCATCCTGGACACACTCTCCTGCCCTTTTTGAAAAATGTGACTCTCATGAAGTTGTATCTGACCTCAACATAAAGTGATATTAATGTGAAATAATGAAAGTTTTACCAGAGGTTATCAGAGGTTTGGCTATGAGCAAACAAATATACCCTGAAGTCCCACTACTGCAGCCAGCCAGCAAAAGGGTACCTCTGAAAGCTCACACATTTACTGCATAAAACACATTTTCAGGCAGAATAATGTTTCTTTCATTATTCCTGTGGTAGAAGGTGGTCCTTGGCCTAATTTCATATTGTCTCTGCACTGTGAAATGGGTTAACCCTGAGCACGTAGCATTTGCAGCAGAGTTGGAAGGCAGATTCATTTAAGAACCACAGTGTTTCTCATCTCAGGGAGTCCTGTGCACAACAGCGTTGTGTTTAGTTGTGAATATCAGGTTGCACCACCACTCTTCAGGGTTGTCTTTAGCACACCCTCATGGCTCCTCACCGGCTCTTGAGAGGCCTTTTGGCTGTATGCTTTTATTATATGTGTTTTTTCCAGTCTTGGTGCAGTTTCCTTTTAAACTGTAGACAGGGCTGACTCGCTGCTGTTGACTCCATGACCTGCTTCTCATTTCAGCCCTCACCTGCTTAAAAAGTTGAGTAGTTGGCAATATGTCTTCTGGGACTGATGTCTGAGCAATGGACCATTGAAAAGCAAAATGAAATATAAAACTCCTTTTGTGTCAGGAGCTCTGGATCTGCAAGTGAACACCTGCTCTGCTGATCACTGAACCTAGGGAAGGGAAGAAAGAGGAGGAATCTCTTGAGAAGCAAAATGGCCTACTGGAAGTGAAAACCCCATCTTTCTTGCTGTATTAGCTAATAAGAGTAAAAGTGAAAAATAGCGCTTTTTTTGTTCTTCATATGAAATACATTGAAACGTCAGGAAGAAACTAAGTAGTTTAGTGAGGAATGAGTGGTGCGGGCTATGGATTTTTGTTTTGGTTTTATCATCAACTCACTGTGTGACTTTGATCATGTGTCTTAGTTTTACCCTGTATTAAGTGAAGCCTGGAAAAATACGCGCCGTGGTTTTTGATGTTACACTTTATTTATATGGATTCCCAGGGACCCTGCAGTGCTTTAGTGGCTGTCCCCCCCATTATGGCAGTGCCACGTAGGCTTCAACAGCTTAGAGTTTAGCTAAACTCTGACAGGTAGAAACTTCATTATGCTAACTTTCCCCACAGCTAGCTTCTCCCATCAAAAAGCAAGCCTTGCTTTAAGCCTCGGTGAAATAACAGCACATTTCTGGTTATCTGAAGAGGCTCAAATATAGCGGAAAGAATTTATTAATGATGTATTCCCTCACAGCAAACAGATTTGTGCTCTCCCATAATTAAGCACTACAGAAATAGTACTTGTCACCTTCCCTTTAGAGAAAGTGAAAATAACCACCACACAATGTTAGGCAGTTTTCTCCAAATTTAAAGTTTTATTGTTGAATCCTTGCAAGTCTTATATTAACAAAAACATATGTTTTATTTTCTTGGATGTTAATACAGCTTTTTGTTTGCATTTAAATGTTCTTGTGGAGTGTTTATACCACTCTGAAGGAAGAACATTGTTCACACATGAAAATCTGTAAATGAAACCAACTTGAAACAAAAGTAAAGCTAGCACATCTGTTGTAATATCTCAGAGAGTAAACCAGCTGTGTGTATATATAATATATACATGTTAGTAGTAGATGTTAAATTAGATTTTAAGAATTTGTTCCAGCTTAATAGCCTAAAATGTTATTAGTAACATAGATAAGGAAATTACTTAATGAAAAATATATGATTTTTAACCTGACAGTGTCCCTCTTAATTAAGTTATGAGATCCTTAGATGAATGATGTTATAACAGTGCAATGTGTAGCTTGTATTATTTATAAGACAATGCCAAAGAGCTCGCTCAAACCGATTAAAGCAAGGAAAATCTCATTGAAACTTGCCATTCTGAGCAAGTGAATGCTGAATATTTCTAGAGAATTCATGCAGCTTTAGCATCTCAAACATAGTACCCAGCTAGATCTTTCTGATGCAGGAATTGCACATTTGGGGAAAATAATGATAATAATATTAAATTAATAAAAAACATGATCTTGGCAGGTTTTGAAATGTGAAAAAGAAATGCAAGTATTTCAGTTGTGGTGATTGATGAAATTTAAATTAGAAATCTGGGTATCCTCACCCTACCTTACAAAGTCAGCCTTGCGGCGAAATTTTTTTGTCGTTTTTATAAAAAATCTTCAGACATTGCTGTTTGGCAGCCCATTGAGTCCCTGCGTTGAAGACCCCTGTGGGGCTCATTTCTGCTTGCGCTGAGCTGGCCCGGGTGCACGGACCCTTCGGCACAGCGAGCAGCGCAGCCCCGCAGACCTTTAACCTGCAGGTCTCCCGGCAGTGCCAGCGGAGGGTTTGTCCCCGAGCTGTCCCGGGAAGGCTGCGGGGCTGCGGAGGGAGGGAGGGAGGATGGGGGGTGATGCTCGGCCGGGCCGTGCTGGCACCGGACACCGCTGAATCATTTCCGTCCCTCTCCCTGCGAGGCTCAGCGGGGCCGAGATTAGCGACTCACCCAGGTCCCAGCTGCGAGCTCAGCCCAGCCCAGCTGAGCAGTGAAACAGCGGGATCCTTGAGAGAGTTTGTGATCTCCGACTTGTGAATTGCTTTTGGAGGTCCCGTACCTCGTATCTCTCTTTGTCTGTGCAGTGTGTTTTATGGTTTTCACTGTATTAGAGATTTTTTCACTGTATTAGAGATTAGGAATGGTGCGTGGCTCTAAAGGCAGGAAGGCTAGTCGCTCTTGATGTCAGAGTTTTTAAAAGGATAAATATTGGTTTTGTTGGTGGTTAACTTATCGTTAGTGATTTTTTTACCTCTGCCCAGTTATTCTGTCAATTTGGTACTTTAGTAATTAAATTGTCTACAATTTAAGCAAATAAATAAGAAATCTGAAATCCCAGAGATATTGAAATCAATCATAACTATTTTCTTCCTGGGTCCCTGATTTTATCCGAAATATCAAAATCATTGAAGTATAATTGATTAATATCTCTTACTTTCTCTTTCCTGTTCCTACCACTCTTGAAGGCTGTAAAAATCACAAATTATGTGGAATTTCAATCAGACTGAATGCAGCATGAGCAGGTTATAGAGAAGAACTTGTAACATACTTGAAACTTTTTTCCTAGTCTGACTTCAGAAAAATCCTAAGCAACACAAATAATGAAGTAGTTAATTTTAAAGGCTTGACTCTGGGAATATTGTTGGAGCAGTCAAAATACAAAATTGCTGAGCAGATCTTTTAAGAAAATACGTATAATATCTTAACATGATTATAATTTTAAGCTAGTTTTCTATAGTAGTTCAAGCTCTAACCCCTAGAACTGATAGACTGTAATCATGTCTTATACCGATCATGCTTGGCATGGAAAATGAACGTATGCAAGGCTTAGATTAACCATGCACCACAGATGTATTCAATGAGCCTGTTTCCTGTTTTGCTTTATAAGCCCCCCCAATCCAATCCTTTAGAGACGTTTTTATCTGCTAATAAGCATAATTGCAGTCATTCCTGCTGTCATTTATAAAATTATAAGACATTTATTTAGTCAGTTGTGGTGTTTAAGGCTGTTAAGTTTCCCTGACCAGAATTGAAGCTCTGCAGGCAAATGTTTCTTTAAGGCTTCAGTGGTACACCTGGTCTCCTGGTTCTCTCTCCGAGAGATCATTAGTCTGTGCCGAGCCATTTACCATGCAGAGGTTTGTACCAGAGACACCAAAAGTTCTGGTTCTCACCTCTGTCTGCTTTTATGCCATGTGTGGTTGCCTAGAGATGATCCAGTTTTCCTCTGAGTCTTGCAGGCTGTGGATATAGACCCTGAAGGCTGGAAGGTTTCAGCACTGTACATCTCTGTGAGCAGAAATGCACATCCGAGGGGGTTGATGCAGAGCAATGAGGTGTGTGTTGTCTTGCAAATTGGCTGAGACCATTTCAGGGGAGTGGAAATCTGCTGAGGAGACTGCCATAGATGTCACCTCTGATCACAGAAGCATAGAATTGTTTGGGTTGAAAGGGTCCTTAAATTAAGATCATCTAGTTCCAAACCACCTGCCGTGGACGAGGACACCTTCCACTAGACCAGAGGGCTCAAACCCCCATTCTCAAGGGAAAGAAGACCTTCTTGCAGCCCTTCTGCTGCTCATGGTAGCTTCTTGGGCTACATCTAACTTCAGCCTTCATTTCTCCTGTAAACCATTTCAAAACTTTCTTCTTTTTTTTTTTTTCCCCTTCTGCCATATTTTTAAACTGCAGATAATGAAAACAATTTGATGGATACATGTAGAGACTGGAATTTCTGTATTTATTCTGATGTTACATGCAAAGTGACTGACAGTCAGGCTCAGTTCCCTATTTCAAGAGTTGAGCATATCTTTTTAAATCAATAGGAATTTTGCCATTGACTTGAATTTGAATTGTTGAAAGGACTCTTGTTTTGAGGGAAGATATCTAAAAGTGTCAGAACAAGCACATCTGTTAGCCAGACATCGCTTCAAAATCCTGAATTTAGTAGAAAGTTTTAAAGGCTTTGTGGGAAATAATGGACTGCTTTGGGGAACTGCAGAGTATTCAGATTAATCATCTAGACAGAAGTTTGTGAGTTTAGGGACTCTTCAGTGTGGAAATGCTGGAATCATGAGCTAAATGTTACGGTACATCACTTGGTTCTACTAAAAGAGTATATCATCCTTTTAACTTGTGAAATCCTACTGTCTAAAGGTATGTCAAAGTAAAATAGTTCAGGCAGGGGCAACATCAGCAAAAACTGTGACTGTTACTAATTTCACCCTTACTGGTATTTGTTCCATGCAACTGCTGTTTATTCTTCCTAATTCACAGTATAGATGATTTTTTTTTTTTTTTTTTTTTTTTTTTTTTTTTTTTTTTTTTTTTTTTTTTTTTTGTTGTTTATCCACATGAATAGAAAAGCTCATGAAATGGTCTCAAGCAGCAAATGGCTTTGGAAGTCAGACAAAGTGAACTAATCTCCAGTTTATAAACGTATGGGGATGCTGAAAGAACAAATGCTTCAGCAAGCAACTTTAAAGAGGAATTGGGATGTGGAGTTTCTTAAGGAAAGGAATTGGAGGTGACAGAGCACAATACAGCCCGAGCACAATGACACACTGAGTAGAGAAATTTAATTACATAAAGAGGGATAATAGATGAATCAGCTAGAAAAACAGACACCAGAGAGAGCAGGGAGAAAAGAAAAAGAAAAGAACCATCTGACCGTAGGAAAACAAAATAGGGAACTTTGCAGTATCTTACAAGCCAGCCTTTGAAACCAAGGAGAATATATGAAATTTTTAAAAACTCATTTGTTTCTTAGCCAGGGGAAGGACACTGCACGGGAAGAAGGGACTCTGCCCTCATTCGGCTCAGACTGCTTCAAAGGTCTGCCCGGTGTGATAAATAGTGCAAACCCCTTTGTGATCTCTGGATGAAAGTCACGATAGTAAGTCCAAAAAATCGTTCAGAGGCCAAGTCCAGCACTCCCCGGCCCTGATTCAGGCAAAACTGCCATTGTTTCACACATGAGTGTCTGGAAAACAGAGGATACAGGGGCACTAAGCCAACTGTTCTTTGGGTTTTTGGGGGGGTTTTTGTTTGGTTTTTTTTCTTTTCTCCTTCTTTATTTTTTTTAAATTTATTGTAGGGGGAAAAAAAAAGCTAAATGGCTTTTCAGAGTGAAGAAAACTGTGAGAAAGGGTGGGGGCCACCCACTTGTGGTGCCCTGTCAAGGCTGAGCAGATTCTCCACTACTTACTTTCCACCTGCCCCCGATCTGCTTTATGCTTTGCATCATTCATTTGAGGCCAGTCTTTCAGCCCAAAAGGAGAACTTTGCAGAAAGTTATGGGCAAAGAGTCTGAATGGAAACTGCTCTGCAACTTAATTATAGCATTTGCAGTTAAATGCAAACTAGTAGCAAAGCGGTGGGAACAACTGGGCTTTCAGCAGAGAGAGGCCAGGTATAAATGCTTTGATAGTTAGATGGATCCGAATTTGAATTAGACACCTTTTTAGCATCTTAAAAGAAACAGTCTCACCTCTGGTTCAGGATGTATCCTTTTTTTTCCCTCTCTCTTTTTCCCCCCCTTCCCTGTGTGTACAATAAAATCATAGTCAAAGCAGGGCAAGCAGCTCTGGTTCTCCTAAGGGCTGCATTGAAATCAATGAAGCATCTTCGTGATCTATTGTTCCTAAAAGTGTTCACACTGAGTCACTTCCTCAGCATCTTTTTCTTGCAGCTCAGGGTAGAATTTCACCTCAGGTTTCAGTGATTTTTTGGGAGGCTGGGAGAGCATTGTGGCTGCTTTCCTTTTCCTTGGGAGTAAGCTTTCCTAGTTCTGGTAACTTTTGCAGTTACTAAGTACTAAGAAAGGCAGTTATTTGGGTGCCATTCCCTTCGAGTGTTGAAGGCAGAGCGAGTTTGGAAGAGCCCGGCAGAATGCCTAGCACATTGCAGAGACAGGCTTCACGCTGTGCTTCACAAGGCAGTCATAACTCAGGCAAGCTCATACCGAAGTCAGCTGAGGTTTTCCCTGAGTGAGAAATGAGTTAAAAACTGAGGCAAGATCCTGATCTTTTACCCAGGCACAATTCCAACAACTTTAGAAGAGTTGCTTTTGACTTACAGCGTTGTAACAAAGATCAGAATCTGGGCTTCAATAAGGACTTCAGCATTTGGCCACAGTCCCATGAAGGCCTTTATTAATTTATTTATTTATTAAAATGGACAATTGCATCGACTTTAATAACCCTTACCTCAAAGTTCACTTGAAAGAAAACTAATAAGACTTTTTACTGAGAGAAGAAAAAAAAAAAAAGTTTAGCTATGGTCAGCCAGGGTGGGAAATTCCATTGTGGCTGCAAGCCCATGGCAGGTAGAGTGGAATTTAATGAAGGAAACTGCTGTGTTTTTGTGTCTTTCTGTATGTTTTTCCTTTAAAACCAAGAGCTGGGCAGGCTTCCCATTTGACCTGATGTGACCCAAGCAAATTGCTTCTTATATAAAAACAACTGCAGACTTGGAGAATGTGAAAATGCACTGTATCCTTTTTCCAACTCAGGGAAAATGAAAGCCTGAGAAACAGGACGGCCCTGTCAATACTCGTTGAGCAAAACTATCACTCAAGCCCTATAAAGAGAGATTAGAACAGGCTTCCTTATGCCAGAGGGATTCATTATAAGTTAGATCTCTTTAGGTGTTTTTTTTTTAAACAGACACATTTACCGTCACTGAGAGAAAAATCTATTTTTCAGAATCTTTTTTTTTTCTTGTGAAGGGAGGAGAAAAAGAAACTCTCGTTAAGGAGGGGAAAGGGGAAGCGAGGGGAAGAAAAGGCTCTAACTAACGCACCCAAACAAAAAGAAATAAATTGATAATTGTTGAAATTCAGGCAAAAAGCCCAACTTTTAGCCTTTGCTGTAACTTGGGAGAGCACAGGCGCAGGGATTCAGGGTGTGTCTACTGATATTGTATTCAGATGTGTTGCCTTGGCATGTGTACTGACGGATTTATTTAAAAAACAAAGCAAAAAAAAAAGGCATTGTGTGCTCGTGAAATGACTTCATAAAATCCTTCCCTTTATGAATTATTTTGATCACAGGGCTTGTTGTTTAAATTTCTAAAGTACTGTGCTTTTTTTTTTTTAATTGCCTTCTTTTCAGAACTGTCTGTTCTCAAGTTGGCACCTTCCGCATAGCAGCATGCAGAGATTAAAGGAGAGGGGAGGGAGGGGAGGTGTGGAGGCTTTCATCAGACCAAGGGGGTGACGTGGTGCATAAGCAAACTCACATCTTCTGTTGGTCACCCCCGAAAGGAATCCTGAGCTCCGAGCCACCCTTCTCCCTTGCAGGCACGTCTAATCTGCATCGCCCACTCCAAGGAGAGGCAAGCAAACACTTGGACCGTCACATGCTGCCATGTTAGAGGAGGCAGGATAGACTTTTGTTTGCTCTGTCTTGCTTAAAATGGAGGTGAAGAGCTTCCTACACAGGAAAGCAAGATATGGTAATACTTTCCAGGTTCAGTGAGGCCTCTTTTTCCAAAACACAGGTTTTGCTTGTGCTCCATGGGTTTCTGACTGCTGCTGGAGGTTTTTTCCTGCCATGGGTCAGGAGTGCAGCTGAGAGACACCATGAGCGCTCCCAGCATTGCACACTGAAGGGGCACCGTGTAGAAGGAAACTCCTCATTGTTTTGTTCCAGATGTGGTGTTAAGGATCTGCAAAGTCAGTGTTAGTTACTTCCGAAAGATCAACGTTCACCATCATCATCATCCAGATCCTGTATTTATCTAGCAGTCACAATGGAATTTTCAGATGAGGCATGAAACCTACGGTTCAGGAGAGCAGGGGTTCACTTGCAATGTCTTCTTTTTATTTTCTGGGGAACATTCACAAGATCCTTATTATACTTTTTGTTACTTGATAAAATCTGATGTAACGTAGTCCTTGTGACAGCCCCCCCAGGACTATTGCTGCTTATGTAAAGGAGGAGGTCAGAATAGTACTGACCTGAAAAGGGCCGTGAGCTTTTTATTGTGAGGTCGTATTTATGGCATTAGGATTTCCAGAGAAAGGCGGTACTTCTGTCCGGAATGCTGGTGTTTTCAGAAGGGGATGCACTGATTCATGGGCCTGGCTCTGATTTGAGGTTAATGTTGAGAGATTTATGTTATATATATTGATTTGTTGGGTCTCTTCTCGTTGCCCTGTCTGCTGAGCAAACAGATAACAGCTGCACGTATAAATGGATAAGGAGACAGCAAACAGTGATTCAGGGTTCTAGATTGTGTCAAAAAAGATGCTGATTCCCATGGAAGCAAAGGATCCTTATTTGGTTGACCGGATGCAGTCTGAGAGCTTTGTCTCTGTGTATAATGGTGAGACCTGTTGCTCCCCTGGGTATCCAGCCCCCTGAGCTAGAAGACAGGGATAGTGAACAGAATGAAGCCTCATAATCCAAGGAGAAATGTAGTTAGCAACCTACTACACCACTCAGGCACACACAAGTCTATGGGGCCAGATGAAATCCACCCGAGCCTGCTGAGTGGAGGTACTGGCTGAAGCGCAGTCCTGTCTCAGCATAGTTTAGCTTTGGAATTGGACTGCCCAGGGAACTGGTGGAGTCACCATCCCTGGATGTATTTAAGAGACATGTGGATGTGACACTGGGGAACATGGTTCAGTGGTGGGCTTGGCTGTTCTGGGTTAACAGTTGGACTCAATGATCGTAAGAGTCTTTCAAACCTAAATGATTCTATGATTTTTTTTTTTTTTGCTGCATGGAATTTTTCTACAGGTAGCATAGCTTCCAGGTCCTGGTAGACTTGTTTTTAACTGTGTACAGGAAAGTTCCAAGGAGACAAATAGTGGAAACCTTATTCTAGAGAATTTGCTTCATAGTTTAGAGACACTTTGTTCCCAGAAACTCTTTTCCATAGCCTAATAGATCATTCTGCTACAGAGAAATAAGACTGTGCATAGAACTTTTCTGTTTACTTCAGGCCTTTTCCCTTTGCAGATTAGACATCATTCTCATCTCCAGACCTGCACTTTGTGCGACAGGAGATGAGTGTCATTCAACAAACTTGCCTTGATCGCAGCTCTTCTTGTCCCTTGGCCAGGAGGATGTATTATCTTTGACATTATGAAGTTTATGTAAAACTATACAGAGCGAAATGTGCTTCTTTACTTCCTGTGTGTAAACACTGGAACCGCTTCATGCGTACTCCATCACGGACTGGAGACCAAGCCATCTGACTTTTCAGTGAATGTATATTAATCATTCATCCAGTAGCAGCTGAATTATTGCTTTTAAATATGATTTTCTGCTGTTTATGTAATTGGTTTTTGGGATCCACTGTCCACATGAGTGTTTTTCAGCCTGGACTGTTTCTGTGGCATCTGACGTGAAGTGCAGTGTGCAAATGAACAAAATGTTGTGACATTCTTACTGTGCAGCTTTGGAGAGAGTGCCCACTTCAAGAGCTTGTTGGCGCATAAAATAATTTTTATGAATTATACCTTTTCTTAAAGAAAATCAAGTAATGAGCACTGGTTTTAGGTTAGTCTTAATGTTACTTATGGATGTTTAGCAACACATAATTTCAGCAGCAGAATGCACTGCCTATCCTGTCAAATCAATCCTTTTGTATCATTTTGCTGGACAAAGCATTTGGCAGAGTGAGGAGAACAGTTCAGGTGCACGGGTGTCTTCCTGAGATTTAAAACTGAAGCACTGTAAGGTGTCTGCGTTTTTGATAATGGACTTTGGAACTCTTTTGAATTCCATCAAAAGGCCTAAGGAAATTACTAAAAAGAGGTCAAAGTGCATTTGGCAGGTCATGGAAGAAATCCTTTTGCGTGTCAGTTCTCCCAGTTTGGGTGGACTGTCACAGGACTGTGTCGTAATATGTCATCTGTTTTTTGAGTTAGATAAATTCTCAGCAGCTTTTTTTAGTTCATACTCTTTTATAGGTCTCAGTGGGAATTTTGACCAAGAAAGAAGCAAGCAGTGCTTCAGGATTTAATGCTAGATTTTTTTGTTCCTGGTCTTGACCATGCATATGACCAGATTTCTGAGTGAAAGGCAGGATAAAATGAAAATGTTGCTAAGTGAAAAGCAGATGAAGGAATTTCTGGTTTAAAAATCCAAATTAAGGTATCAGCAGGAGATTTGCAGTCTGTTTAGAGTATTTCTAATTTGTACAAGCCTGTGTGGACCTATTTCTTTCTCATTTAATGGCACACCCAGAACTTTCATTGGCTTCAGTGCAATTATTGTTACAGCTCCAGGAACTTTCCCAAGAAGTCTGCATCAAAAACCATTTATCTAAGTGGGAATGCTTCCAGTGACACCTGTATGCCCTGGGCTGGGCCGTAGATGTAGGTACCTCTAAGCTGAGTACTATTGAAAATAGTCTATGTTCTTGTTTTAAAAAGATGTAAAACAAAATAGATGTTCTGATCAATAGTATTTTTTTTTTATGTGAAAAGTAGTAACAACATGAAAAGCTACCAGTAAGAATTATAAAAATGCTATGATGGGTACTGCAATTTGCAATATGTAATGGCTCAGAAAGATTTCNAACAAAATAGATGTTCTGATCAATATATTTTTTTTTTATGTGAAAAGTAGTAACAACATGAAAAGCTACCAGTAAGAATTATAAAAATGCTATGATGGGTACTGCAATTTGCAATATGTAATGGCTCAGAAAGATTTCTTCTGGAATTTGAAGCTGTCACTGTTTTTGAGACGTCTCAGTTCTACTGGGAACTGCATTTGTAAATATTGAAATATTTACCTTACATATGCATTTTATGTTATATATATTTGTTATATTTTCAGAGCAGTGACAGAAATATAAATCCTGGCATTAGTATTGTGAGTTTTGGTAGGTTTGTTTACCTGAAAAAATTCTAATGGAACTTATAAACTCTTACAAATACTTCTAACTGCTTCTTATTTAAGTGTGTGACTGGTCCTGTCGGACGAAAAATTCAGGGGAATAGCTAACCAGCTGTAAGCTAAGTATATGAGTGCATGTTTTCATAATCAGAGGTTTAATTTTTTAAAGAAGCTGCACAGGAATCTTATCATCTGCTTCAAAAAACCAGGACCCCTTTTGGAATAAGAAACAAGGGCACTACTAACCTAAAGTATAGAGGGAGAAAACTTAGACTGTTGAAACTGCAAAATGGACTGAAATGAGGAAATTGTATTTACCCAGTTTGGAATCTGGCAAGTGCACTTGAAATACTTTTATTTTTCTTTCTTTCTTATTCACAGAGTTGCAGGATTTGAGTTAGGTCTAAAGTGAAAATAAATATGATGCCTCACTCGAGAAGAACTCTACCTCCTTTATTTAAGAATTTGTATAAAGCGTTCGACGGGGTTGAGTGGTATTTTATTTGGTTAAATTAGGGTTTGAGGTTTGTAAAGTTTAAACTTGGTCCCTTTTTGAGAATGATTTAAGAGAGGAATGCTATAATCATCTAGTTATATGAGGCTAGAGCAGGTGCCGGGGATGGAAAAATGTTTTTTTTCTCCTTCCATCTGTTCTCTGAAGAACTACTTAATTCTTCTTGCAGGAATCTGTTAAAAGCTTTTCATAAGGTTTCCCTGTAGGCAGACAATTCACTGCAGAGCCCCATAGGCAGTGCCTTTGGATGTACTGGGAGTAGCTTGTGCACAGGCTCGTCCTTCTTTTCCAGGTGGAATGAGAAAAGCAGGGAGGTGTGCTTAGGGATCCCTCTCCCCGTCTCTCTTTTGAGTGCAGCCGAGATTGGACAAACTGAGGAGTAGCTTCATGATCCATTTCTGCTAGCGGGAGTAACGTTACTTTCTGTTGCCTTTAAAACAATGAATGGAATTGGGCTGCTTCCCCTTCTGTATGAGTATGTGCCAGTTATTCCAGTTTTGGTTTTTTGAATATTCAAACAAATAATAGACAAAAGTGAAACTACCTTGAAAACGTTTAACTTGTTACAGTTTCTGCTTCTAAATCAAGGCACCTTGAGTTTATCAGACTCGATGTCCTGTAGCTGGGCAAATAAGTTGTCCTGCATTCCTTACTTCTTTGTTTGTCTTTGTGACAGGGGTTCCTAGATGTCAGAGCTTTGAATTTTTTTTTTAAACTCAGGGTCATTTTCTCTTCTTAGTGCAGATTCCTTCACAATACTTCTGCTAATATCACTGGGACTCATACGTAAGTCCTTTCTGTAGCTCCAGAGGAAGGGATCCCAAATGTTTTGGTCTTCCCGTCTGTGTACTGAGAATGCCATCAGAGAGAAGGAAGAAAAGAGTACCAGTTTACAGCAGAAAAGTATTAGAGGAATTCCCCCAGCACACACCTGCCCTGCAGGAAAACAGGAGCATGTGTGTACAGGAAAAATCTGACAAGTTTGGTGCGAGTTGGGATTTAAACTTCCTCCAAGCTCTGAAGTTCAGGAATTCAGCCTTTGGGCCTAACCCATAGCAATTTTGTTAGCTGACAGGGTCAGAGTTGCAACTAAGGGTAAAAATCCTTCCTGCTTAATTTTGGGAATCTGAAAGTTAGAATTTTAGATTTTTCTCTAAAACAAATGGAGAGAAATGGGCCCTTCCAGGATGAATTCTTCTCCTCCTTTGATAGTCCTGTTGTGATAGGACAGATTTCTTTTTACAGGTTCCTGTCTACATGCAGACTTTACAGATACTTAAATAAGGGGGTTGAACACTACCCAACATTGCCACACCTGGCTGTAGTCAGAAAAATGATAACAGATAAATGATAAATCATCATCTTCATTTCTGTTATGAGCTTTCCTGTTGGGTTTCCCCTGAGCTGACTTTGCTTGACATGGACACAGGTTTTAACGTAGGGTAATCTTCCATGTTTCTGGACTGATTTAATTTTTTGTTTGTTTGTTTCTCTTGATTCCCAAATGCCTTGGTATCTCAGATAAATCACTGAAGGGAAGGAGAATGTTCTGGGAAGGTATGACAAGAGGCTGGCTCTGGTTTTATACATTTTCTTTTAGATGAATACTCTTGACCTCCATTGGAGAGGGAGGACTGGGCTAAATGGAGCATCTGCCCCCACATATTCCCATGTTATTCAGGAGGCTTTATGCATGTACACAAATATAAACACACACACATGTCAAGCCTTTCAGTCTCTTAAGTGCTGTTGATAATTATTTCCATTCCTTTTCTAATAAATGGGTAAGTGGAAACAGAAACTTCTCCTATGACATGGGTGGCAGAAACATATGAATCAAGAACCCAAAGCCCCTTGGTTCATGTTCAGGTCATGGTTCAGTTCCTCTTACCTACACACATACCCTTCCTGCTTGGATATACAGCTTCAACTGTCCTGTAGAAGGTGGAAAAGGACAGTTCTCTCAGAGAAATCCTCTATGGGCTCCTTTGACCACTCTGTGGGACTGGACTGCTATAAGGGACTGTTAAGGCACTGATGTGAGAGGAGGGCATGGAATTGCCAGTCTTCCTGCACAGGAGCAGGAGTGCTCCTTTCGTGCTTTCCAGTTGTTTGCAAGTCGAGCCTGCTCATGCAGCAAGTCCCAGAAATGCAGCTCTGCTGCCATGCCAGTGAATTGTGCATTAGTCACCTTATATTGTATGTACATGCTCAAACGTATGTAGATGTATTACATTCGTAGTTTATGTATAAACATCTGAAAGTATTTGGTGTATCTACCTGCACCCAATGTAAGCTCTGTGTTTAGCAGCCTCAAGTCAAAAGACCTGATAGTGAAGGCTTGAAGGTAATTTGAAAACCCAGAGTAGTCCTGTCCTCCTTTCTTCTCTGTAAAAGTGCCTATCAAAAGGACCATGCATGTTACATGTATCCATCTTGCAAATTAATTCTTTCTAAACACTTTTGAATAAAAGGATCAGGACTGTGTCTGTCTTACAGAAGTGTGGGACATCTGAGCAGTTATTTCTATGATAATGAAAGCATGGTTCAGATACAAGAAAGTTTTCTGGGGGTTTTTTGTGGCCTTGAGTAGATCACAATGGCCCTTTACCACTGTTTTTCCATTTCAGCCATTGTGAGTCTTGAATAACTAACATTTGGAAGCATTTTTGCAAATGAAAGCTGGTTATGAAAATGCACGGATAGAAAAGCAAACAGTATGATCCTAGATGGATGTTTTCCAAAGGCATTCTGATGAACTTCCCCTGAAACTTAGCTCTGTATATGTGAGCTTCAAAAAGCATAGACAATATCTGTAGTATTACATTTAGTTTTATTCATTAGAGAAATGTTTGAAATGCATTTTTCTGTTTAGTCCAGCAAGGAGCCCCAAGTTAACTGATGTGTTATGGGCTGCTCCATGGCACAAAAGCATAACAAGAGAAAATACTCTCTTTTCCTTTCCCAGTTTTTGCATTGTGACCTGGCATTTATGCATATTGCATAAAGCAAATTCTGAGTACTGCAGCTTCACTGACTTGAGGCTGACAAACGTTTTTTTTTCTCCCTTTTACTTGCTTTTTGTTGTTTTCTGATAAGTTCAACGTACTGTATACTATGCATGTCTTTCCAGATAGCACAGAAGGGATTGGTTATAGACTTTACATGAGGCTGCCCTATAACTTTTGTTCACGTCCAGCTTCTCAGTACAAATATAATGTGTACCTCAGTTTAACCAAAATGGTTGTGTCTGCCTGATCATATTGTCGACAGAGCCAAATAATCTAAGGTATGCATGGTTTGATAGACTAAGCATCCAACAAAAGCTTCCTTAAAATGAGTCATATCTTTGATTCAACAGTCACATTAGTTGAAATTAATCAGTCTTCCTGTTGCTGGCACTGGGAAATTTAAGAAGAAAAGCAGAAGAATTGCTGCAACAAAACAATGCCATCCATTGTAAGCCAGTGCCAGCCAGGGATACCAGGCAGCAACCAGCCAGGCCAAATCAGCACTTATTTATTAATTCCAGGAATGTCTCAAATATTTGAGGGCAGTTTCCGGACAGAGCAGTGATGGCAGAGGGTTCTGGCATTACAGTTTGTCAAGGCGTCATGGATCTCCTGTTGGGAAGCGTTCACATTAGGGCACTCATTTCATTACACTTGAAGTAATTGTCTTTCACGCTGTTCTAGCAGGAGTGGCAAGAAAACTGCGTGGGCAAATAAAGCAAGCAGCACTTCTTTCAGCATCCCATCCGGAGGCCAAGTTCATTTTTCCTTTTTTTCCTTTTTGAAACTTAATTTTACATCAAGCAAGAGGTCGGAATTCAAGCACGATAGTTCAGATGTGCTCACTTAAAAAGTATGTATGATAGTTACTATGTCCGTGGTCATTTTTAGGCATAAAGGGAATCTATATTTCCTTACTCCCTTGCTGTCCTAGTGCTGCCTTCTCTGTACTTGCATTACAGATTTATTCGATCTTTTGAAAGTACCTCCACTCTGTGTACAGACACCTATTCCTTCAAGTGTTTCTCTCCCTTCATTACCTCTTCTTAACTGACAATTATTCTCCCATGCCAGGCCTAGTTCTCATTTCCTTCGTCTGTCTCTTATCAATTTTTCCCTTTTGTTTTCACAATTCAAAGATGCTTCTCGCCGTAGGATTGCATGCAGACACGGCCAAGTGAAATTCTGTGGCTTACATTACTTGGAGGTAGAACAGTGCTACTTGGGCAGACTGTTTGAGCCATAAATCTAATAATTTATTAATTTTGATTCCATGGGCAAGTGTTTCCTTCTGACCTCTGGAGTTGCATCCACACTTTTGCATGAGTGATGTTTTAGATTTCTTTGTACAAACAAGATGCATACACATCAGTCAGTCCCAACCCTGGCAGCATAAATTCACACAGAAAAAAAGAAATTTGATCTTAAGAGCAGTAAAATGCAATGGAAAAAAAAAAACAACCTTTTTTTGAAAACCCTTTTTTGAAAAGTTTTCAAATCTCTTTTACAGATTATCATTCTGCACTCATAGTATGAGCATGCTGCAGAAGTTCATTAAGCAGTGCAGCTAATATCTGAAATGAATTTATGGACTTGTTTGGCTTTTGCTTTTCCTCATCCAGCAATAGAATACAGTACCCAACTTATATCCTGCATTTCTGTCACCATGCCTTTTCCAATTCTGTTTCTGCTCCATCCTGTTTACTCACTTCCCTCAGCTACTTTCCCTAATTTGTGACTATAGGTCTAGCATGTTTCCGAGAAGACACAGCTCTCAACTTCTCTAAAGGAGGCTTTTTGCTCTTATATAAGTGATATTGTTCTTGTCCACTTCTTGTGTATTCAGGCCTGGTGTTAGGCCAGACCCATTGTTCTTTAGAAATGAAGGAGTGGTGCTCAGTGTAGCCCACGTGGCTGCTGAGAAATGGCCTCCTCCTTAATTTTTCTCCACCAAAGGCTGATGGAATTGGTGGAGTTCCTGGGTTTGCACCCTGCTCCAAGCAATTGGTTAAGGATGACTGTTTCCCACTTAACACTAGCCTGGTCTTGTTTGCTGTATTTCCCCCTTTCAAGCATAAAGTGCAAAGTAAGGTTAAGATTAGCAGCTTACCCAGCAGCAGTCTGCAGTGCCAAGCCAGGTACCCGAGAGAAACGCGGCTTCCTTCAAGCTCGCAAACCGACCGGTGATCAGGGCGATGAACGTTTGCTGGGATCAGTCCAGAGAGGGAAGGCGAATGCAGGGTGGCTGTAGAGCTAGCCAGGAATGGTGATTACAGCCTGACATGGAATATAGTCCCAGGAAAAGCAGTTGAAACAGGGAGCAACTACAGCTTAGTATTTTGGGACTGGTGGGGAAACAATGGACGTTCTTCATTAGTGGACTGTAGCCTCAGTAAAATGTAGGGATTCTTTCTGAATGTATGTGTAGCTCTTGGCCTGGGCAGGCTGTCCTCTTCCTTGTTTTTTAATGTATTCACCAAATGTGTGAGAAATTAAAACTACACAATGAGCACCATTTCCTCTCTGCAAACTTGCAGTGCATCAGCTATGAGAGGAAATGTGTTCCTGGGGATATGCATTTTTTATACCTTTTTCTGACTAGCACCATGTCATTACATCTTCAGTCAATAAAAGTGTGTGTCTTTAATATATATATACTCGTGCACATATATATCGTTCCAGTAAATAGCTGTGGAAAGGAGGGAAAATGGTTGTAAAAATAAGCATTCTGAACAACAAACAAGCTTAGTGTACAACTAGAGGAAACTTTGAAGAAACAGGCCTTCATGAAGGAATAACATTGTTGAAACCATATGTTTTCCATGTACCAGGAGACTGTTTTAATAGTTTACAAATGCATTTAACCACAGAAAGTCTAAAATTAGTCAATGTTTTAAAGGGCTAAAGATTGACACAAGTCATTCCAGTTAGTGAAGGACTTCTTTTCATCCACATCCAGTGAATGAACTTATGTGACTGAGCAGATGTTTGTGGGGGATTGGTGTTCTATGGCTGCTGATTAGGGTTGTACGAAACTTTGCTGCTAACTTGCAGTGTTCATTTTTTCAGGTGTTGTGTCTTGTGGGAAATATGGTGGCCTAGACCACAAGAAACTCAAGTTCTGTCCCTGCTCTGCTGCTGCTATGCTCCATGGTCTAGAACAAGGTGTTCCTCCTCACTGTAGTGGTTTTGCCCTCATAAATTAGGAAATCCCTTTTTAAACTACTTTGAGAGCTGCTGATGAGAGGTGCTGGCTGTGAGCTTTGCCAGTCTTTTCTCCCACAGTTTGCTTGAGTTTAGTCGCCTAAAGTAAAACTCAGGTGAGTCTTCAGAACCTCCAGGGTTTGTACTGAAGTTGTACAAAACCTTGTATACAGCATGTTTTCACTCTGACAGCTCCAGGGTTACTCCAAGCCGGGCTCCCCATCGTTAACAGGGCTTGCAAACCTCAGGAAATCCTTCCTCGTCTGATCTGAATTATGAATTGGCAATGAAATCAACATCTTCTGCTGAGCAGCAGAGGTTTTATGAGGCTGTGCAGCAGTGTCTCCACAGAATCTTAGATCTGTTTCAGCAGTGCTCAAACACCAGCCCTGCTCTGTTGCACGCCCTGTGCATTCTCCTCTCCATCCTTAGATGAACTTCATCCCAGACGGCTTCATCCTTAATTGACTCTGTGCCGTGTTTGGCCACAACTGAGGCACGTGCGCTGATGTCACCGTGTTCTGTGATGTCACACGCACCTCTGCTGAGCACGATCTGTGTTCCTGGCTCCGTGATACCGTGTTCTCAAATGAAGCAGAGGTTTGCCCTTTCAATCCATCCGGGCATCTTCCTCATCACGACAGCTCTTTTCATTGTGGCTTGAGCCACTTACAGAGAAAACTAAGTCACAGAGCTACCTGACAGTGTCAGTCATCGAACAGTGTTCGAGCATGCTTTCCTCTTGGTTCTGTAGTGGCTCTCTATGCTCACTTGTCAGGTTTTCGTCCCGATGGCTCTTCTACTGGGTTTCTAGTCTGTAAGGAACTCGTCTTTATTCTATACACTCGTTGGTTGGAGCAAGCTTAAGGAAAAAAGATGGATCTAGAAGAGAGGAGGAAAGTGGGCTTGTTCCTCAGTAGGTCTGGTACTTTACCAGAAATCTGGACAGGATTTCCATCTTTCCCCCCACCCCCAGGGAGATAATGCAGTAATGCAAAGAAACCTGAAAACAGAAAAATCTTACTAGATTTTCTGCGTTACTAGAAATCCTATTCAGATCTTTTATTTAAAAAATGGTCAAAATGTACATAAGAAAAGGAGCTATATTAGCTCCTTCAATAAAGTATTCTTTTCATTCTCTGTCAAAAAATGGTCACATGCTAAACATCGAACAAAAAAATTTGAAATGTTAAAGGAATAAAACTCTTCAGGGAATAAATTATTTTTACAACTGGCCAATATAAAATAATACAGTACAAGTCTCTTAAAGTAGTAATTGATAAAGGAATAAAACTGCTAAAAGAGTATATTTTTCATTCGCTGGAGCTAACTGTATAATAGCACTCAGCTGTATTTAATCTCTGGGGGCCTACGGAACAGGCACAAAAATGAACGTAACTTAAAATCGACGAGTGATCTTTCATGAGATCTGTGGTACCTGCTGCCTGCTGGCAACAGCCATGTTACTGCAGCAAGCCTACTCACTCAGCCCCACAGTACTTTGCCTTTTGGAGCCTTTTTTTATCTGTATGTTAAGCAGGTAATTCCCAAGGCATCCCTATTAAGTGAAAAAGAATGACTCTTCCAGCCTGACACTCAGGGAAACTGAGATACAGGGAGGATAAAGCCTTTGCCTGGGGTCAGACTGGTTTGTTCTGCCATGCAATACAGCTGTAATGGGCCTCAGCCCTTCCACAGAATGCTGAGTGGAAACACACGAGAATAAAAAATTTAAATTGTGGTTTCGCTGGATACTGTGGGACGGGATTACAGCTGTGCTGGACCCAGGTCCTTCAGCCTCCTACAGTGCACACTTGAGTCTCAGCACAGAAATCGAGTACCAGTTTTATATTAGTGTCTGGTTAATTAAATAATCTTGCATTATATTATAGAGCTATGTGAGTGGGCTTCCGAGGCTGACCTCACGTGGGCAAAAACAGAGCATCCCAAGAGGGAGAAAATTCCCCCGCTGTGTGGCCACAGTGTGATTCTTGTTTGCCTTTAAAACAGATCTATCCCCTGAACTTCTTAGATTTTCATTGAGGAGAAGAAGATAAATTTTTCATTAGGTAGATACATGCAGAGATTCTTGGCTGAGGAGAATGGAGAGAGAGTGGAGACTTGGAGGAATGCATACAAGTGGCATTTCGTTTATCCTTCTTATGTCTTGGTGGGTCTTAGAGAGGCCAAGTGATTTCTAGCTCGTGCAGGCTTCACCCAAGTGACATTCTCTTCCCAGTGTCTCTTCCTGTTTTTCCGTCCACTGCTCAGACTGTCTGTCACTGCAGAACTGCTTCATTCTTCTTGAGATCAGTCACACTGAAACAACTGAACAGAGTTAGACTTTTTAGCTGTGTCTGTCAACTGGTTTTGGTTTGGTGCTTCTCTCCCATCACCCATGAGCTCATTTTCCATTAATTTAATCAGAAGTAAGACCAAGGGCTTTTATCTAAATAGCCTTAAATTTGGGGTGTATTTTAAAACTGAATCCTTCTTTATGTTAAAGTTATGAAACTGCCTTCTTTTCATAGCACTTCCTATAAAGCTATCGACCCAATTGTGTTAAATTTTAACAACATTTGAAATTTAGAAATGTATCCACATTTTATAGGATTTTTGGGCTTTGCTTCCCTAAAAAAGGAAATAACTGACTTCCTTATTTTCTTACAATGTTTACTTTGTTTAGTTCTAGTAGAGAATATGCCAGAAACTTTGGTGAGTGGGTAAAAATAGTAGAAGACAAATGTGCCTTTGTAAAGTTCTACGCCATGCATACCCTGTGCCCTCGCATCATATTGCCTAGTCTGTTTATTTTAAACAGACTGTATCAGTTCAGGAATAGTAGCATGATTTTATCAATAAAACAGAGATAGTTTCCCTTTATAATGCACAGAATCAGTTAGAAATTTCTCTCACTAATTATTTTAGGATAGAAATTGTTATACTTTGAGACCTGGACCTGGTGGGATGAAATTTAAAAAAAAAAAAAAAAAAAAAAAAAAAAAAAAAAAAAAAAAAAGAAAAAAAAAAGAAAAAGGCAGGTAGACAAGAAAAGCTTCAGTCTTTTTCTTAATGGTGGTTTTCAGCATGTAGAAAGAAGCAAGGAAAGCAGGAAGGAGAATAAATTGCAGTATTACGAAGTTACCAAATAATACATTTTGTTTCTGCCTCACTTCAAAATGACCCAAATGAATGTTGTTTAAACTTGGCTTATTTTGTGGATACCCTTGAGAGTCTGCTAATAAATCAAGTGCCAAACCAGTTAGTTCCGTAGTTTCAAAGTGGTACATACATAACATATGTAGACAGAATATCACTTGTGCCTGAACCTCACTATTTTTCTGTTGAGCTCTGTCTCCATTCTCATGGAAACCAACCACTGATTGACAGTAATGCTGTGAACTTCCACTTATTAGCTAATGCTGACTTTTCTTGAAAATAGGAGCTCAGCGTAGCATTATGGAATATTCATGGAACAAAATTCCAGAGAGAGAGGTCTCAGGGTCAGGAGGAGGGAGGGAATGAGAGACAGATGCCAGATTGCCTGTAGAGAGTCCAAGCATGTGTTTTTGTTTGTAGCAATGATGCACATGCCTTTTGCGGGTGCAATTATTGCTTTTGCCTTTGAAAGTTTTACCATAAGTCTGTTTCTCAATCTCCCTTCATTTTTGACCCAAATTAACCTCTACTCCATACAGTTCTGTGACTTAACCTCAGTTTCTCTTGGGAATATCCCTACACCACCATGCTCTAGGTGCTCTGTCCTGAATTGTAGAGATGACTCTGAATTCAAATCTGTTTCTGATCAGATTTAATTCATTAGTCTTTCTGTCTTTTCATGATCTTCATGCACTGGATTGTATCCTTCACTGAGTCATTGCAATGAACAACACCACATGAGTGAAAAAAATAATTTGCCCTTTATTTTTGGTCTCTGCCTACCATGCAGCTTTAAGCAAAGGCATATGATCTGTAAGCAGATGAAAACTGAGACCTAAAGTATTTGAATATCCATTTAACATATCGTGACACTTTCCTTTTAATCTATCAAATGCTTAAAAATCTGAATTCTCTTGTTCTAGCAGTAGCTTGTCTTATTTGAGTGACACTTCAGGTCTAATGAAGCTGACTGCAGGTGACTCACAGCTAACTGTGCAACAGATGTGGGGTGAAAGCTTTTAGCAGCCATGCACTTCCAAGTGGGAATTCCCTGCCTGTAGTATCTGTGACATTGATACTGTGCTATTTTCCCATGTCAGACTCAGGCTTTATTGTGGACCTGACAGGTTCAAAGTCACAGAAGCTACTTCTTGTCGTAGAGTGTTTCAGAGAGGAGGCATTTAATAGTGTATTAGCATTTGTTAGTTTTATTTAGGAAATGGAGAAAAAATTGCATCTCGGTATTCTCGTACTCCCGAGGAGCTTTCAACCTTCAGTGAATTTTCTAACCTGGCCCTCGTCCCTAGGCTGGGGTGCTGACAAACCTGCTGCACCTTACCAGGTGAAGAGACTGCAGTTCAATTCGGCTGCCAGTTGTGCCATATCTGGCTGAACAGAATATGTACTGCTTTGAAATTCTGTTAAAGGTACCATGAAGAGCTAAGTATCAGAGTACAGGTTCGTATCACACTATGTGCAAAGTCAGGAATTTTCTGTCCCCCCGTCTTCTGGAAAGAGAAGCTCTCGATAGCTCAGGAGCTTTTTTATGGGAGGTACAGTGTGTTGCCTGTGAGTTTCCCCAAATGCTTTGGGGAAGCTCCTCCTTTGGTATGTCCTGCAATGTGCAGGACTGATGCTGGGAGAGAAAGAGCCATGCAACAGCTCACGAACGTGAGCCTTGAGGTGCTGGGGAAGTCAAGGAGGGGCAGATGGGTTGGCACGGTTTCATGGTTTCTGGTGTGCTGCCCACAGTGGTTTGAAGTGACTGTAGCCTGCATCAGTTCTGTCATAGCTGAGGGGCAGACTTCATCCCACATGGGATGCAACCAACTCAATAGGGTCGGTCACCTGGGATAGCTGTTGAGTGTGGACGCCCGCTGTCCTAAAGGGACCGTGAGCTTGGTGGATTCCAGCCAAGAGCTCTCTGCAATACTATTTATCGAGAAAGCCATACTTTTGAGCCAGAGGTGTGTATCTGGGCCCTCAAAATAGAAGTAATTTAAATGCATATATATGTATTTTTATTTTATTTTATATAGGGCAAAGTTGCCTGAAGCCTGTTTATTAGTTAATAACCCCCTCCAGGTTACCATCTCTAATCTTGTAATGAAATTGAGTTAATAAATCCAAGATATTATTAAATAAAGTAAGTATTTAATATTGCTTGTCCTCTTTGAATCCAAGTTGCAATACAACAGAATTTCATTTTATAAATAACACCTTTCGTGCTAGCACCACAGGGCATGATTCAAAAGAATCTAAATAGAACATGAATGCTGTAATCAAATGCAGACCCCAGGAAGGCAGATTAAAAAGGCATGTTGCTGGTTAGCACAGCAGACAGGGTAAGTATAGCAGGTCACAGCAGAAAAGCTAGTTACAAAAACAAGGGCGCAATCAAATGAAAATTGTTTGCTTGCCCACTCCAAACCATGACTGACTGCTTCTGTGTCCGTGACCTATTTTTTTTAAATAAAGGAAGATTTTGAGAGGTTGTTACATTTTAATTGCTTTGTACTAAACAAGAAAACAACAACAACAAAAAAATCTCAACTCTGCGTTTGCATGTGGAGGACACCAGGAGA
The DNA here is from genome assembly GCA_013398855.1 of Mohoua ochrocephala. Classification (NCBI taxonomy): domain Eukaryota; kingdom Metazoa; phylum Chordata; class Aves; order Passeriformes; family Acanthizidae; genus Mohoua; species Mohoua ochrocephala. The sequence goes on from VZTA01028658.1 coordinate 176,839, forward strand.
ATATCTATTTATAGGTAGAGACACTACAGCTGGAGAAGACTTTTCCACTAGGTTTATTTCATCTCTGTTTATCTCATCTGTTTGCACCCACTGCCAAAGGCTGTGTATCTCCTGCTATATAGAGGAACATAGAGCAGAGGGAAAAGCTGCAGGGAACTGCCATGAAGCTTGCCTTGCAGAGAAGGGGAATACTTGCATCCTGCAAGTGTTCAGGGCAGGAGCAAAGCGAACTGCTCTCCAAAGCCTGTGAAGCCCAGGATCCAGAGGCAGCCCTACCCTGGTACGATCCCCCTGCGGCGCTGCCTGGCCGCTGGCACGTGCCAGGCTCTCCTGGCCACGCTGTCTTCCTGTCTTTCTTCCTTGAGGGTGTCACAAAGGTGGAGCAGAGGTTAATGGAGCAAAAAGCAGAATTAACCTCCGTGTGCTTATCTGCAGCTGCTCCCAAGGTCTGGTTGCAGCATGGCCTTTCTCTAAGCACAGAGCTTTAGCTCGTGGAGGGATGCATGGAGGAGAGGAAAGAAAAGTCAGGGTCTCCAAGCACTCCCCTTCCTCTTCTGGGGTTCTTCTCTCTTTTTTTGCTGAGATGGGGAAAGCATCACCCTTTTTGAGGCTTGTCCTCTCTATACTGATACGAGGCAGGCAGAAAAACTCTTGTTTAGCCCTGTGTTCTCTGTGTGTGCATACATAGAATTGCTGCAAAACACATTTGGTCTTCTGGTTCAAGAACTAACAGCCAAGACAGGGGGAAGAAATATTATTTGTATGTATGTGTGCATGCACAGATGTACATACACAAATGTATACATTTATATTTGTGTGTGTAACGTGGTTGTGAGTATTAAAAAAATATTATATAGAAGAAGCTTGTAACTAGGTACCACCTCCAAGACTGCCAGTTATTTCCATATAGGAAATATGGAAATTCCCAAGAAAAAGGAAAGTCAGTACAGTTGCCTCACCAAGCTACTTAAAGAATGAAAGTATTTTGATAGGCAGTCTATTAGTTTACTTTTACAGGTAGAATGATACTAACCTAATGCAAATAATGAGTCACAAAAACTAATCTGTAAACAGTATAGTGAAAAGAAAAAAAAAAAATAAATAAACCTTCCAGAGTGGTCTGCTGTACTCAAGGTAAATGAAATATTTAGTGGTGGCAGCAGCAGAAAAATGAAATATGAGATCTTGCATCCCAAGTTATTAGTGACCTGTTAAAAGACAGGCTGAAAAGTGCCTTTACCAAATTAAAACTTTGAAAAAGGGCACAAATGGGAAATGTCAAAATAAAAAATCTGAGGAAAATGATTGTCCTCCTGGCTCTTATTATTTTGCAGTTCTGAGGCTGTGGCCACTGTTAATGTTAGTGAAGCCAGAATGGCACAATTCAGGCTCCTGAAGTCTGTAATGGAAATAGTCTGCACTGACAGGCAGACAGCTGGAATTCGCAGAGATTTTGATCACAATTGCATGATCTGTTCACTGCATGTGCTTTTTTGTTTAGTCTAATTTTCAGAAACTTCATAGGCCTTTTTTTTCTTTTTAATAGAAGATTTCATTTGGTTCTCTGTTCCCTGTGTTTACAGTACAGCCATCCCTAATGCTTAATGATACTAAATAATAAGAATGCCAGAGTGCTTAATTTAATGTCTGCTATTGATCTCTGGACTGCTCAGCGAATGACTTACTAAACGTACTAAACACAGAGGGCCCCCACTTCCATCTATGTAAATCTCCTAAAGGCAGCTGAGGTATTGGGAACCTGAGGTCAGTTGATCAGCCTCCTAATTGTGTTTCCTGCTTAGAAATGTTAAAGGTTTTCCTCGTCACAGACAGGAATTATTATTTCGAATTCCGTTCCATTATTCTTCGTGCGCCTCTCTGCTCTCTGAGCACTCAGCTCTCTGGACACCTCTCACTAATAAGGTTTCACTTGCAAGAGCTCACATTTGTCTCAGTTTTCTTCAGTATTTCTGGCAATGCTGGTAAACGTAAAGGTAGCGAGAGAAGCGAATGCTGAGCTGATTTGTAAATGAGCAAAGCATTTCTCAGTGAGGTCAGATCAGCTGGCAGCTTCTCTCTGTCACCCAGCATCCTTCCAAGTTAAGGACCACTTTGGTATCAGCTCTTCGGAGCTGGATGGTCAGATTTACAATTTGCCAATTAATCTGGTGAGATCAATGAGACTCCTGTCCTTCCCACAGCTCCCCCGGTGCTGTGTCAGTGATGTCACTTCTACTGCTCTGTCTTAAGAAATCTCTTGAAAATGCCTCCTTCTTTTATTTTATTAAGATCACTTTGGTATTGTAGAGCTAGGAATGCTTTAACAGTCTCTTCTCCTAAAGATCTGAGCCTGAAGAAGCTGTGATTTACTATAAATTTTGCATTAAAGGCTCTTGGCTTTTATTTTCAACCATACTTCAATCTTAGGCTTGTCTCTGCCTTATCCACCTGCACCGTAGACTGACTGTTGCTAGCAAAAGTCTATGACAGCATTACTTTGCCAGCAAGAACACACAGATGTAAAACTAATTAGTTTAAAAAACATGTTTTCATTCGTGTCTTTTGAATACAGCAGTCCTCAAGAATTCAACAGATTAGGAATTTTTTTAAGACTTGGTAAGCTGAATTTTGGGGTGGGCACTATGTTCTTTCAGCATCGCGTCTCTGTCTCGAATGGTGAAGTACCCTAGAACAGAAGTGCGGGTTGAGATTGCCCAGCCATTTTCAGTTATCTCGTGGTCTTTCAGTCTTTTGTCCCACTTCTCCTCTCAAGTGGGTCCTCAGTTGCTGTACTCTGCTTTCCTAGTCGTGACCCAAAACTCGGCACTGCCAAGCACCTCGGTTCTCATCAGCAATCTCTGATCTTTTACTGCTGTGCATGTGAGGCAGGTTTAATAAGCTCGCTAATAATGACTTGTAGCATACTGGTTTCTCGTCGACTCGGGCCATCCCCCATTCTAGGTCTCCAAATGTGCTTGATAAATTATTTGAATTACTCTTTCAATTGCCATCTGTAGTTCCTCATAAAGAGACTGCTATTTGCCGTGCGTTGTGCCAAATCACGCAATAGTTTTTTGCAAAGCCAGGGACTGTACTGAAATCACCAAACTCGTGTCACTTGTGAGCTGCAGTACAATAACACGTTAGCTTTAAGTAGGTTACAGTTGCAGTCTTGGGAGATGAGAATGAAGACCTCGGCACTCTGACCCGTAAATCTCGAAAATTATGGGGAGGCACGAGAGAAGAGAATTTCATGCACCTCAAGTTTTTTAATACAGATATAAAAATATTCTTATAAATATGAATCATAAAATGCATAAAATGTCAGTATTATGCATAAATAAATACAGACACATATGCATACAGATCTACACTCACACATACATATGTTGCGACCTTCTCCTCCTTCCCCTTGCCTTGAACCTTCCTCCTTGAATGTGTCCTAATGGTGGAGTGACGATCATCAGATCTAAAGAAATTTAGTGCTGCGTGAAACCTTGGAATAGTGACATCTGTTGAATTTGGACAGTTTTGTTTGTCTACTGGGAAATCGCATGAACTTCCCAATATTTTTTTTTTTTAAGTTTGCATTGCCCTCCTCCTCCCCACCCAAGGGAGGGTAGCTTCAGGAGAAATGGCTGCTTTCTTGCTTTCTGGTGTGGTGTAAAGTTTTCCGTCGAGAGACAATAATGTACATTCCTCTGGCAGGACGGGATGGATTTTTTTGTTTCTCTTGCTGTTGTTTATTTATAAGACATTTCCTCTTGCTTAGTGGAAGTTTGATCGTAAGAGGCTCCAGTGATTTTCCTTCCCACCTCTCCCCTCCCTAATTTCTCTGCCTCGGCACTCGCTCTGGAACAGAGCGAACTCAAAAAGCCCATCGGCGCAGGGCGCGCTTCGCAGCCAAGCCCTGCCACTCTCCAGAGACTGTGAGGTGATTCTCCTTCGTCACTGCTTGGACCAGGAACCACAGCCCTGGTGAGTGGTGAGCTCCCAGAATTTGATGTGTCAAGGCTTCTATTCTCGGTGCCGCCGCGGCGAAGCAGGAAATAAAGGTTTTTTTTGTTGTGTTTTGCCTTTTTTTT